>JARHVA010002113.1:2085000-2245000 GCA_037957365.1 Torreya grandis
AAACCACTTCTAGACCTTACCTAGCCTAATAAGGCATCATGATCTATTGTCAAGGCATATGAAGGATTTATGTAACTATTTAAGTATTATAGATGTTAATTTAGTATGTGAGTGTGGTGGATAACATAGGAAATGGAGCATGAAGGCTATTTTTAAGGCCTAATGTTGTTTGCAGGTCAAGGTCTAAGCAAGAAAAGAGAGAGAGAGAGAGGCCTAATAAGGGGTCATGATCATATTTTTAGAGTATTTAATATTATTTAAGAATTTAATAGGCTATTTATGTTATTTAAAGTGTTTTCATTAATTTTGAGGTCAAGATTTCCAAGAAAAGTCATGAAAAGTGGTTTTGAGGTCTCTCAGGTACACAAAATGAAGGCATGCAAATCTGAGAAGGACTTTAAGGTGTTAATTAAATGTGTAAAATATTCATGGGAACCTTATTTGTTAATTAAATAATTATATATGTGGAAGTTTCATATATAATAAATATAGGTATTGGTTTTGGATTTAATGATCAATCCTTTATGAACAATCGTGAACACCAAAACCTATGTTAAACCTCTCTAAAACCCTAAAAATCACCCAATGTGAAATATATTGTTAAAAATATTTTAAAATGGTCTCAAATGAATATAAAATATATTTTATGTTTTATTAAACTCTCCTAGGCATGTCTAAGTGTGACTAAGTTTTAGGTGTGAGTAGACCTTGTGTTAATTTATCAGAGATTTGCTATAGCAGTAAGAGTTGACCAAGTCAAAATATGAAAATGGATGGAGGATCAGGTTTGAGACTCATGTTTTATGTAAATTAAGGTTTTTTTAATAGGTTTTATCTAAAAATTGTGATAAATTTATCATCCAATTTGGCCAATCGCTAATAACCGTAATGGTGGAAATATTGAGAAACCCTACAATAGTGAGAAGATGATTAAGAATGGGTTATCATGATAGAGTGATGAGAAAAAATGCATGGATATATTTTTTTGGAATATTATTTCCTATTAATTATTTGTATCATCTTTAAATTCAAGTACAATGGTGAAAATGGTGAAGCTAAAATGGCTTGTTTAGCTCAGTAAGGTCTATGTATAGTGAGGTCATAAAATTGGTCTGTAAGATCAATATTTATCATTTAACCATATGATATTTATATATTTTAATGAATTAATAATATAATTTTATCATATAATTTCATAATAATTATTTTAAATTGGTCATACAGGTGTTCAAGGTTAGTGTCATCATGATTGTGCTTTAAGGTAAACTGGTAGTTCTAGGTAAGCAAACTGTAGTGGTGAGTTTGAGGCTTTATGCCCTGATTTGAAGTATATAATGCACATGGTGTTGTTTTTATGGAATTTTATGTCCTATAAATTATTTTTATAAGTTATTATATATATATATAAAGAGGTTGAAATTTTGAAGCCAAAATGGCTTGTCTGGTTCTAGTTTGACTGTGTGTAGTAAAGTCAAAGTACTGGTCTGCAAGACCAATATTTAAAATTAGACCTTATGATTTTTGTATTTTATAATGTTATATATATTTAAAAGTATATTTTTAAATTATCAATGATCATGGGAATTTTTTTTTATGTGTTTAAGATAAATTTGTTTGTGATTGGGTTTTGGAGTTTTTTGGCAGTTCTAAATGGACTATTTACAGAGAAGTGTTTGAGTCATTTTGTCATGAGTTGTGAAGTATAAATCACATGGTGATGTTTTCAAGGTAATTTATATTATATTAATATGATTTAATTCCATGGTTTTATGGATAAATAATTTTTTATCTTTAGTTGTTCAGGATAGACCTTTTTGTGTGTGTGAAGGCTTAATGTAAACAATAATAATGGTGTGATTCAAATAGCGGTTGGAGATAAAAAAATTCATGGAAATAATGTGATATTATTTGAATTATATTTTAATTTTATATGAATTTTTCCTAATGTGTGTGGATTTTTAATTTTTTTTAAGGATATCAAAGGGTAACATGTCCTAAAGAAGGCCTAATGGAATTAGGTCTCCATGAGACCTAAAGAAAGATTTGGTCTATTTGAGTTATGGTTGACATAATTTAATGATTTATTATCATTTATAGTGTGTAATAAGGAATATTTTTTTAAAAATATAAATTTTCAAGTGTGTATGGGTTACCAATAGGTGTATGAGGAAGAACCTATTATAAGAATAAGGCATATTAGGCTAGTTGAAGAAGGAAGAGTGTATGTGAATAATATAGCACAGTGTTGAGAAGAAGGAGGTATTTTAGTACATTACAGGAGTGTAGTGTATATATAATTAAGATATGATAGTGTTTTTACATATTAATATCAAGGTCATATGACATAATTAGTCTTGAAAGAGACCTAATTGATCAAAGAGGCCTATAAGGTAGTTTGAGAGGGATAAGAGTGTGAAGAGATAAAGAAGTGGTCATCATAAATTGGTTGAGAAAAAATGTGTTATGAAGGTGATAAATTAAAATATGTGTTTTTTTGGTGTCTATTCATCTAGGTGGTTGATGCTTCCTTGCATGTTGGTTCTTGTTAAAGCCTTGTTGAGTGGGCACTTGATTAGTTGGGGTTGGTGCTCCATGTGAAGTTGGTGCTTAACTAAACTTGGTTTTTGTCTTATAGGACTATATTAAATTTATATATATGAGTGGATTTTATTCCCCTTGAGGTTTTACCACATATAAGATATATTTTCTTTTGTAATCTTGTTTCATGCTTATATAGTTGACAGATTATGTATTGCTTGATCTATATGTTGATGTGATGGTTCATGTATACTAAGGAGTAATATAAAGAATTTTTTTAAGAGAGTAATTAATCCCCCCATATAAGTCATTTTTATTTCAATAGTAAGTTTTTGATATGAATTTTGATTACTTAATTACTGTCACTAATACACATATAAGGTGTAATCCAATTGAGTGGTTTGTATGAAATTGACTAATCCTAGAGATCAAATAAATATAAGGAAACTTTTTCCAAAGTAATTTTTATGGTTGAAAATTGTAATTTCATTTAATTGATTTATTTTACATGTTTTTAATCATATCATGTTAGAATGGGTTTCTTTATGATATATTGCATGCAATAATTATCTTATATCACACATGTTCTAGTTGTTAATCTTTATTCCCACACCATCATCACCTAACCATCTATGAAGGTAGGGACATTCCATATTTGGGAGATTGTGTAGGGGATTTATGGTCTATGGTTGGCATGGAAAATCACTCAGATGATTCTCTCCCTCCCCTTAATAATACTTCACTAGTGAGTACACTCATGATTACTTATGGATTATTTGAGTTTGATGAGACTAGGATGCTCTATGGAGAATTATATAATTGTACATTATTATTAAGATATATATTATGTATAAAATGTACTATTTTTCTATATTTGACTACTATAGTAGTTTTTTGTACATTGTATCAATTGTGGCTGAATTTGTAATTATAATTTTATGAAGTAAATTCATTACTCATTTTTATATTAGAGTTTTACTTGATCTTGATCTTGTGATCATTAGATAAATATATATATATCTTGATATTATTTATGGTTAGATTAAAAACTAATGTATATAGTTAAACATCACTATATTGTTTGTTTCATTGTGATATAATCTATTTAATGAATTTGTGTAATTATTTACAAATTTCTTTACCCTATTATAGTAAAACCTAATGGGGTTGTTATAGGAACAAAGGCCAAAATTATTCCAACATGGATCATTGGAATGGGATTTAATAAATAATAAAATTAAAATTTTCAAAAGTATTCCCATGGAGAAAGGATTCATCCCAAAGTTCTCCTTCTCCCACATCATTAAATTAAGAGTAGCAATTTTCATCCACATGGGTGATTCATAAGTCTCATCCAATATTAAAATATTTTATGCATGCTATGTCTCTACAAAGGATTTGAATTTTTATGTTTGAAATGGTTTCATGAATTCCTTATTGGGTGTTATTAGGATTCACTTGGTTTTAGGTAATATTAATAGGATAAACCATCTAATTATATTTTCCACTTTCCCATTACCCAAAGTTTACCTTACCTAAACTTATTGGTATTACACATCCTTAGAAATAGAAGTCCTTGGATTAAGGGATGCCTATTGTAGTAATATAATTATATTATTAATGGATGGGAGGTGATCCCCTCCTTGGTATGGAATTGATGATTACTTGGAGCATGGAATTTAAGACTAGTTTTCAACTTCCTTTTTTTTGTACATTTTATGAAAACTTTTTGTTGTTTTTTGGAAGGTATGTAAATGTAAAAAATTTAGTTCATAAGTTTTGAGAAAGATAAATATAATCTAAATTATTTTATTTTACAAATCATTATTCCATTCCTTCATGTACCTTTTTTATAAAATCCTTAATTGTAATTTATAGACTCTATTATTTAATTGGTTATTTGAATTGTATATGTTATGAATAAAATGATAGCTTTAAGGAATAAAAAAGTTGTAAAAATAAAATTGTTCAATTTTTAATTTAGTTTTCAAAATGTCTATGAATCACTTAGGCCCCTAAAGGGTAGTTTAATTCTCATAATTTTTGTTATAAGTAAAATTCACTTAAACCTTTTGAATTTAATTTTAATGTGTAGTGGGCTCTACCACATTTCACATAACATTTTTGAAGCCACAATTTAATTTTAACTAATTTTTGAAGTTATAGGTATTAAATGGATTCAAATTATTTACAAACATAAATGTAATTTTATTAATTAATTACCATAATATGTAAGGTTTTAAATGTTCATAATAATTTTAAATTAAATATTATTTTTTTTGGAGCCTATAGGAATTTGTTTCACAATTTTTAGGGGCTATATAAATTCCATGGATTTTATTATTAAATTTAGTAGTATGCATAATATTTGTCACACAATAATTTAAAATTTAATGAAATTACATCCTTATATATGGAAGGTTTTGGCCTAGATTTTGGTTGACATATGACCTTGCAACTGTTTAATTTTTGGACTAGGCCTAGTTTTTTCATTTTAGCACATAGGTGGTTGTATTGGGATGGTAACCTTGGAATTATATTTTTAATTTTGAATTAATTATCCTTGATTGGAGGTCAATGATGACATGGATTTTAAGTCATGTGGACAATGAAAAACATCTACCACTTTCTTTTATAAGTTAGACAGTCAACCTTATTGACCACCACATGTATTTAATCATCATGATTTGTATTTTAAGTAGTCCTATATAGTTTTATATTATCATGTGATTTTTAATTTTTAATTTTAATATTAATTTATATTTTCCATAATTTTATACTATATTAATCCTTAAGTTTATAACAAACCATAATAATTATGGTTTTCCTATTACATGCCATTTTTAAATCCAATTTAGGAGATCAAAAGTCCCAAGGGAGGGGTGACCCAAAAGGGACCCACCCTAAAATTTCATTATCTTCATCATGGAAATGATTTTAGATTTTGAATTTATGTAATTTTTATATAAATGGTATTTTTTGAATAGACATAATTTTAGCCATATGGATTTTCTAGGCTCTTAAAAAACCTAGGATAGATTTAGCCAAAAGATAACCCTCATTATTTAATCCTTTACCCCATGAAACAAAATTTAATACCTAAAACTAAAAATGGATATTAAATTATTGATAACCTACACATTGGAATCCATTAATTAATGCGGATGAGTTGAAGCTCCCTAGTATTGTTTAAAAAATTATGAGAGATTAAGACCTCATGGAGGCATTTTGAGAAGTTGGATACTTGAAAAATCCACTCACCCAACTTTATATCAAGGAAATATATTAAAATTAAATAAAATGAAATTAATAAAATATTTAAGATCTAATTAATGACATTCATTAAAGGGTGAGGAATTTGGAGAGGGATGAATATGGATAAGTCATCCTCCAAACCATATTATCCCTTCAAAAAATATGTAATTAGAACTTAAAAAATGAAACCAAACACTTTATTTCCATCCTTAAGGATTCCTATGGTTTTCTCATCATGCCCTCATCTAATAGCTGAAATAGAAAATATCCAATGGTGTAAATAAAATTTTATATCTTAAAGGATCTAATAAAAGTTATTTTATACCCTGTTTGAGGTCATAAGAGGACTATGAGTCCTTATTTATAAGAATTATCATAAAGGTAAGTTAATTATAAAATATAATTAAATTGTGACTTAAGGTTAAAATTAAACCTTGTGATTTGTCACAATTACCTAAGGTCACATTTTAACCATGTTAATAGTTAGCATTTTTTTAGATGGTGTTTACTTGAAACCATCTAATTTTAGTTGATAATTCAATATGGGAATTTTGGGAGGTGCGTCACACTAGGTCCCCATAGATAATTATAGGTTTGTTGAGAGGTGGTAGGTTGATTAAAGTATGTGGGTCCAAAATGGTTGTGTATGGGCCATGAAATCACTTGTACATTGAAATCCATTACATTTGTGTGTGTGTGTGTGTGTGTGTGTGTGTGTGTGTGTGTGTGTGTGTGTGTGTGTGTGTGTGTGTGTGTGTGTGTGTGTGTGTGTGTGTGTGTGTGTGTGTGTGTGTGTGTGTGTGTGTGTGTGTTTCAATATATTATTCATATAATTCCATGAAGATAGATATACTATTGGTGATGTGTGTTTCTATGCTATTTCACTTTCTACATTCAAAGAGAGAATAAGAAACTAAAAGCAATGGTCTAAGGCGTGATGTACCTGGATGTAGTCGTGCGCACTGTTTATCCAGACGTTGTGAGAACTCCTCTTTGGTTATGGAGGATGACACCTGCAAGAGAAAGAGACTAAGACAAAGAAGATGTTAGATGAGGAGATGGTGGGCTGCCAAGCGAAAGCTTGATCCCAAAATCAAAAGCTTGAGGGATGTCAACCCACTGATTAATAAAAATATGCCTAATAAAGGACAGAATGATAAAAGACTAAAAATGATAAAGAAAAAATAAAAAATGGAAGAAAATGCTTACTTGAATGTTTTTGTCAGCCTGGTTATAGTCGTCGGCGTCGGTGGTCCTACCGGTGTCAATTGTCAAGGTCTACCGACGTCGATTAGTCTGTCGACGTCGATGGGGGAAGTGACTGGTGTCAGTTGGGGCAGTAGTCTGTAGACAAGGTATGGATGAGTTTTGGTCTATGGACGGGTCTAAGATAGAGTTTTGGGCTTGGTTGAATGGTCTGGGGGTCTGGGTCTGAGAGTTTGGTTTTGGTTAAATGGTCTGTGGGATCTGGGTCTGAGACTCTGGGCAAAAATTTGGGACAATGGACAGAATGTCACAAAGGGACAGAAGGGTAGAGAAGACCAATAGAGGGATAGGGAGATAAGGATTCAGGTCTGGTCCGGTCTGGTCTGGTGATAGGAAGAGCTGAATCTAGTTTATAATACTTAGAAGTAAATAACTAGAAAACACAATGAAAGCACAGACAATATACATACCTGTGGCTTGCAGAAGGAGTGTTGATGGTGCTATTGCTTATGCTGTTGTTGAATACAGAGATGTAGAAAACTGATGTAGAGTCCCTGGAGAGTGTTGCTTGATGTGTACCTACAGCCAAAGAGTTAGCAGTGGAAGAGAGAGGAGTGAAAGATTGATGGATTGAAGATTCAAGAGTCGGATGTGAGAGAGAGGTGAAGGGTAGATAATGGATTCAGAAAACCATTATGAAGGATGCCAACGCTAGAAATATCACCGACGTCGGTCGACAGTTGATCGACGTCAGTGGCTGGAAGGCAAGAAAAAGGCTAAAAATAACCTTTCGTCCATTTTCCCAACTGCTGGGTCAGCGAGTCTGAGGAATAAACAATCAAAGGTGGCTAAATGGATGTGAGAGGTTAAAGGGGAGAAGTTGGAATGGGGGTCTAGGCATTAATATTGGCCATGTGGGGAATGAAGGGAATCCAAGAAGGGTATCCAAGGGTGGTGAGGTGGGAAGGGAGAGAGGTAAAATGGATTTTATTAATTTAAAATAGGATATTTATTTCAAATTAATAAAACATGGGTTAGGAGTGGTTAAGTGGATGAAGGGGACCAAGGGGGGAGAGGATGAGGAGGATGACCAGGGGAGTACACACAATTTCGGTGTCTACATTTGCCCCTTTTTGTCTTGTTGGTTGTTCTGGGTGAACTGCAAGATAAAAATAGGAGTTGGTTGCCCCAGGTGTGGGATAAGGTTGATTTCGTCTTATTGGTTGTTCAAGTGAACTACAAGACAAAAATAGGAGGGTTGGGTTGCCCTGATTATGGATGAGGTATTCCCCCTCAAAGCAGGAGTTGAGGGAAGGGAACCTGAAATCAGGTGCTGATTTGACAAAGAGTGGATGAAGATGGTGAAGATGGAGTGTGAACACTATAAAAGTCATGATTTCATGTATACCATTTCATGAGATGGTCAGGTCAAACTGTTGCAGGTCAAGGGTCGAGGAGTGCTAAAATTGAAATAATCGGGCCCCAGCATTTAGTCGTCTACTGATTAGGTTATTCAATCTAAGCTGAAGCTTCAATGGTCATCATGTTCCAGGTATCCCAGGCTCAGGAAGTGCTCCCAGAAATAGGAAAAAGTCACAAGTAGTGGGGATCAACCAGCTTGCGATTTTATACTTGTGAGGATAAAAAATAGTCTGCACACAATTTTGCTAACCAGTCGTGGGGTAGCATACATGTAAAAACAACCAAGGCAAAGTCATCTTGGAAGTGGTCACAGTCAGAGGAGATGGTCATGATCTCCAAGGTCTGGTGGGGATGTGGATGGATGGATGAAAGAAAGTGGTCGAGCTAACCTCAAAAGACTGAGTGTTGCCTACATAGCCCCTGTGTGAAGGGCCTCAGGCCAATGTAGTTCTTTCTAAAGGGGAGGAAGAGGGTCAAAGTTATGGATTGGTCTTGGTCAAGGTCAAGGTCATGGTTAAAGGTAAAGATATTGGTCAAAGAGATGGAATTGGTCTTGGTCGAGGTCAAGGTCATGGTCAAAAGATTGGGCAAAGGAAAGAATGGTTTGTCCATCAAGGAGATGAACAAACGAGGGTGGTCGAGCTAACCCCAGAAGATGTCGTGTCATCTGAGTGATGCCTACATAGCCCAGATTGAAAGGGGCCTCAGACCAATGTAGTTTAGGCAAATGGGCAAAATGAGTGATGATTGGCTGTGGTCATGGTGAATGATGAGGGTAAGATGATGTTGCAGTCTTTTCCATATTGTGTGATGGTGTATTATGCAACATTGGTTGAGAGGTCTTTCATCCCTAGCAATGTTCCATAGTCATGATGGACGTATGCTAAAAATGAATTGAGGGGTGATTTATGCTTCAAAAAGTATTGGTTTATGCTTAACATAAATTGTGTCAGGTCGATAGTTTCCATGTGTATTGGTGTCCATAGAAACTATGTGAAATGGACTAGGTTATGTCGGTGGTCTGAAAATGTTTGATTGGTTTGGTTTGGGTTTGGTTGGATAGATAATGATTTGGTTGGATGCATGACCAAGATGTGTCAAAAGTGAAAGGCAAATTTCTCTTTCATTGACAAGGACCAGAATGATGGCATAGGTAAGGGGTTGTTTAGAAATAAAAGACCCGTTCATGCATTGCATCGTTGACCAGTGGTTGTGTTAGAGCGGTAATCGAATCACTTGACGTTAAGTGAGCTTGAAATCCCTTGAGTATGTTGGGGTGATAGGATTGATAATGAGATGGAAGGGGGAACTCTTTGTGGTAGGAACAACTTTGCCCCTTTTATAGGTGACCCCGAGAACGACTATAGACAAGTCCATGACTCTAAAGTTTTGTCAGTCAGTTTTTTTTTTTTAAAGGCAGACTAATAAATGCGGGAAGCCTGCGATGGGATATTGTCTTTCTTTGTGGTCATGTTGTGAAGCTGATCGATGTGGGAAGCTTCAGAGATAATGCTGTGTATGTATCAAAATTTAAGAATAGCCATCCTTCGAGGGAGTGGTCTATATTCTACTTTTTATGTTTTTGATATGACTTTGGCCTAGCTGTCCTTCAAGGGAGCAGTCTAGTAAATACAACAATGATGATGCAGTTGTCCTTCAAGGGAGCAGTCTACATTTATAGTTTTATGACCTTGGAATATGCATCCCATTTTGATTTACATTGGATTGATTTGTTGACTAGACTTTTGGTCATGGACTTGAATA
This sequence comes from Torreya grandis, assembly GCA_037957365.1. Classification (NCBI taxonomy): domain Eukaryota; kingdom Viridiplantae; phylum Streptophyta; class Pinopsida; order Cupressales; family Taxaceae; genus Torreya; species Torreya grandis. The sequence continues at coordinate 2,095,186 of JARHVA010002113.1, forward strand.
TAGAGGTTTAGAGGGTTTCCCTTTTATTAGGATGAAGCATTCATGCTTTCCAAAAGGGTTAGGATTGAGGGTTGAAAGGAATAGGAATGACGGTGATAGGGACTGCTCAAGGGATCAAGGTCAAGTTAAATGTCAAATGACTAATTACTTAACTAACAGTGGACTGGTCAAAGAGGCAAGACATAAAGGGGCTCAAGTTCTGACAAAATCTTGACCCATGCTTGTGTTATGATGCAAGGTCCGAGTCAATTGGGAGCAAACTTGCCCCATTTTCTTCTTTCCAAATTGGTCACATGTTGATTGATGTTGAATGGGTTGGTCAATGTTTGGTCAAAGTTTAGGGTTGATGTTGAAGAAGTTGGTTGATATTTGATCAAGGTTTGATTGAGGTTGGTTTGAATGTTTGGTCAAAGATAGACTGTGTTGTTCCCAAAATCAGCTGTGCTTATTTTTGGAACTCCCCTGCGAAACTTGTTCGTTTCATCTTTTCATCCCCCTCAGTTCGTTCTTCAAAATGGTTTTTGAATTCACTCTCATCTTGGCCTCGGAACGAGAAGTGGTTACCATCTCGTTCTTGCCAATTTTTCTTCTCCTGGACTCCTTCTGGAGTTAGTCTTTCCTCCCTTTTCCCCTATGTAAGGGCGGTAAATTTTGCCACCCCTGCATTTTCCTTTGTTTTTTGTGCAAGGGTGGCTAAATTTGCCACCCCTGCACTTTTGCCTACAAGGGTGGCAAATTTTGCCACCCTTACCCGTGTTTTGCATCCCCTTTTCACCGCCCTTGCAATGGGCGGTAAGTTTGCCGCCGTCTGCCGTTGCTGCCATCATCAGTCAATTTTTACCATGGTCGGCAGGTTTGCCGACGTTGGCTGTTTTCTTCTACCATCATCGGTAGGATTGTCGACATTGGTGGTGTTGTCTGCCATCATTGGCAGTGTTCACCGTCTCCGTTCTCCTGCCCATGCAGAGGCGGCAATTTTTGCCGCCCTTGCATCTGGAACTCACATTTCTCCAGCTCTGGAGAAATCTTCATTCTTTTCATTTTCCGCACCTGCTCCCCTTTTTCTTCCCCTTTTTGACCTACTCGCATCTCATCCCTTTCAAGCGCATCTCCCTGATCATGACCAGTGAGCGTATAGTTCTCCCAGATCACTACTTTCTTCCTCTGATTGCACAATCATGTTTCCTACTGCAGTTTTTGTGAAGGGTCCCTCTTCATCGACATCTTTTTAGCATAAGTTCTTTCAGGTCACTGAAGTTTCTCTAAAGAAGTCAATGCTCATCTAAAGAAGTCTGGTAGAAAGAATCGAGGCTCTCTCTCCTTCTTTCTTCTTCTCTCCTTATGCACTTTTGTTTTGCACAAAGTACATGCAATTTTGTAATGTGTAATTACATGTAAATATTTCAGAAAAATATCTAAAAGTCAAAGATGAGTCATCTTTGACCAAGATATTTTATATATTTTATTATTTTCTATTTTTGAGGATTTCCTCCCTATATATAGTGGAGACCTCATTTGTAAATTATCTTGGAAAATTCAATAGCAAACACTCTGCTGAAATTGAAGCAAATTTTTAGACTTTGTGCTCAAATTTGTAAATCATATTATGTTGAATGAATGAGAAGCAAGTTATTTCAGACTTTGTGTTGAGATCGTCTGTGTTATTTAGGAAATAGTTCTTATGTCTTTTTCCTAGTAACATCTTGTTTATCTAATTTAATAAGCAAGTGGGTGTGTTATTATTATCTGAGGGCACTTCTTGAGGGTAGAAAATAGACTTTGTGCTACTTTTACCTTTGAGATTCTTTTATCTTTTGTAGTTTTAGGTGAAGACTTTATGCTTCACTTTACTCTATGGTTGTACTTGTTCTGGATCTGTGGGGAAGCTACGGAAGACTTTGTGCTTGTGTGAGCATTCTTGTGACTTTGTTTCTTCAGGTGATCTCTTGCTCTTCGTTTGACACCATTCCTGAAAGAAGAGGAATGTTGTTAGCATTAGACCAGGATTTTCCCCCTTTTGTTCTTTATACATTACTTTTGAAAAAAGAGAAGTAGATGTTGTTATACCACCCCCGTGTGTTATTTACTGCTTAATTATATATCCAGCACGTAAGTATTATTAGGGAACCTCCCCTTGATGAGAGGAGAGATTTACCTCATCTAGATATGGTAAAGCCACACTCCTCATGGTGTAAATCTCCCTTATGCTGTGGCTGATATCCCCATTTTGTCATCAGCTAGTTGATGACAAAATATTCACCCAACAGTTTTTGGTGACTCCGCTGGGGAACCGAATGTGTAGTCTGAAACCTCAAGTTTTAGATTGAAGCAGTCCCTACCCTTATCCATTATATAATCTGGCGACTCCGTTTCATGTCTTACCCATTATCTTTATAGCCTTACCAGCTACCTCCATTATATTATCTGGTCTACAAAACTAGAGCTACTGGGAAGAACGTGCATTTTGAAGTCTCAAGCTTCAACTTGAAGTGGTTTCGGTCCCAATTTTGTTTTGAAAACTTGGCAACTCCACGCTATACCAGAAGTCAGAGATCTAAAGGTATTGTCGACCCTGTGTTTGAATTGGCACAACAGAGTAATTTTGATCTGTTTCCTCCACCAGCTTCTCTTCAATGATCTAAGAGTTTTCCCTCTGGCCTTGGCAGATCGCCAACACGAGGAAGAACTCCTTTTCTCACTGTTAATCACTGCCTACCTATAAACACTCCACCAAGGTTTGTTATCCCACCTTTTAATCCTCTTATCATAATGGCTCAAGGCCCATGGGGTAACTCCTTTGGCCCTCTTAACTTGACCCCACCCCTGCATGAACTACCTCGTAGTTCTAGGAAAAAATTTCCTAAGTTTTTTGGTGATGGAAAGGTTCATCCCGACGAGCATATTGCTGCTTTCTCCATAACATGTGGCGTTATTGGTGTTGAATTTGAAGATGTGGCAGTAAGACTTTTTGTGGAGACTTTGCAAGGTGCTGCTGCAGATTGGTTTTATCACTTGCAAGTTGGGTTAGTGACTGACTGGAATACACTAAAGTCCATATTTGAAGCTAGGTTTAAACCCACTGAAGATGCACATGCTTTGTTAGCTCAGCTAACACAAATGAAAAAAGAATCCCAAGAGCCCATGAGGGATTTCATAGCCAAATTCAACAAGTTGAGAAACCGAATTCCAACTGTGGCTCAGCCCACGCCAAAAAATCTCAAGTGCTTTTTCATCAACTCGCAGCTTCCTGAAGTAAGTTTCCTATTAAGGCGAGCTGGCCCTATGGATTTAGCGTTGGGTCAAAGTTTGGCTATTGATATTGAAGATGATCTTATCCTGGCAGGTAAGATTAGAAAAGACCCAAGTAAAAATAAATTCCCTTCATCTGCTAAAAACCCTTCTACAACTACTACAGATCCTATGGTACAAAAGTTAGCAAATGAAATGCTAGCTCTCAAAAGAAAAATGGCCCAAGTTATGTGTACTTCTCCTAATCAGGATATGCCAAGGAGGACATTTCAGAATCTAGCGTACCAAGGCAATGCTACTAGGAATCAAGGGCAGCCAAATCATCTTCCTCCTCCATAGAGGAACCTCGCCCTTGAAGCCCCTCCAACCAACACAGCGATTGGATATCTGGAAACAAAATGTGATCCCCCTTTCCAACCTAAGTTGGACCAACAATATGATGATAATCTCTTTGGAGAGAAAGAAGAAGAATTAGCTAGTGACTCCATCATTGGCTACCTGAATTATCAAGAGGAACCTAAAAGTGAGGGGAATGCAACTGAAGGATCATATGACGTATTCACTCGATCCTAGAAACAGTCAGCCTGACAAGCTAATAAAGAGAAGATAGAGGAGCAACCTCGGCTAACAGTTTCAATTGCCAAGCGGGGAACCACTCTGCCCTTCCAACCAAAGGACCCCTTGACTATTGAAAAGGTACGTACCCCAAGCACCTCTGCCCACTTTACTTCAACTTCACAAACTAGCCCTTCCCATCCCAAAAACCAAAAGAGTGAACTCCCATCCTCTATGCGTAGTCTAATACCGACATTTGATATAATTGAGCATTTCAAAAAGACTAAAATTCAAATGTCTGAACTTGAATTTCTACAAGCCCTTCTTGACCATTTGGATAGATTGGCAAAATGTGTAAAAGGTACAGCCGTCTCTATAGGACAAGAAATTTTGAGGGTAACTCATGATCCCCCAAAATATATATTCACCCAGAACAATCTTGTCGTGACTCCTTCAGTTGTTCCTGAGAAAATAGAGAAAATAGAACCTTTCTATGTTTCTCTATTAATAAACGGTTGCAAGCTGAGTAACTGCATTATCAATTCTGGTGCATCTGACAATGTTATGCCTGCTAGAGTGGTAGAATCTCTTGGTCTCACATTGACTAAAACTTTTGGGAGATGTTTCTCCATGGAGAACAAACAAGTACCACTATTGGGGCAAATCAAAGATGCCCAATTTGCATTTTCAGCGTTCCCTGACAAGAGGATTAAGATGACAGTTCTAGTAGCTGACATCCCAGCTTCATATGGCATTCTACTTGGATGAAACTTTTGCAAGGATGTCAGAGGAGAATTGAGCATGGACTTATCCCAGGCAAGGATCCCTATGAAAGGCGTGATGCAAATGTTGCTCCCTGAGAGAGAGGCAAAGTATGTGGTCACCCAAACATCATCTCCTACGGCTCAGATTTTGTTTGAGTCCTTTGGCAGGGGTAATTATCTTCTGACCACAAAAGAGGTTCATGAAGAACCTATTAAAGCCCTTGAGAATGCCAACCAGAAAATTGGTTCAATTGAAATAATGACAAGTGGACCTGATAGTGCCAATTACTGGCCGGTGTCAAATGAGGACAATCAAATCAGGTGCTGGATAAAACTAGAAGAGCAACCAATTATGGTAGATGACCATACTACTACGCATCATGATCAGGGAAAAGAACTCTTCACCAAGAAAATAAAGATTCATGGTTTTCGGGTCAAAATACAAATCTTACTGTGGGGCAAGAGGAGAAAACTAAAGGGATGGCACAAGAAGTTAATTTTCTGGTGGAAGTTTCTATTTACACATCATCAATTCTGGGGGGAAAATGGCCTCTTGCTAGTTTATCAAGATAGGGCATCATCACCACTGCTTCTAAAGGGGTAGCATCTGAGGTGCTTCATTTCTTGAAGTGCCAAGTAAATTCACTTGTATATTTGTATAGTCTTTAGCTTTGTTTTATTCGTTTCTTTTTCATTTTTGGAGCCTTTATTTTTGAGTAACTTGACCCCGTGGCCCAATGGCACACTTCTAAGGCACTGGAGATTCTAAATTCTACTCCCTTCCATCACTTTTTGCAATAGAAGGTAGTTCCCCAACAGGAGCCAGCTGTTGTTCCCAAAATCAGCTATGCTTATTTTTGGAACTCCCCTGCAAAACTTGTCCATTTCATCTTTTTGTCCCCCTCAGTTCATTCTTAAAAATGGTTTTCGAATTCACTCTCATCTTGGCCTTAGAACGAGAAGTGGTTACCATCTCATTCCTGCCAATTTTTCCTCTCCTGGACTCCTTCTGGAGTTAGTCTTTCCTCCCTTTTCCCTTGTGTAAGGGCAGCAAATTTTGCCGCCCCTACATTTTCCTTCATTTCTTGTGCAAGGGTGGCTAAATTTGCTACCCCTACACTTTTGCCTGCAAGGGTGACAAATTTTTCCGCCCTTACCCATGTTTTACGTCCCCTTTTTTCCACCCTTACAATGGGCGGTATGTTTGCCACCGTCTGTCGCTGCTGCCGTCGTCAGTCAATTTCTACCATGGTCAGCAGGTTTGTTGACATCGGTTGTTTTCTTCTACCATCGTCGGTAGGATTGCCAACGTTGGTGGTGTTGTTTGCCATCGTTGGCATTGTTCACCATCTCCGTTCTCCCACCCATGCAGAGGTGGCAATTTTTACCGCCCTTGCATCTAGAACTCACATTTCTCTAGCTCTGGAGAAATCTTCATTCTTTTCATTTTTCGTGCCCACTCCCCTTTTTCTTCCTCTTTTTGACCTGCTCGCATCTCATCCCTTTCAAGCACATCTCCCTGATCGTGACCAGTGAGCATGCAGTTCTCCCAGATCACTACTTTCTTCCTCTGATTTCACAATCATGTTTCCTACTGCAGTTTCTGTGAAGGGTCCCTCTTCATCGACATCTTTTTAGCATAAGTTCTTTCAGGTCACTGAAGTTTCTCTGAAGAAGTCGATGCTCATCTGAAGAAGTCTGGTAGAAAGAATCGAGGCTCTCTCTCCTTCTTTCTTCTTCTCTCCTTATGCACTTCTATTTTGCATGAAGTACATGCAATTTTGTAATGTGTAATTACGTGTAAATATTTCGGAAAAATATCTAAAAGTCAAAGATGAGTTATCTTTGACCAAGATATTTTATATATTTTATTATTTTCTATTTTTGAGGATTTCCTCCCTATATATAGTGGAGACCTCATTTGTAAATTATCTTGGAAAATTCAATAGCAAACACTCTGCTGAAATTGAAGCAAATTTTTAGACTTTGTGCTCAAATTTGTAAATCATATTATGTTGAATGAATGAGAAGCAAGTTATTTTAGACTTTGTGTTGAGATCGTCTGTGTTATTTAGGAAATAGTTCTTATGTCTTTTTCCTGGTAACATCTTGTTTATCTGATTTAATAAGCAAGTGGGTGTGTTATTATTATCTGAGGGCACTTCTTGAGGGTAGAAAATAGACTTTGTGCTACTTTTACCTTTGAGATTATTTAATCTTTTTTAGTTTTAGGTGAAGATTTTGTGCTTCACTTTACTCTACAGTTGTACTTGTTCTAGATCTGTGGGGAAGCTACGGAAGACTTTGTGCTTGCATGAGCTTTCTTGTGACTTTGTTTCTTCAGGTGATCTCTTGCTCTTCGTTTGACACCATTCCTGAAAGAAGAGGAACGTTTTTAGCATTAGACCAAGATTTTCCCCCTTTTGTTCTTTATACGTTACTTCTAAAAAAAGAGAAGTAGATGCTGTTAGACCACCCCCATGTGTTATTTTCTACTTAATTATATATCCGACACATAAGTATTAATAGGGAACCTCCCCTTGATGAGAGGAGAGATTTACCTCATCTAGATATGGTAAAGCCACACTCCTCGTGGTGTAAATCTCCCTTATGCTGTGGCTGATATCCCCATTTTGTCATTAGTTAGTTGACGACAAAATATTCACCCAACAGACTGAATGTTTGGTTGAGGTCGGGTCAACGGTCTGGTTGAGGTCGGGTTGAATGTTTGGTCGAGGTTGGGTCGATGCTTAGGATTAACAGAGTGATTGATATTTGGTCGAGACTGGGTTGAAAGGTTGGTCAAGGCTTGGATGAAAGTTGAATTCCTCCAGTGGCTAGGGAGAATGTTTGATAGATTGGTCAAGGTCGGTTGAGGCTTGGTGGTCAGATTGACTGTATTAATATCGAATAAGGGGGTTAAAGGTGGCAAAGGGACCATAGTCTGGCATGGAGACCCCGATTTAGATGATGAGGTTTGAGAAGCATGGGTCGGTGTTGATGATTTGTCGAAGGGGTGGCCAAGAGGATCCTTGATGAGAAGGGAATCCTTTCTCTGTTGTTGACGAATGACAACTTTAAGAGCGCAACAACGCTCAGTGTCATGTCTCAGAGTGTGGTGATAATGGAAAAATTTAGATTTGTCGAACCAAGATGGTCTTGATTCGAGAGTTGATGAGTGGGGTGGTGAGGAGGTTGAAGGTTTGTTGATGATGTGGTCAAGAAGAAAGGTGTCTTTCTCCAAGCATTGGCGAATGACAACCTTGAGGGCACAACAATGTTCAGTGTCATGCCCAAGTGTGTGATGATACGCACAAATCTGAGTGTCGTTGAACGAGGGTAGTTTTGGTCTGAGGGATTGATATGGTTTAAGAGGGGGGAGATTGATGCGAGAAGACTGCAATAAGTGTCATAACAGCAGGGCATAAGAACCTGCTAATGGGTCTATGTGTCTTGTTGTAGGAGGGGTTGATGACTTTGGTTTGAGAGGCATAAGATGCATTGGTCGATGGTTTGGAGGAGATATATGTCTGATGGGTTGAGAGAGTAATGGAGGAAACTTGCCTCTGTGAAGTATGGGAGTGGGAAGCACCCCTATTAGGGTGGACGAATGCGGGCCCAAAATTGAGGGTAATGATGAAGGTGGGGGAGGAGTCCTCCGGTGTGGTTTAATGGTCTTTGTTGGTTTGGGGCGAGGGCCACTATTGTGTGAGGTGAGGTTAGATTCAGGTTTGGATTCAGACGTGGACAGAGGTGAGTGAGATGTAGCAATCTCAGGCAAAGGGCAAGAGGAAACCGTGACTGGGTCTTCCTCAGTCAAAATGGGTGAAGAGACTGGTTCTTCTCTTGGTGGAGAAGAAATATTAGAGTGTGGCTCTGCAGTTGGATACATCATAGGAATGGTCATGGTCTCAATGTGTGGTCTAGGTGTGAGAAATGTATGATCCCCCATTGATGACAAAAAGGATGAGGGTGAGGCAGCTGGTGTGGGTGCCATCAAAGCATCCTCCAATATGAAAGAGGTCGATGGAGGACTAATATGAGAAGAAAGTTCTTCACCATGTGGAAGAGGAATAGGGGAAGAAGGGTCTTCCACCTATGAAAGAGGTTGGTTAGGGATAAGAGAAAAGATAGTGTCGACCGTGTGTATATCATGGTCTTGAGGGTCATTGGTCATGGTCTGGACATTGTTTTGAGTAGGCTGGTGATTAGAAAAGGGTTGTTTGAAGATGTTGAGGTTTTGGTTGGTCAGAGAGTTTGGGTTATCTAGGGTGAGATCCCCCTTGTCTAGCATGTCTTGGATGATGTTTTTGAAGGTTTGACAGTTGTCCGTGTCATGGCCTTTGACACGGTGATAGTTGCAAAAGTTGTTCTCCCTTTACCATGCAGGGATAGGTGTTGAGGGGTTGAATTGAAGTGGTCAGATTGAAGGGAGATTGAGGACCCCCTACTTGACGAGTTTATCCAAGACAGAGGCATATGACTCTCCAATTGGAGTGAATTGATGTTGTATGGATCGAAGTTGAAAGTGTTTATTGATGTAGTCTGATGTTGAAAATTGAGGTCGGTTGGTTATTGTTGAAGATGATGGTCTAAAGATGATAGTGTTTCCCGACCCCTTAGACTGGGAGTGGGCAGAAGAAGGTTTGGATGAAGAAGGGTCATTAGATTTTGCATTTTTATTATGTAATTTGACCTTATTTTCGTTGATGGCACAGAGTTCAAGCTTTCTTGCCATGGTGAAAGCTTCATCGAAAGTGTGGAATGTCTAGATCCACAAGGTAGAAGAGATGTGGCTAGCACATGCTCGAGAAAAGAGCTCAATGAGCTCAGGTTGAGGCAAGGAGAAGGAGAGTTGGTTAATCAGGCTTCTCCAATGGGCAACAAAATTGACTATTGATTCCTCATCAAATTGCCTGATGGAATAGAGGTCTGTGATTGAAACTTGTTTGGTGATGTTGATAAAAAATGGTCGAGAAATAATTGGGTGAGTTGGGTGAATGAAAAGATAGAATGTCTGGTAAGAGAGCTATACCAGTCAAGGGTGGGGCCAAAAAGTGACATGGGAAATGTGCGTAAAAGTAACGCATCGTCATGGGCAATGAGATAACAGGCATGTCTAAATGCCTGTAAGTGTTGTTGTGGGTCTTCCTTACTCTGAAAGTGAGTAGATTTGGGAAGCTCCCACTGGTTGGGGTATGGTTGGATGGACACAGAAGGATGAATGGGTTCATTGCAAATTTGCTCATATGACAGAGCATTACTTGAACCAGAGATAGAGGTCTCGAGACTAGACATTCTATCCATCAGCATCTTGATGAGATTAGCTGACAGATTGGTAGGTGGGGCACCCCCTAGGTTGTAGGGTACCTGGAAGGTGGTCAAAGAGGCATATGATGTACTTGGTTGTGCTTGTGTAGGCACAACATATGGGTAGTGCATCATAGGGATAGATGTCGTGGTTAAAGGGGCTCATGCCATGAAGTTGGAGGACACAAGTTGACTAGATACTACCAGAGGTGGTTGAGTGGTAGCACTGGTAAAAGGATAGGTTGTCACTCCTGCGTGTATAGGTGCAAGAGTGGGCGAGGTCAAGACAATCAAGTTCTGGTATGGTGCTGAACTTGGTTGAATTACGTGAGGTTGAGGGGGTAATGACACCCTGATGGAGGCAAGTTTGAAATTAGATGGGGAGGCCAAACTTTTCGTACTGGCCATGGTCAAGTGACTGGTCGAGACAATAGGCTGAGTCATGATGGGTTGGGTAGCGGGTGATGTCAATGTCATTGCCGCTGCAAGTGAAAGGTCCCGCATTTGGTTTCTTGCGAGATAGTTTTTGAGGGCTTTGACATTGAGGTCCAAGAATATTTCAAAATCTTGGTCCCCTTCACGGACAATGGGGGTCTGAGTTGGGGTCAGTCAAGTTGGAGTTCTTTCAGTCTCTGAGTGGAACTCCATTATAGGACTAGTTATGGACGAGGAAGACAGAAGCGGTTGATGTCTTGCTTGGTCAAGAAGAGCCTTGGTTTGACTGCATGTCAAAACCATTCAAGGCAAGAGGAGTTAAGTTTTAGAAACTGTGTTTTTTTAGTTTCAGAAAACTCAGAATGTGGTTTTGGTAGAAAAAGGGGTCGGGTTTTAGGCTGCTATTTTTTTAAAAAATGACTATGACAGTGATCGATGTCAGTTGAAAAACCAATGTCGGTGATATAAGATGGCTGACGTCGGTCTTACAACCGATGTCGGCGAGGAAAGGTGGCCGATGTTGGTGCTAAAACTGATGCCGGTCATTGTGCTTTCCAAAAACCCAAAAGATTTGAGAGTTTTTGGAAAAAAGGAAGAAGAACGTCCTCACTAGCTCAAACAAGCAGATAAGAATAGAAAAATAGAGATGGAGACAGGCAGACACTAAGCGTTAAATCTTAAGAATCAACTTTTAGAATCTTGTGGCTTATGCCTTAAAGTGATGTTTGGGAGGTTGGCTAGAAGAATGGGTCCTAGAAGAGGTAGTCTATGGATGGTTTTAGGTTTGTTTAGGTGCTCAAGAGTCTAGGTTAGGTTCGGTATGTGGCCTGGTGCTATGGAGCAAGCTCCCCTCACTTCACGAGCCCAGTGATAAGTTGGTCTTGCTTAGCCAAAATATACCTTGCCTAGAGATTATCCTCTACCAGAGAATGGAGTGGGCTTTCCCCTTGGTGGTGAAATCCAAGTGGGATTGCCAAGGAGGGGTAAGGTATCCGCTGGGTGATGAAATCCCAGTCGGGCCTTGTCTCAGGTAAGTTTGATGTTTGATTTAGTGCACGTGGTTTGGTTGTGTAACATCAAGTGGACTATGATTAATTCAATATGCAATTATTAATTACTAAGTGTGGACTAAGAAATGCAAGCAAGCAGAAATGCAATGCAACGTGTTTTAATGCCCAAGTTGAAATGTTAAGTTGGAATGAAAACAAGTTGAGAAAGGGTTGAAGAATATGATTTTTGACTAGTCTAGAAATGCAAGAAAAGAAAGAAAAGTTCTTTTTATTCCTACTTATGATGTCTTTTGGAAGATAGAAGAAAGAGGTGAAAAGGGAGAAACCTAATGCACCTAAATGAAAAAATAAGGAAAGGAGCCCAAGGAAGGCCCTAAGGGTCCCATCGGGCGTGCCAAAATGTTTCTATGCTCTTCCACTTTCTACATTCAAAGAGAGAATAAGAAACTAAAAGCAATGGTCTAAGGCGTGATGTACCTGGATGTAGTCATGTGCACCATTTATCCAGACGTCGTGAGAACTCCTATTTGGTTGTGGAGGATGACACCTACAAGAGAAAGAGACTAAGACAAAGAAGATGTTAGATGAGGAGATGGTGGGCTGCCAAGTGAAAGCTTGATCCCAAAATCAAAAGCTTGAGGGATGTCAACCCACTGATTAATAAAAATATGCCTAATAAAGGATAGAATGATAAAAGACTAAAAATGATAAAGAAAAAATAAAAAATGGAAGCAAATGCTTACTTGAATGTTGCTGTTGGCCTAGTTACAGTCATCGACGTCCGTGGTCCTATCGGCGTCGGTTGTCAAGGTCTGCCGACGTCAGTGGGGGAAGTGACTGGTGTCGGTTGGGGCAGTAGTCTGTGGACAAGGTTTGGATGAGTTTTGGTCTGTGGACGGGTCTGAGATAGAGTTTTGGGCTTGGTTGAATGGTCTAGGGGTCTGGGTCTGAGAGTCTCATTTTGGTTAAATGGTCTGGGGGATCTGGGTCTGAGACTCTGGGCAGAAATCTGGGATAATGGATAGAATGTCACAAAGGGACAGAAGGGTAGAGAAGACCAATAGAGGGACAAGGAGATAAGGATTTGAGTATGGTCCGATCTGGTCTGGTGATAGGAAGAGCTAAATCTAGTTTATAATACTTAGAAGCAAATAACTAGAAAACACAATGAAAGCACAGACAATATACATACCTATGGCTTGTAAAAGGAGTGCTAATGGTGCTGTTGCTTATGCTGTTTTCGAATGCATAGATGTAGAAAACTGATGCAGAGTCCCTAAAGAGTGTTGTTTGATGTGTACCTGCAGCCAAAGAGTTAACATTGGAAGAGAGAGGAGCGAAAGATTGATGGATTGAAGGATTCAAGAGTCGAATGCGAGAGAGAGGTGAAGGGCAGATAACAGATGTAGAAAACCGTTATGAAGGATGCCGATGCTGGCAATATCACCGATGTCGGTCGATAGTTGACTGACGTCGGTGGCTGGAAGGCAAGAAAAAGGCTAAAAATAGCTTTTCATCCATTTTCCCAACTATTGGGTCAGCGAGTCCGAGGAAGAAATGGTCGAAGGTGGCTAAATGGAGGCGAGAGGTTAAATGGGAGAAGTTGGAATGGGGGTCTAGTCATTAATATTGGCCATGTGGGGAATGAAGGGAATCCAAGAAGGGTATCCAAGGGTAGTGAGGTGGCAAGGGAGAGAGGTAAAAGGGATTTTATTAATTTAAAATAGGATATTTATTTCAAATTAATAAAACATGGGTTAGGAGTGGTTAAGTGGATGAAGGGGACAAAGGGGGGAGAGGATGAGGAGGATGACCAGGGGAGTAGACACGATTTCGGTGTCTACAATGTGGTTATATAGAATGTACATTATATATTCTAAAAAATAATTATACTTTTTTTGTGAACTTTTCCATGTGAAAATTTTGGCATGACACGTAAATAAATGATCACATTTAAAATTTAAATAATTCCTATGGTTTTTCCCATCCATGTAGTGTGTTAGTGGCATGAAAAAATACCTAAATTTTCTCATATAAATACAAAATAGGTGTAGTAATGTTTCCCACCTAGAAAATATATATCAATCTTAATCTAACACTTACACATTCAAAGTAAACACCCTAATTTTCCAAATTTACCAATCAATCATAAGGATTAGCTCTTATCCAAGTCCAAACCACCTCAAGAGCCAAGAATTTTTTTATAATTAATAAGTATCAAAAGATAGATTATGGGTTGCATACATTTAAGGAACATTATTACATATATTCACCTAATGGGTAAAATTACAATGATTTAAATGACCTCTTTAAATTATGGGATATGTAGGTAACACTGAACCATTAAATGGGGAGTGGTTGAGGTTACATCAACCTATAGAGAGGATTATAAATCAATTTGGTCAAGCATTAGTCCATAAATAATGAAAAATGTAGAGATAACTAACTAACTAAGATAATATATTCCTATGGGAATTACAAAGGATAGCAAGAAACAAATGAAAGAAAGAAAACATCATATCACCTTCCCAAATGGATTCATCATACCCATGTGGCTCAAAATCATGTTATCCCTTGGTCAAGCATCCTTGTCTCTATCAACAAAGGTGGTAAAATCCTCCAATGTCTAAAGAACACTCCATAAAACCTAGGTTCATGATTCCAAATCACTAAACTAGCCTATCAATGAAGCTTGCAAACAAAATAAATGATCAAATCCAAAGGATTATGGAAATAATTTAACATTATAACTTTGAAATATTCAAGCTTTTAATTCATTTCCATAGCCTCTCTATTTATAAATTTTTGAGATTGGTTAGGATCAACCATAATCATCCATCTCAAGATTAAGATACGTGGTCATGGATAATCCTAATATTTGGAATTAAATACATAACTATCTTCATCATGACCTTGGAAGAAGGGGCATTGAAGAGGCATGGGAGGCATTAACTAGGCATGGGTGACCCATAACCCTGATACTTGTGGAATTTATGGCTTAGGGATGTCTTCTCAAGAAATGATGTCACCTAATGATGTAGTTAATAGGAATAAATTTTCAAAAATAAATATTCAAAAACACTCATGTAAATTCCACTTAAGATCTTGATTTGGATTAATTAGCCTTAAACAAGGTTAATCAACATATGTACAATTATTTGAAAATTGGCCCTCAATTAATCAAAATGGTTAGAAAGTCATATTACTGGGTCATAATTAGATTAGAGAGGAACTGGAAGGTGATGTTAGATGCATTGGATCTGTATTCCCATTTAGGATGTTGCCAACAACAAATAATAAAGGGACGTGATGTGTACCAATGATTTAGAATAAAAGAGTGATCTACAACACTAAATGGTGAAATTGTGATTTTGACTCAAAATGATCTGATCAAATTTAGCTAGACAAAAAAATTCATTACCCTATTTAGGGATACTTTGACCTAAACTAGCACTTGTAAGTGATAAGTTCAAACCATTTAGGTCATTTTATGGATTTTCACCTAAAATGTGCATTTGAGTGTCATTTGAGTAAGATTGATAATTTTAACATAAATGGTGTTAGGAATTGGATGTCTACATTTTCCCCATATTTGAGGAGGCATAGTGAGACATTCAGGTGAAACAACATATTTAAAAAAAAAAAGAGTTGTCAAGAATAAATTAGAACAAACCCATGATGCCCCCCCGAGAGGACATACTAGGATGAAATAAAAGGATGGACTCTCAAAAAGAGAGAGAAAGTGAGAGATTAACCCATGTAATAGATCACATCCAAATGAACTAATGCTTTCACTTGTGATTACCATCAATGATAAAAATATAATTAGAGGTATAATATACCCCAAATATAGGGTGAATGGGAAATATATAATCCATAAATTTAAGGGACACACTTTAAACATGCCTAATTTGAGAGTATAAGCTGCACGCTTATGACATTGATTGATCCTGAGAGAAGTTGCACACTAAAATATTACCATCATAAACTTTAATGTGGATAGCTTGGAATTAGAGGAAAAGAGAGAAAATTCTACTTTAAGAAGGGAAGCACCACTAGAATAAGATCTCCAAAGAGAATATAATATGATAAAATAATTTTTCCCTAGTAAGGCAAATTTTGGTCATTGATAAAGAATAAATAATGATTTTCCCCTGTAGATATGATTTGATTCAATTTTTTTCAAATGTTGTGCCCTAACATGGGAAATTGAAAAGTAGAAATAGCTCAAGGATTTAACTAAAAAGATAGGTTAAAGCAAGTGGGTATAAATGTACATGTGATGGTATAATGGCTTAGAAATCCATATAAAACCAAGCATATGAGAATGCATAAAGTGATGAGAGAGATGAAAATAATAATGGAGATAGTTGAGATGACCTCCATATAAATTGAACACTACCTATATAGTTATATGGATTCATGTTCTAACATGAACTTCAGGTCAATGTAGTTCACCCAAGTTTGTGAGAAAATAGAATGAGGAATGATGAAAAGTGAACCAATAATTGATTAAAATCACAATGTATGTGAAGAGATAGACATCTAAGCATAGAGTTGAGTGCTAAAATGCATGTTACCTACAAGCCTAATTCCATATCATGAGCCTAGGTTTTGTAAATTTTTCTTGAGAATCATTCATCAAAGCTGATGTTGATGTTAAGATTTTGATACTTGAGCACAAAGTGATTTATATAGGAAAATAAATTAGGCATCATAAGTATGAATAACTTATAATGACATAAGATTCCAATTACACTGATCTAGTTTAAATGTGAATATCTATAACTAAAGATAATGGAAAAAAAAGACCAAAACCAGAGTTATAATGATTTACATTTTTAAAAAAAAGACAAAGAAAAAGAAAAAGATAAACATAAATGAAACTAAATTGAAATCAGGATATGATCTAAAGTAGGAATAAAATATTTAAAAACAAAAGTCAAGAATGTCTTAACAACATGAGACCAAGATATGAATAATCAAGATCCATGTGGACCATGAAGGCATTCTTGAACACAAAAGAGAAAAGCAAAATTAAATATAAAAAACAAGATAAACAATAATCAAATAAACAAAATGGTTCAAGAACAACATAATAACATAGGATCAAGATATAAACAATCGAGATCTATGTGAATCAGTAAGATGTTTTGAAACACAAACGAGATAAACAAAAACAAACAAGAAAACACAAGACCAAGATGAGATAATAAGTAAGAAAAAAGAGAAGAAATAAAAGGAGAGGTGAAAAGGAACAAAAAAAAACCAAGAAAACACAAAACACACATGAAAAAAACTAAGTTAGTGTGTTTTAAATACAAACATTCATGCATGTGTGGTAGAGGTGTTACTTTCTACCACATCATAATAAAGAATAATGACATGACACTTATTCCCTAATTAAGGAGGATCAATGATAGAAGAGATGGGGGAAGAGAAGAAAAGGAAGAGGTTGGTCAAGCTGACCCCAGATGTATAAGACAAGTGGATGCTACCTACATAGTTCCATAGATTCATGTTCCATCATGAACTTTAGGACAAATGTAGTTCTCCTAAGAAATGGGATAGAAGAAAAATGATGATCAGACCAGCATGATTAATGTTATATAAGAAATGGAAGATATGAAAAACAAATGAGAATGGTCTAAAAGTTAAGAAATTGACAAGGTGAGAAATAATGATCTTGAAAAATGGCAAGTACATGGGACAAGATGAAATGAACTAGTGTTTTTGTGCTTACAAAATGACAAGAGTGTAACATGGTAGAATGGGAATGTACAAATGTATAGAGGGATGAGACAATGTTTTTGTTATTTTTTGGATCATGTTTTGATGTTTTAGGTAGTTTTAAAGTATTTCTAATGTTTTTGGGATAAAATATACACAAGGTGGGACCATCTAGTCGAGGAGATACACGTCTTGAGAGTAGAGGTTCCAATAAGATATCTAAGCTAGCTATAATGGCCCATTTTCATAAATTGGTGAGAGTGAGGTTATTAAATTATAACAGTGTAGAAATAGTCTAGAACTGAGAAGATGTTTCTATTCACTTGCTTGAATCTGCACAATACTATCCTAGTGAACTACTTTGTAGAACTACTACTGAGGATATTCATAATAATCATGAGACATAATCAAGATCATAATTGGTCAAGGGATAAAAAGTGTTCCAGCTTATAACATGCCTCAAACATAACAAATAATATGCTTCTCAAAGAGAGTAATCTAGAATTGGATGAATAATATGTTTAGAGTGTCAAGGATTCAAAGCCTTTAATGTTGAGAATCATGAAAAGTAGGCTAGGGTAGTGTAAAATGTGTTCAAGGTAAGATATAAGGGTGTGATAAAATTATGGTAGCACAAGTTGCCCCTAAATCAGGGGTCTTATAGATAATGCTTCAAAGTTATTCATGTGTAGAATCTCTTAAGGTGTATGATTGTCATGGGCTCTAAAATTTCTTCACCATTAGGTTTATCCAATCAATATGCTCTTGATCCATAGTTTGTTATGACAATATATGGTCCTAACCAATTAGGCTTAAACTTACCTTTCTTTTTGGGTTCAACATTCATATTCTTATGGTTATCTTTCAAAACTAAGTCACCAATCCCAAATTCTAAAGGGAAAATGCATTTGTTTTAGCTTATTCATAATCTATTCTTATAGGCCTACAAATTTTCTATGGTGGCCAAACACTTACCATTAATAAGATCTAGTTCTTGCAATCATGAGGCTCTATAGTCTTCATTATCTATAATGTGCTCCAGTGATATTCTTAATGATGTGATTTGAATCTTGATCGAGATGATAGCTTTAGTGCCAAAAACAAGGTAGTATGGAGTAGCTCTAGTTGGGGTGTGATGATTAGTTCTATAATCCCAAAGGGTAGGAAAGAGTTGTAAGTTCCAATTATAGCCATCATCATTGATAATCTTTTTTAAGATGGCTAAAATGGTTTTATTTGATGCCTCAACTTGTCCATTCCCTTATGGTTTATATGAATGTATTTCTTGTGCTTCATCTTAAATTTTGCACAAAGATATTTCACATCTTGGTTTACAAAGGATCTTCCATTATCAGATATAATACAGGCTGGGATGCCATATTAACAGATGATATGGTAATGAATGAATTTGGCAATTTGTTTCTCAATAGCATAAGTAAAAGGAATGGCCTCAATCCACTTGGTAAAGTATAAATTTGTATTTAAAATGTGCTTATGTCCATATGAAGATGTTGGGTTAATTCTCCTAATGAGATTGAGAACCCATGTTGAGAATGGCCATGGTGTTGTAATCGGCTACAATGGTAAAGAAGGTGCATGTATCAATTTGTCATGCTACTGACAAGTACCACATCTACTTACATAATTAAAAGCATTTGTCTCTATTTTGGGCCAATAATAACATGTTCTAAGGAGTTTCTTTGTCAGGACTACACCATTGGTATGGGCCCCACACATTCCTTCATGAACCTCCTTTAGTACCAGATTGGATTCTCCCAAAGATAGAAAACAAAGAAATGTTCCATCATAGCCTTTATGGTAAAGCATGTTTCCAAGGAGGATATAATGTGTTAAGTGATGAATTAAAAGTTTTTGTTGGTTGTTGGAAAGGTTGGCAGGAAATACATGACTATGGAAATAGTTATAAAAATCTTGGTACCATGGTAGCTCAGGTGAGGAATTAGGATTAGAAATGATGCATATCCTCTCTAAATTTGATATAATATGTGCCCACTAAAGAATATTTTCAATTAGGAACTCATAATCTTTAGCACTATCATGTATTTGAATCATGTAACCAATTGTTGCCATGGTGTCAGTAGATTTGTTGTTATCTCATGGAACTTGCTCAAACTGTAGAGATTTAAAATGTGTTTTGAGGTTATCAATATTTTGATTGTAAGGAACAAATATTATCATCCTTTGTTTGATATTGTTTAGTTGTCTAATTTATGATTAGCTATGAATCTCCATAAACCTTTAAGATTTGAATATCCCACTATATGAAAAGATGAAGTCTTGCAACCAATGCCTCATATTCAACCATATTGTTTGTAAACTAAAATTGAATATGAAATTCTTTGGGGATCAAATCCCTCTATGGCATGATCAACAATATGTCAGCTCTAGACCTTTAGGATGTGAAGGATCCATCAAAATAGAGCATCCACTATTCAAGTTCTTGTGATATTTGGTCTATCATCATGATAAAATCCTTTGGAAGGTCAAAGTTGAGAGGTTGAGTGGTCATAATAGGAGCTTCTACAAGTTGGTCAGCATTAACTTTTCCTTTGATTGCCTTTTCATTCTAGTACTCAATATCAAAGTCACTAAGTAACATAATCCATTTAGCCATGCATCCTTGAAGAGCTGATTTAGATAAGAGGAACTTGAGAGGATCTACCTTGATGATAATAATAGTTTTGTTATTTAGCATATAATGTCATAATTTGAGAGATGAACACCATAGCTAAACATGCCTTCTCAATAGGAATATAATTATGTTCATAGGCTACCAATGTGCAGCTTAAATAATGAATAATTTGTTCCTTACCATGATAGTCATGATGAGTCAAAAGTGCCTCTAGTGCATGTTTGGTGGCTGATATATAAAGATGTAGAGAGGATTACAAAGCAAGTTAGTTAAGCATTAGTCCATAAATAATGAAAAATTTATAAATAACTAACTAACTAAGCCTCAATATTCCTATGGGAATTAAAAAGGATAACAATAAATAAATTAAAGAAAGAAAACATCATGTTAGCTTCCCAAATTGATTTACCATACCCATGTGGCTCAAAAGCATGTTCTCCCTTGATCAAGCATCCTTTTCTTTGTCAACAAAGGTGGAAAAATCCTCCAATGTCTCGATAACACTCCATAAAACCTAGGCTCATTATTCCAAATCAATAAACTAGCCTATCAATGAAGCTTTCAAACAAAATAAATGATCAAATGCAAAGAGTTATGGAAATAATTTAACATTATGAATTTTCAATATTCAAGCTTAAAATTCATGTCCATGGCTTCTCTATTTATATATTTTTGAGATTCGTTAGGATCAACCATGATCATCCATCTCAAGATTGAGATGTGTGGCCATGGTTAATCCTAATATTTGTAATTAAACTCATAAATATCCTCAAGATAAATAATCATTAAATAAGAATGGGAGGAATTAACTAGGCATAGGTGACCCATAATCCTAATATTTAATGCACTTATGGCTTGATGGATGCCACCCCATAGATGATGTCACTAGGTGATACATATTTTCAAAATCAATTTCCAATAATGAGATATTCAAAAAGGTTTATGGAATTCTTACTTAAGCTCTTAAACTAGATTAATTAGCTTAAGTAAGTTTAATCAAGTTTAATTCAATTCTTTAGAAATTGGTGCACAATTAATCAAAATGGTCAGAAAGTCATATTACTGGGTTATAATTTGATTGGAGAGGAACTAAAAGGCAATGTTAGATGTGTTGGAGTTGTATTTCCATTTAGGATGCTACCCACACTAAATAAAAAAGGTACATGATGTGTACCAATGAATTAGAAGGACAGAGTGATCTAGAGCACTAAATGACAAAATCATCATTTTGACTCAAAATTGTCTAATCAAAGTTAGCTAGCCCATAAAATACATTGCCCTATTTTCAGATACTTTGACCTAAACTAGCATTTGTAAGTGACATGTTCAAACCATTTAGGGTGTTGTATATATTTTGACCTAAAATATACATTTGAGTGCAATTTGAGTAAGATTGACAATTTCAACACAAATGGTGTTAGGAATTGGATGTCTACATTTTACCCCTATTTAAGAAGGCATAGTGAGACATTCAGGTGAACAAATAGTTTTTTAAAGAAAAGAGTTGTCAAGAATAAATTGGAATACCCCCATGATTCCCCCTCGAGAGGACATACTAGGATGGAAGAAAAGGATGGACTCTTAAAAAGAGAGAGAAAGTGAGAGATTAACCCATGGAATAGATCACATCCAGATGAGCTAATGATTGCACATGTGATTACCATCAATGATCAAAATATAATTAGAGGTATAATAGGCCCTAGAGATAGGGTGAATGGGAAAGATACAATCCATAAATGTAAGGGATACACTTTAAATGTACCTAATCTAAGAATACAAGCTTCACGCTTATGACATTGATCAATCCTAAGACAAGTTGCATAGTAAAATATTGCCATCATGGGATTTAATGTGGAGAGATTGGAATTAGATTAAAAGAGAGAACATTTTTATTTAGGAAGGGAAGTACCACTAGAATGGGGTCTCCAAAGAGAATATAATAAGTATTCTAATAGAGCATACTTATTCATGATAAAATAATTTTGGCTTAGTAGGGTGAATTTTGATCATTGATAAAGAATAAATAATGATTTTACCCTATAGAGATGATTTGATTTGGATTTTGTTCAAATGTTGTGCCCTAACATGGGTAATTAACAAGCAAACATAGCTTAAGGATATGACCAAAAAGATAGGTTAAGGTGAGTGGGTGCAAACATACATGTGATGGTGTAGTGGCTTAGAAAGCCAAATAAAACCAAGAATATGATAATTCATAAAGTGATGAGAGAGATGAAAATAATAATGGAGATAAATAGCTAACCTGAATAGAAATTTCGCACTGCCTACATAGTTTCATGGACTCATGTTCCAACATGAACTTTAGGCCAATGTAGTTCACCCAAGTTTGGGAGAGAATGTAATGAGGAATGATGAAAAATGGACCAAGAATGGATTAATATCAAAATGTATGTGAACAAATGCATGTCTAAGAATAGAGTTGAGTGCTAGAATGCATATTACCTATAAGCCTAATTCCATATCATGAGCCTAGATTCTGTAAAGTGTTCTTGAGAATCTTTCATCGGAGATGATTTTGACATTAAGACTTTGAAACTTGAGCACAAAGTGCTTGCTATAGAAAAAGAAATTAGGCATCATAAGTATGAATAAATTAGAATGACATAAGATTATAATTACTATGAGATAGTTCAAATGTGAATATCTATAACTAAGGATAATGGTAAAACAATGACCAAAACCAGAGTTACAATGATTTACATTTAAACAAAAAATATAAAGAAAAAGATAAACATAAATGAACCTAACTTTAAATCAAGATATGATCTGAAGTAGAAACAAAATGTTTATAAACAAAAGTCAAGAATGTCTTAACGACATGAGACAAAGATATGAATAATCAAGATCTATGTGGACCATTAAGGCATTATAAAAAAAAGAGAAAAGCAAAATCAAATAGAAAAAACAAGACATCAACAACAATAAAATGAACAAAATGGTTCAAGAACAACATAATAACATAGGATCAAGATATAAACAATAAAGATCCATGTGAATCATCAAAATGATCTGAACATAAAAGAGATAAGCAAAAATAAACAAGGAAACACAAGACCAAGATGATACAAGAAGTAAGAAAAAAGAGAAAAAATAAAAGGAGAGGTGAAAAAGCACAACAAAACACCTAGAAAACACAAAAAACACACAAACAAAAACTAAGTTAATGCGGTTTAAAGACAAATGTTCATGCAAGTATGGTATAGGTGTTACTTTCCACCACATCATAATAAAGAACAATGACATGACAATGTTCCTTAATTAAAGAGGAATAATGACATAAGAAATGGGGGAAGAGAAGAAAAGGAAGGGGTTGGCTGAGCTAACTCAAGATGTATAAGACAAGTGGATGTTGCCTACATAGTTCCATAGATGCATGTTCTAACATGAAATTCAGGCCAAAGGTAGTTATCCTAGGAAATGGGATAGAATAAAAATGATGATCAGACCAACATGATTAAAGTTATATAAGAAATGGAACAAATGAGAATGGTTTGGCAAATGAGAAGCTAACGAGATGAGAAAGAATGATCTTTCAAAATGGTAGGTGTGTGGGACAAGATGAAATGAACTAGTGTTTTTGTGCTTGTAAAATGACAAGAGTGTAGCATGGTGAAATGGGAATGTAAAAATGTATAAAACCATGAGATAATGTTTTTGTTCTTTTATGGATCATGTTTTGATGTTTTTGGTATTTCTAATGTTTTTGGTGTTTTTGGGATAAAATATGCATATGATGGAACCATCTAGTCAAGGAGATACACATCTTGAGAGTAGACATTCTAATAAGATAGCTAAGCCAACTGTAATGGCCCATGCTTACAAATTGGTGAGAATGAGGTTCTTGATCTATAATAGTGTAGAAATGGTCTAGAAATGAGAAGATGTTTTTGTTCACCTGTCTAAAGCTACACAATATTGTCCTAGTGAATTACTTTATAGAACTACTACTGAGGATATTCATAATGTTCATGTGACATAATCAAGATCATAATTGGTCAAGGGATAAAAAGTGTTAAATCTTATACCATGCCTTATACATAACAAAGAATATGCTTCTCAAAGAGAGCAATCTAGAATGGGATGAATAATATGTTCAAAGTGCCAAGGATTCAAAGCCTTTACTATTGGGAATCATGAAAAGTGGGCTAGGGTAGTGTAAAATGTGTTTAAGGTAAGATAAAAGGGTGAAATAAAATTATGGTAGCATAAGTTTCACCCATGTCAAGGGTCTTATAGACAATTGTTCAAAGATATTCATGTGTATAACCTCTTAAGGTGTATAATGTTCATGGGCTCTAAAATTTCTTCACCATTAGGTTTAGCCAATCGATATGCTCCTGATCCATAGTTTGTTATGAAAATATATGGTACTAACCAATTACGCTAAAATTTGCCTTTATTTTTAGGTTGAAAATTTGTATTATTTTGTTTCTCTTTCAAAGCTAAGTCACCAATCTTAAATTATTGAGGTAGAGTGCATTTTTTGTAGCTTCTTCATAATCTATTCTGATAGGCCTACAAATTTTCTAGGGTGGCCAAATTCTTACTATAAAGAATCTCTAGTTTATGCAGTCATGAGGATCTATAGTCTTCATTATATTTAATTTGCTTTAGTGATATTATTAATGATGGGATCTCAATATCGATTGGGATGATAGCTTCAGTGCCAAAAACAAGGGAGTATTGAGTAGCTCTAGTTAGGGTGCGATGATTGGTTCTATAATCCCAAAGGGTAGGAAAGAGTTACAAGTGCGAATTACAGTCAACATCATTGAAAATATTATTTAAGATGGATATAATGGTTTTATTTTTATGCCTCAACTTTTATATTGCCTTTCTGGTTATATGGAGTGGAATTATTTTGCTTGATCTTGAATTTTGCATAAAGATATTTCACATCTTGGTTCACAAAGGATATACCATTATCAGATATAATTCAGGCTAAGATACCATATTGATAGATGATATGGTAATGAATGAATTTGGCTATTTGTTTCTTGATAACATAATTTAAAGGAATGGCCTCAATCCATTTGGTAAAGTATTTAGTTATAGTCAAAATGTGCTTATGGCCATATGAATATGTTGGGTTAATTTTCCCAATGAGATCAAGACCTCATGTTGATAATGGCCATGGTGTTGTCATTGAATACAAGGGTAAGGAAGGTGTATATATCAAGTTGCCATATTATTGATAAGGAAAACACTTCCTTACATAATTACAAGCATGTGTCTCTTTTTTGGGCCAATAATAGCCTATTTTGAGGAGTTTCTTTACTAAGAATACACCATTGGTATGGGCCCCACACATTCCTTCATGAACCTCCTTTAGTACCAACTTGGATTCTCCTAAAGATGAAGAATCATTCCATCATAGCCCTTATGATAAAGCATGTTTCTAAGGAGGATATATCATGTTAAGAGATTAAGGAAAAGATTTTTTTGATTGCTGGAAAGGTTGGTAGGAAATACATGACTATGGAAATAGTTATAAAAGTCTTGGTACCATAGTAGCTCAGGTGAGGGATTAGGATCAAAAACAATGCATATCCTCTCTGAATCTGATAGAATATATGCTGACTAAAAAATATTTTTAATCAAGAATTGATACTCTTTAGCACTGTCATGAATTTGAATCATAGAACCAATTATTGCCATGGTGTCAGTAGATCTATTGTTAACTTATGGAACTTGCTCAAACTATAGAGATTTAAAATGTGTTTTGAGCTTATCGACAATTTGATTGTAAGTAACAAGCTTATCATCCTTTGTTTGATACTTTTTAGTTATCTAATTTATGATTAGCTATGAATCTCCATATAAATTTAAGATTTGAATATCCCACTGTATTGCAAGACAAAGCCCTACAACCAATGCCTCATATTTAGCCATATTTTTTGTACACTAAAATTATATATGAAATGCTTTGGGGATCAAATCCCCCTATGGCATAATCAACATTTTGCTAGCTTGAGACCCTTGGGATGTGAAATATACATCAAAATAAAGTGTCCACTATTTAGGTTCTTGTGATGCTTATCTTATCATCATGATAGAATCATTTGGAAGGTCAAATTTGAGAGGTTGAGTGGCTATAATAGGAGCTTCTACAAGTTGGTTAGCAAGAACTTATCCTTTGATTTCCTTTTGATTTTGGTACACAATATCAAACTCACTAAGGAGCATAATCCATTTATCCATGCATCATTGAAGAGTTAATTTAGATAAGAGGAACTTTAGAGGATCTACCTTAGCGATAATAATAGTTTTTTTATTTAGCATATAATGTCACAATTTTTGAGTGGCCAACACCATAGCTAGTAATGCCTTCTCAATAGGCATATAATTATGTTCATAGGACACCAATGTGTAGCTTAAATAATAAACAATGTTTTCCTTACCATGATCATCACGCTAAGCTAAAAGTGCCCCTAGTGCATGTTTAGTGGTTGATATATAAAGAAGCAGTGGTTTTCCTTGTGTTGGAGGGCATAAGATTGGTGGATTGTCCAAGTATGTTTTAAGCTTTACAAATGTTATCTATCAATATTCATCCCACTAAAATGTTACCCCTTTCTTTAATAGATGTGTAAATGGGTGGCACTTATCTACTAATTGAGAAATGAACTTGCATATAGACTATATCTTTCTTTGTAAACCTCATAACTATTTAAGATTGTTGGGTGGAGGCATTTCCATAATAGAATTGACCTTTTCAAGGTCAACTTCAATCCCTCATTGTGATACAATGAACCCTATAAATTTTCTTGATGTGACTCTAAAGACATATTTCTTAGGATTCAAGAATACTTTATATGCATGAAGCCTCTCAAATATTCTTCATAGAATGTCAGGGTGTCAACTCTTATTCTTGATTTTGCTAGTATATCATCAACATAGTCTTTGACAATGTCATACATCATGTCATGGAAAATGATAGTCATTACATGCTGATATGTGGCTCCAGCATTCTTCAAACCAAATGGCATGACTTAGTAATAGAATGTCCCCCACATACTGGTGAACATGGTCTTATGCTAATATTCAGGGGCTATATTGATCTGATTATAACCACAAAATCCATCCATTAAGGATAACATCTCATACCTAGTAGTTAATTTGATGATCATGTCGATGTTGGGTAGAGAAAGATCATCTTTGGGGTATGCTTTGTTGATATCATGAAATTCAGTACAAACACATATGCTTAGGGTCTTTTTACTCACTAATACTATGTTAGAAACACATTCAAAGTAGTCCAATTATCTAATAAAATTGGCTCCTAACAACTTTTCCAACTTATCCTTAACTAAAAGGGTGATGCATAGATGCATCTTTCTCAACTTTTTCTTGATTGGTTTAGTACCAAGGTAAACAACAAGCTGATGTATAACTAAATCTAGGTCCAAACTTTGCATGTTAGAGTATGCCCATGCAAATATGTCAGTAAGGGAATATCCAAGATAAACCATTCTGGGATCCTCATGGGTTCCCAAATTCACTACTATTATGCTCCCCATAAGGAGTGTGGATCCATTATCCAGAATTGTAGGAAATATATGGTCATGATCATTTTCCTCTACTATATCTTCTTCTTATTCCTCCCAAAGATCCAAATAATATGAAGAATCAGAATCTACCTTCTTAGGTAAAGGCCAATTGATAAAAACTTTTTGAAACCCAAGAACAAGATGCTCAAATATTTGATGTTGTTCTAAAGATATGCTTGTACTAGCTATGGAACCTGGGTTGGATGGGCTTTCTACATCCTAATGGGATGAGAAAACTTTCTCACCTGAGAGTGCCTAAAATAGGTTTTCACTTAAAGGCTTGTCTTTTTCTTTTCTTTTTCCCTGATCAATAAGTTCCTCAAAGAGGTTTTCACTTGAAGATCTCAATGTTTGTTCTTTATTATGACCAATAAAGTTTTCCTACTCTCCAAACTAGGCAGAAGAATTCAATGAAAAATCAAAACCCTACTTATGATCACCAATGGGAAATGCATCTTGTAGGCCCATATATTCTACAATTGATTCTTCATTTTAAAACTCATTAAGGCATAATGTCTCACTTTAGGAAGGGAAGCACCACTAGGATGTGTTTTTTATTTAGGACGAGAAGCTCCAATTGGCATTATGGTCAATATGGCATTCAAATCGAATAAATCTAAGTCAGCAAGCTCATCAAAAAGGCTATAATGGGATGGTGTGCCATTACTAGGAGTCTCATTACTAATCACCTTAGAAGATTCAATATCAGATTTCATGAGGTCATCCTTTGGTGGTTTAAATCTAAGACCATGATTCCAATTGACAACTGTAGCTGATAAGGGTTATAAAATTCCTTGCACCTATGGGCCAAGGCCTTTCCCTATATAGTCAAGATGATTCATTATCCTGTTAGGGATAGGATACTTTGGATTATAAAAAAAATCAACAAGGCCTTTAGAACATAACCAATCTCCCTCATTAATAGCCTCTTGATATTTTTTTGGTATAATTGTAGGTATAAAAACCATAGGAGGTTTTGTTTGTTTCTTCTTTGGTTACCAAATTTGATCAGGTTTGTTAGGAGTCTAGGAAGTTTTAGGCTTACCAAATGTCTTAGGGTATTTTGGTAATTTTTTAATATAGATGATGTCCATTAGATGTTACATGGAAATGACTACATCTTTAATAATAACCTTCTTGGCTAGAGGTACAGGAAAAAGGATCGATCGAAGTGGAGGCTAGATCACTAGGGTCATAATTAGCTATAGATGGATGAGAAATGATGGATTTATTCATATCTTAAATGAATTTAGAACCTAGTAAATAGTTATAATTATGAAACTTTTCTTCAAGATGTTTGTAGTATTGATATAGTTACTGATCAACAGACTTAGTAACCTCAATCCCATCATGGGGAAACATAAGGCATTAGTGAAGAGTAGATGGAACTACTGGTACTTAATGGATCCAAGTATGGCCAAGAAGTATGTTATAAGGATGATTAGTATCCATAATATGGAATAATGTGTGATGAGAAATAGACCCAACCATGACTGACAACCAAATTATACTAGATGACTCCCTCTCGATGTTGTCATAAGCCTTGATTGTAATAGTTTCTATCTCAATGTCTTTATCCATGTAGCCCATTCATCATACAAATTTAAGAGATATGATGTGATCCATAATGATCCAAAATGATTATCTCAATATATATTGGGTTATTATGGTCTGGGCCGAGGGTGGACATGTCTTTTTGATCAAATGTGATTTGTTGAAATGAAGACAAGTGTCCAACTAGGTTTTAGAAATTATCAAGGTTTATATTATTAGGCATAATAAAATATTGAAAAAGTTTTTTCAAGATGGTTCTATGGAAATTAGATGTTTGAAAGATTTATAATATGGAAATTTGTGTAGGAGTTTTATCTAATTGATCTGTTAGACTATAAGGCCTTTGAATTATGGATTAAACTAGTTTAGTCTTTGTTGGGATAGTATTTGGCTTTGGAGCCATTGGCCCAATGCTCTCATTGGGTTTTATGGAAGAATTGGGTGAAGGGCCTTGGATGTTGTCTCATAGGTGTCTAGTTATGACTACATAACCTAGATGTGGTAAGGAGTTATTATAATTAGAAGGGGAAGGCAAAGGGCCTAAGATGGTAATTCATGGGTGACTAACTATATTGCTATAATTTTGGGTCAGTGAGGAGCCTTTTTAATTAGAATAAAGGTATTTTTTTTTAGGATTAGTAACCTATGAAAATGTATTAGCAACATGATGATGTGAACTTGACATGATATTACTAGGGGGAGAGGGTGTTGACCCTATAAAAATGGGTCTCATGTTACAAGGAACATGAGATTCGCCACACAGTTTTATAGTAGCAATGGTAATGTGGGTTGAATAAATGCATCCAACAGTGTTATTATAGTCTTAAAGTATGTTGTTATAAGCCACATTATTATTATGGGCATTATGATCTTGTTTATTCTCTTTATAATTCTGACCTTGTTGGTTCTGATTTTGCCTCTATCCTTGATTGTGACCATTTTGATTATTTCTTGGTGGTGGTGGATCATGTCAAGGAAAGGGGTCTCTGTAGATTCCCATATCCTGATTAGGGGCCAAATTAATTTATAGTTCACCATTTTCAATAATTTATCAAAATTAAATGTAATGGTATGCACCATGACCAAAAACATGATGAAAGTTACACCATTCATTCTCTTTTTACCAATCTGGTTTTGATTGATTTTGAGTAAATGGCCTTGATACTAGCCATGCAATTAAATTATCTATAATGAGATTTTGTAACACTATTTCAATTTATTCTCCTAACTTTCTAAAGACTCTAAAATTGTTATGAAATGTCCTTCATGAAAGTTGTCTCTGTAAAGTAGGTAGTGGATTTGCAGGAGTTATTTGTAAATTTGGAGGAGGCATAGCCTATACCATTTGTAATGTCTTGTTTTAGTCAACCCATTTATAACCATGTTCTTATTTTTTATTAAGCCTTTAGGTTTATCCTACATAACTATTTGAGTTGGTGATTTAGTCTGATTAGATGTTTGACCCTATGCAAAATCTTAACAAGGTCCCTAGCAATAATAGCCTTCTCAATCTTCACTCCTTTGTTAATAATTTATTCAAATGAGTTAGTAAAAGATAATCATAGATTACCCAAAACTTTAGGATGAAAATTCTATGAAAATATGTCATTAAATTAATTATCTGGCAAATTATGTTTAAAGTGGCTTGTCAATGTTCTCCACCTTTGCAGATATGCAATGAATCTTTCACTATCATGCTACTTGGATTTGCATAAGTCAATAATGGTTAATTCATGTTCTATGCTATATGATAAATTGTTAATGAAATTTTATGATAAGTCATTCCAATCCACAACTAATACCTTGGGTAGTTTAAGTAGCCAATCAAGATCTTGTCTTACTAAACTTCATGGAAATAGTCACAATAAGTACTCGCTACTATAAACAACCTCTTGACATAAAATGAAGAATGACTATGTGTGTTTAAATATATCTCCTTTTCCTTTGTATTTTTCAATTTGGGTACCTAAAAATGAGGTGGAAAGGAGTTTTGGAGAATAGATAAATCAAATGTGTATGGGCATATCTCATCAAATTTGTACTTTTTTACAATATTCATCTCCAAATTTTGAACAATTTCCTTAATGGAATTCCATTCTTACATGTTTGGTGTATTTGTGGATAGAATAAGACATTGTTGGGGTCAAATTTGCCCTTGGTTTCATTGTTTTTAGGTGGAATGTGCCCCTAGTTTTGTTGCTATTGGGGTGGAATGTGCCCTTGGTTTTGTTATTGTTGGGGTGGAATGTGCACCTAGTTTTGTTGTTGTTGGGGTGGAATGTGCCCCTAGTTTTGTGTGGATATATAGGGAGTGTATACCTTTTGATCCATGAATTGGTTTTGATTTGCTCCTTGAGTTGAGAACATAGGACATTGATTCTT
The DNA here is from genome assembly GCA_037957365.1 of Torreya grandis. NCBI lineage: Eukaryota > Viridiplantae > Streptophyta > Pinopsida > Cupressales > Taxaceae > Torreya > Torreya grandis. The sequence continues at coordinate 2,126,399 of JARHVA010002113.1, forward strand.
GGATTGTAAAACATTCCCTAAATTTGGTTGTTTTGTATTTTGTTGATTTTGGAAATTTCTATGTTTATTTACCAATTTTTGGGTTGGTTGAAAAGAACTAGCCAAATTGTCTTGAGGTATTTCCTCAATTTGAACTAAATGTTTGGGCTTTTCAATTTGTAAGTAACAAAAGGTTTTTAATGATTGAAGAATGTATGTTCCATGTCCAATGGAACACTTTGTAAGGTCTCTTGTGCCTTTAATGATTAATTTCGATTACCTTGATCCACTATGGTAATGTTCTCATCCAATATTTGTTACATAATTTCAACCACATTTCCTTATTCTTTCAAAGTAGTATTGTGAATTGAAGTGGCAACTAGGGAGTTAGTTAAGTCTATGACAAGTTGCTCTGCATATCATTGACTTATTATCTTGATCTTATCTAGAAGATCTAGATTTGTGGGTTTTGACTCTGTTTGTATTTCCTTTCCTTTATTAGAGGAAGAAGATATGTATATTTGTGCAAAATCTTGCTCTTTCCATCAATATTCTCCTTCTCTAATTAAGGTATGCAATTTTTCTATAAGAAATTCAGAAGGTAGTTTAGCACCTGAGTCTATCAATCTAAGAAGGGATTCATCTTGATATTCTTGGGGTTGATATTCATTGTAATAATATTTGTATCTTACTATTGTAATGATATCATAAAAAATAATGGGGTTATCTTGATCATCATAAAATTTCTCATCTTCATAACTAAGGCCATAAGAGGCCCCACTATGAGTGAACAATTGAGTCATGTCTAAAATATTTATTATGTGTGTTTGACTAACTTTAGACCAATTTTTGGCAACCAAACAAAGTATTATTTGGCTCTATTTCAAACAAATAACCAAGGTACTAGTGAGACTATAAGGGAGGGTGGTTTGAAAACACACACAATTTAGAATATTTGGTTCATGAGTTTACTCAACCTTTGGTAAGGTTGAAATCATATATATCGGAAGAGGGTAAGGTAAATTAAAGACCCAAGGTGAAAACTAGTACACCAAAACCTAGATCTTTGTGATACGCCCACACTGTAAAAACTAGTTTCAAATTTTACAAGTTGATCCTAGAATTTTAGAGGAAACATTTCTAGATTATGTAGAAGACAAAATGGACAAAGAAACTTAAGTTTTAAAAACATACATGAATCACTAAGTATAAAACTAGGACCAAATAGGAAATACAACATTGCCACATGATTCTAGTAGGATAAAATATGTTCTAGGACTCAAAGCATGAGTGATACACAAGATGACTTGAGTCCACCAAGATGATAATGTGATTTTGAGTCTTAATAAATGACCTTCATACGAATGGAAAATTGAACCCATGTTAGAACAAGCTTAGTGCAAAAATGGTGAACCCACTTTGACACACCAACCCTTAAAAATTGAAAAGGTTCAATTTTGAATGTGGATTATAAATGAAGGATTTGAACAATTTGGATGAAAGATATAGACTCAATTAGGAATCATGACTGTACCAAAGTGGATTATATGACACAAAGATTTTGATAACAATATGAACAAGGAAAAGGTAAATTTTACAATTGGACAGTGTAGTGCCTCCCTTTCTCAAGAAAATTAAGGATAATGTGTTTTGGTTAAGTTCATTGGGTTAACAAGTAATTTTAGAAACAAATCAAGACCATGTAAGCTAATGAATGTCTTAAGTCTAAAATGACAAGATATGGCAAAGTGGGGTCTACTAAACTAGCAAGGTTTCTATCATTCTAGGGAAATAAATTGTATAATGAATTTCACATCAAATGATGTAAAATACAAGCACAAAAATTGGGTGACCACGGCATTGTTTTGTTGTAAAAAGGTCTAGTCCTTTTTACAACCACTACATCCTATTGTTCACTTAGTTTAGTGCGATGTACAAATGTAGATACATCCCATGTGAAACTCCAATTAAGATCTAAATGAAGTCAATGCTGGGAGATGAAACCCCAGATCAAAACTTCCCTAAAGAACTCATGGGAGGTAATGACATTAGTTTACATAAACATAAAGAAAGCATGAAATAGAAAGACTTTAGGGTTATTTTCAAGGTCACCCAAATTTTAATGAGTTTTTGGGGAGTGCTTTAGATGACATTATTTCTAAGCCTTGGACTAGGATATTTACAATAGGAATGGTGATTTTGATTCCAAGGGTTCCATAAAGGGGAAAAATGGAAGAGCATACATGCAACACTCCTCTTTTTTCCAAATAAAATCTAATTAAACAACTATTGCAAACAAAAATTAACAAGTGTGTTTAGTTTTAAGCCAAAATGAAAGATTTGGTGGTGTTCATTTCATTTGACCCTTGGTCTTAAGATTGTTAAATTTGAAGACATTCATCTAAGCATCTAAATTTTTCATTAAACACTAAACAAAAGTTCCTAATTATTTTTTAAACATGAAAAAGATGATTTAAAACATGTTTTTTAAGAAAATGTCAAGCTTGGTCCTATAGAAAAAATGTTAGCATGTCATTTAGCTTTGAAGCTCTTTTTGGTTTGAAATAATAAACTTTAGAAAAATATCTCTTGGGTTTATGTTTTAAAAAAAACATAGTGACCGACATTGGTTTATATAACTAATGATGGTTACATTTTCTAACCGATGTTGGTTATCTAATCAACATCAATTATAACAATGTGATATATTATAGGTATAAAATTGATGTAAATTTTAATAATTTACATTATTTAAGATATACAACTAATGTCGGTCTTACTAGCTGACGTTGGTTAATGTGTAAAATTGTGGTAAACAAAAATGGAAAAATAAAGTTATAAAATCAATTTGTAAGAGTTTTAAGGGTCCAAATGAATATTTTTAAGTTTCAAAATGATCTTGTTTAGGTGTGAGATGTGTTTAGTCATATCAAGCATGAAAAGATGTAGAGAGGATTAAAAATCAAGTTAGTCAAGCATTAGTCCACAAATAATGAAAAATGCATAGAGAACTAACTAACTAAACCTATCTATTCCTATGGGAATCACAAAGGATAACAAGAAACAAATGTAAGGAAGAAAACATCATATTACCTTCCAAAATAGATTCACCATACCCATGTGGCTCAAAGTCATGTTCTCCCTTGATCAATCATCCTTTTCTTTGTCAACAAAGGTGGCAAACTCCTCCAATGTCTCAAGAACACTCCATAAAACTTAGGTTCATGATTCCAAATCACTAAACTAGCCTATCAATGAAGCTTGAAAATAAAATAAATGATCAAATGCAAATGATTTTGGAAATAATTTAACATTATAAATTTTCAATATTAAAGCTTAAAATTCATGTCCATGGCCTCTCTATTTATAGATTTTTGAGATTGGTCAGGATCAACCATGATCTTCCATCTCAAGATTGAGATGTATGGCCATGGATAATCTTAATATTTGGAATTGAACTCATAAATATCCTCAAGATAAATAAGTATTAAAGATGCATGGGAGGCATTAAATAGGCATGGGTGACCTGTAATCTTGATATTTTATGCACTTATGGCTTGATGGATGCCACCCCATAGATGATGTCACTAGGTGATGCAAATTTTCAAAATTAATTTCCAATAATGAGATATTTAAAAATATATATGTAATTCTTACTTAAGTTCTGAAATTGGGTTAATTATCTTAAGTTTAATCAATTTTAGTGAAATTATTTGGGAATTGGTGCATAATTAATCAAAATGGTCAGAAAGTCATATTACTAGGTCATAATTTGACTAGAGAGGAACTAAAAGGTGATGTTAGATGCGTTGGAGATGTATTCACATTTAGGATGTTTCCAACACCCAATAATAAAGGTACATGATGTGTACTAATGAATTAGAAGAAAAGAGTGATCCAGAGCACTAAATGGCAAAATTTTCATTTTAACTTAAAATGATATGATCAAAGTTAGATCGTCCATAAAATGCATTGCCTTATTTAGGGATACTTTGACCTAAACTAGAACTTGTTACTGACATGTTTGAACCATTTAGGGTGTTTTATGGATTTTGACCTAAAATGTGCATTGATTGAAATTCAAGTAATATTAACAATTTCAACACAAATAGTGTTAGGAATTGTATATCCACACAACCCACATTTTCTTCCCCTTTTCTATGTCTAGTTATATCATTTCAGGTGTACCTAAGGTTTCAAGTGAAGGAGAAATATTTTTATGAGTCATATGCATAATCATGACTCATGATTGTACATAGATATTAAAGACACACAATAACACTTTATTATATCAAATTAGAGATGAAAATACATAGAGATAGAACCATTAGGGTGGGAACATAGAGTTTTATAGTATTGAATTGAGGTTGATGATATTATCATATCAAATATAGATTTATATCCTAATTAAAATGGTCCATATTCAATTATTCCATACATTATTACACCTACCTATAGTCAATATCCTTCAAAGAGAAATTAAATACTAATTGTCTCATCCTTGTATTGCAATTTACATATTCACTAATTGTAATTTCCAAATCAGCTTTAGTCCTTTACATTAATATTTACGCTTATTGATATATTATATAAAATCTGAAATACACATAGAACTTATCTTATTCATGGTTAGAACTAAAATAAAATAGGATAAAAAAATGCTTAACTCATTAAATATATTATACTTGTTTATGCCACAATTGGCCATTTTAAAATATGCATCTCCACTATATGTTACCACTCAATCAGTATGCTCTCACCATGCATTAACTACCTTTTTTACTTATAGAGATAATTTTCATTTTTTTATATTAGTTTCCATCAACCTCACAACCATATTTTACAAACAATTACTATAATATATGCATGTGATAACTTGAGGCACATATATTCAATCACAACATAATTTTGAGGATAAGTAAGAATTAAGATATAATAATTACTTGCCACATTTCCTATGAGGTCATCTTGTTAGTTCCCAAAATTACACTGAAGCAATTGGGCCCTTGTCAAGTTTAAATTACTATTTCATTAGCCCAAATTACATCTCAAGTGTTCCTTTGGACGTTCAAGTTCATTTAAAAATTGGTTAAGTCCTAATCTAGTCTTTGCTTGGTGAATGTGTCTTTCCCTTAGACCTTTTTTATTTTTTTTCACAAATATAATATTTGAAGGAAATAGGTCTTCAAGCCTTTTTATCTCATAAAAAAGGTCTAAATACTTATTTCAATCAGACATTTTTTTTGCTACAAAAAGTCCAAAGGAGATCAATGTCTTTTTTTGCATCAGGTTAAGTGTTTCACAAAAATCTAAAGGGTCATTTATTTCATAATTTTTATCTATGGCAAAAAATCTGAAGGGTGCTTGCCCTTCAAGAATTTTTCCCACACAAAAATCTTGACAAATTTTTTTTGTTTCGGAAAAGGTGCAAAATCTTATTTATTTTCTCGATAGAAAAAAGTCTAAAGGGCACTCACCCTTTGGGAATTTTCCTACACAAAATTCTTAGAAGAATTGTAAGGACCTATTTATTTTATCCAAAGTGTTTACAAAAATTTTGAATGATTATTTATTTAGGATTTTTTTATGCACAAAAATCCCAAAGGGTCATTGTGCCCTTGCAAAATTTCCAAAGGACACTTTCAAAAGATCTAGAGGAAATTTTCAATAAGTCCAAAAGGCACTTTTAGGAGATCTAAATGGCCATTCCAAAAGGTCAAAGGGTAATTTTGTATGGAAATTACCCTTGACAAAACTTCCAAAAGGTACTTTCAAAAATCATGAAGGGCATGTTCAAATGGATGAAGGGTACTTTCAACAAAGTTGCTACAAAGAAAAAGTCTTATTTCCTTCAAGCATCTTTCCCATGCAAAAAGTTTGAAATAATTGCATTTCTTCATGAAAAGTACCAAGTTCAATTTCTATGGGAAAATTATTTTGAATAAAATGTCCAAAACAATTGTCCTAATGATGAGAAAATGAGATAAGTCTCAATTCTTCTGGCAAAAGTGCAAAGGTCCAATTCCTTTGGCAAAAGTGAAAAATAACAATTTCTTTAGGGAAATTATTATGGATAAAATATATAAAATAATAATTCTAATGAAATTTTTAAGGCCAAATTCTTTCAGGAATCTTGCCTACGTAAAAGGTCTGATAAAGCTCAATTATTACAAGAAAAGTGTGAAGTCAAAATCCTTCTAGGAAATTATTTCAAACATTTTATTCAAGACATTTGTCCTGATAGAATGTTTTTAATAATTATTATAGAATAATTGTGCCAAATAAAATCCTAAAATAGAAGTGCCAAGGATAAAGAAAACCCAAAGACAATAGGCTCGAAAAGAAAATAATAATACCTAAGATAAATATCTTGCTAGCAAATCTCCATGGAACAGAGTCATTTAATAAATATTCAAATTATAGGTATGATGGTCTCATGGATGTTTTTTGATAGGTGTATAGATTTCAACTTTAAGTCACAACAAGTAGCTATTGGGATTTAAATATTCTAGGATGGTCATGCGAGCATCAATTTTAGACCCCATGAAGTAGCCATTTATTTTAAAATAGAGGTAGATATAATGGCACATGTTTACATAGAGCAGGATGATCTGATGGTGCATGATGAAAGTTAAATACACAAAATAACCTAAGACAAGCATAAACATGACAAGTTTCAAACTCATGGGGTATGATTTAAAGAATGAGAACATTCCCTAAGATTGATGGTATACATTCAAGCATACACAATATGATATATAACATGTATTAAGTTAAAAAAATTTAACAAATCCCACAATGAACATGGGACCACCACTTAGAAATGGAAAGTTAGCTTGACATGACTAATAGAGCAAGATATAAAGAGCCTAAAAAGTTTCCAAGTGGCACATCCTTGGGGATAATAATGGACAATATCCAATGATGCCCCACCGCTTGGATCATGATCTAATGGAGCACATTTTCTTGTTTGAGCTAGATCTGATGGTGCATGGACAATGTTGTAAAGTCAAGAGCCCTATAAGAAAATTTAGAAATGATAAGTGGCATGACTACATGCCATAAATTATAAATTGAACATCCCACACAAATATCTATGGATAGAATTTGCTCTGGCAAGGATGATCTAATGATGTGAGCTGAGGTGGACTTTTCAAAGGGCTTAAATTACATGAATAAGGGATAAGTGTCTATATTAGAGGTTATTAATCAACTTAATCACTCTTAAATCCCATAGATGCCTACTTAGATTTTATGTGGTATGTCAAATGTTAGTATGTGGAAATATTTGGTCTAAATGGTCAAACTTGATGGTTCTTTCTTGGTCAAGAAATGAGTCAAAGCATAGAAGAAGGTCCATGAGTCATTCCAAAGAAAATATTTCTAATCATGATCATGGATCATTTTTTATTTCATGTCATAACTAGATTATTCTCAAGACATGATTTATATAATAGGTTATTTCATGGCATGCACAAAATAGAAAGGACATTATCCAAGAGGTTTCAACTGTGAAAGCAACCATTCACAAAAATTTCCAAGTAGTTACACATGGTAATAAAAATTTTTTAGACTCTCTCATGAAATTCACCTTCTAGGCAAGTGTAAAGGGTCGTCTTTAGGTGATTCCATGTAAAAACAAAGTCTATTTATCTCCTCAAATGATTTTTTCCTTCTAGTTGTGCAAGCAAGCAATCAATAACATCTCCAAGTGGCTATGAGTCCTCATCATTCCTTGTAGAGGTAGTTACAACAATGATTTTCCTTATAAATGGATGAAAATTTTAGGTGTGGCCAAGGGAATTTTTTGGTTAGGAGTAACTTGATAGGATGAGAAATTTTGCTATGCTATTTTTTTAAGTTGTGACCCATAGTTCCATATTCAAAAATGTATAAAGAGAGATTTTATCCTCTATTATAGGTTTTTTTTGTCTATTGGTTGTTGTAGGTCATTATTTTAGATGTCCATTCTCTCCAAGTCTAGGTTATGTAGTCTAGGTTATGTATAAATTTTTCTAGAATCAACTGTTGTGTGTAGATATTGTCTCCCTTGCTAAGGTGGTTACATCTATCCAACCATTAGCAAGATTTGAGAGCATGTTTATGTCTCCCTTTTCAAAATAAGAATCTCACCATGCTTGTCCCTACGGAAACATTTTGAAGTGTTGATGTTTGTAACATTTATTTTTAACTCAATGGAAAATATTTGTGGTTATTTATTGTATCTTGTTATTGAAATGAAATAATATGTTTTACAATTTTTATTAACTAGATATTTGGGTTTGTGTTCATTACTAGTTTTCATTCTGAGCATGTACCTAGGTTATAAATCCCTTTCTGTAGTTATATTTGAAAATATGTTGTTAAATACATTTTAAGGGAATCTTAGGTTTGTGAATTTAATAGGAGAGTATTTTAAATTCTAGTTTGAATGTATGTTCTAGGGTTTTAGGGATCATTTAATGTTTATAATTATCTTACATTTGAATTTTTTATACATCTTTTCTAAGAAATATTGTCATGAAATAATGCTAGACACCATGTTGTTTGGAAGCCACTGCACACCACCCTCCTTTTTATAATTATCTAACTTATTCTTCCCTATCCTACTCTATAAATAATACACCTATTACATACTATAAGTGTTATTTTCCTTGAAAAAGCATAAGATCTCGCATATTTATAATGTGTTGCACTTTATTATTTATATCCTAGCATTATAGTCTTTTATTTAGTCCCTTTGTTGTTGAAGATTCTTCAGAATAAAGATTGTAGTCACAATTTCATCTATATTTAGTAACTTGTGAATGACTTAGAGCATTTGTTAATTTCATGTGACAACCCTTCATGAGTGAAGTGTGAAAAATTGGTTATGATTTCATCATATTTTTCCTTGTTCCAAGAATCCCCATGGATATTGAATTGTAAAATCCCTCCATGTGAGCAAGCTACCCCATCAATTTTATTAACTTGGTTTATGTAGAGCCAAAAGTAGTAGGGAACTAACCATAGCCTCTATAGGTGCCTCTTAGTCATTTATTTTTATTCAATATAATGTTGATTCCAAAACATTCCCCAACTATAATGACATACTAGTGGGTTTTCCATCATTGCTTGCCATTATCTCTCAAGTGTGAAAGGTCAAGTGTATGAGGTGTACAATTGGGAACCAACACTCTTGTGGTATTGTTATTTTTAACTAAACAAAAATTCTATTCACTTACATTGCTAATAATTCTTTAAAAGAGCCATGAGTATTTCATCTTTTGAAGTTATCTATTATTACTGCATTGATCTAACTATCTTGGTTGTCAATGTTGTATCACTCCACTAAGGATGTGCCAAGAAGTTTTAAGGTTTGAAAATTTGACTTATATTGAGTCTATTGTAAATAATTGATAACATTGCATTTTTAATGATATTTTCTCCCTTTTGAACATTATTTTTAAAATTTTAGTGTCTTTACTTTCTATCTCATTACACTTCAGTAAGTTTAATTTCATCATGTATCACAATAATTTGTTAACTATTATATTCTAGAATTTTGATTCTAGTGCGACTCTGAATTTATTTTTTAGTTTCAATAAATATTCGTGATATTATTAATATTCTACTAACTTTAAATTTTGAGTATTTTCTTATTTGTAAAGCTTAAAGGACTAAGATCATCTTTCAGAATTGACCCATCAAAGAAACTTGTCTCTCCTTTGATTATTCCTCAAAGAAGAGGGAGACAAGCTTGGAATCCTATTGAAAGGTAGATCTCAGTTTCTAAAGGTTGTTTAGATTATGATAATATTGAGATATTTGTTGACCCCCCATTATTGAGAATTATCATAGCTCTTCTATTAATTCTAAAACACATAGTCCTATTTATTTTCTAGTTCCTTCCCAACTAGATGAATCCCCTCCCAATTCTAATCCACCAATTCCACCTCATTCACCCCCTGATATCCTTTTTCTATTTTTTATTTAACATCCTATTAAACTAATCATGAGGCATAGGGACCAAGATGAGAATTCACATCTTACATTATACATTCTTGGATTTAGGCCTATCAATTTTGATGAAATGGAAAAAAACCCTAATGAAGTCCCAAGTGAAGTTAGGAAATGCCTCCTAAAATTCCAAGGGAATAATAAAATGAGTGATAAACATCTAATGGACTTTCAAAATATCATTGAAGATTATGAGGTTGAGTATGAGGATGCATGCATCAAGTTGTTTATGCACATGCTAGAGGAAGACACTCATGAATGGTTTAATTCCCTTCCCACTAGATGCATTAATTCATGGCAAGAGATGAAAAATGTTTTTAGAATTTAGTATAGTGTTATGATTGATCCAAGATTTCTCTTGGATTAATTTTAGAATATCAAAAATAATCCTAATGAATGTGTGTAGGACTTCAACACTTAGTTCAACAAGACCTTGATACAGTTACCCAAAAACATCAAGCCCAGTGATACAATGTGCTTGATAAAGTAATATGATGAATTTGATAAGAAGGCTACGTATTTATTGATAGACAAGGATCTCACTAACATATGGTTGGAATTCAATATGGCCAATCCAAATTAAGAATAACATAAAGGCTATGGTAAAGCCCCTGAATAAGTGGGATGATGTGAAGTCAATCAATTTGGAAAAGACATAGCCCATGAACATATCCAAATTGGAGGAAACTTTCAAAACTTTGGCCTTTGTTGTCAAATAAATGTCATACAAGCTAGCTAGATCTGAAAAGGGGGACCGTCATGTGTCTACCAACTACAAGCAGGCTACAAATTTGCATTAAGCACTAAGGGGGCCCACTTTCAATAATAAAGATAATAATAAATGGAATAAGCCTACACGTGAAGTAAAGATGGATAAAAACTAGAATGGAGGGTTTGGAAAGGAGGTGCTTGATCCTTTAAACACTAAGGTAAATGTTGTGAATTCTGATTTAGACATTGATTAGTGTGATAATTGCTTCCTTCCACACACTCCATGTGATAATATAGAATAAGTTGGTGAATATTTATATTAAATTGAATATGCATAATCTAATTATGGTATTTTTAGTTCAATTTACAAAGACCTCAAGGTGAATCAACTACCTCCATAGAATTGTTGAATGATACTACGGTTGATCAATTTCAAAGTGTGATTGAAATAAGGAGATCCCAACTTTTGCCTATATTTATTATGTTAATATGGCACAAGAATATGAATGGACCATCCATGATTGTGATTGCTTATGGTATATGATTAGTAAATATCCTATGGTAATTTAATCATTTGAGGATAGGTAACTATTAATTAATGCAACAACTACCAAAAAGAAGGAATACAACATGAGAAATAGGAAACTAAGTGCTGCTCCTCAAGACACTACCCTTATAAATCCAAAGGTAGGAATTGCAAGTAAGGAAGAAAAAAAAGCTATTATATTCCCAAAAGCCTCCAAGATATCACCCCTATCAAAAATTAATAATACCATAGGTGCTCTTATTAAGAGCAACAAAATACACATATTGTCTAGTATCCCTATGGGTGGTAATGAGATTAAACAAAATATACCTTTGAAGGTTGTTGTCAAAGATTCAAATCCATCCCAACCACTACAATTTAGACCTTAAGTGACTATATTCTAGCTAAAGGTGCTGTTACCCTTCCACCAAATACACCTCTTCCTTAGTATAGTATGTATGATATGGCTCAAGTGTTGAGTCAAATAAAAATCACTGTGTCACTTGTTGAGTTATTAAGAATACCTAAACATAAGAAGAGGGCCTTTAAATATTTAAAATTTGGTAAAAGGTCAATTGAAAATGAAGTTGAGTTGCCCCAAGCACTCTTGAAAGAAGATGAAGAATCGAAAGTGGTTGAACCCACTCCATAGGTTTATTTGTGGAATGCACTTGTAGAAAGTTAGCTAAATATGGATCCATTTTATACAACTTTGTTGATAAATGGTTTGATTGTTCACAACTACATGCTTGATTCTAGTGCTTCTTATAATGTGATTCCCTTTAGTTTCCTTAATGATCTTATAGTTAAGATTATGTTAGCCTTTGGCAAGTGTTATGCCATGTACTCATGAGAGGTTCCAGTTGGTGGTATAGTTGGTAGTGCATCAAAGAAAGTATTTGAATATGGATGTGGTAGTTTTGGATTTCCTACCTCAATAGGGGATGATACTTTCACAAAAATGGGCTGCTAGCATGGGTGAAAGTGTGTAGATATAAATTTATTATACCACCATTCTGATGGATGGAAATATGATCAATATTTATAGAGAGCCAAAGATGTTGCATGTAATTGAAGATCCAAAACATGCTCTTAATGAAGTGTTGTACATAGATTCTGAACTTGGAAACTTTGTTGGGAATGTTGATACTAGTAAACAACTTGATATTCTTGATGGTGAACCTGACAAAGGTGTAGTTTGGAAGGTGTGCTCTTTTGGGTCTTGATCCAATATTGGAAATGGAGCTAGGGTTATTTTCTATGCCCCCAATGGTAAATGTTTTATGTTTTTCTTTCATCTATCCTTTGAGTGCACTAATAATATTGCTGAGTATGAGACACTCTTGCTTGGTTTAAGGTTTACCCATGAATATGGACTGAAATGTTTGATTTTCAAGTGTGGTTCTGAGTTAGTGGTAAAGTAAGTCCACAATGCCTTTTCCTTAAAACATAAGAAGTTGAAATAATATCAAAATATTGTTTGGGATTTACTTGAATTTTTTGATGCATTCAATTTGTGTTACCATGATATAAGTTTCAACCAAGAAGCTAATAGATGTATAGGGCTACATGCTCAATTTGATATTGAAAATACAATCCCTCATTATTAGTATCAAGTGGAGGTACTTGTTAGGCCTTCAATTCTAGACAATGTTCATCATTGGTAGGTCTTTGACGATGATGAGTAGATCAAAAGGTTTTTGAACTATGAATATGGGTTCCATGATTAGCTCATAGACTTGGACTCAATTCAGGTCAATGATGGGAAGGAGACCTTGTTTGAGAAGGACATTATTTAGTTGAAGATAAATACTCTCCCACAAAGACTGGTTAGTTTAGAAACATCTTTCGATGGAGTAGATAGAATCAAGTTGAGAGACTCATTTATTTAAAAATATGTGATGGAGTTTAACCTATATTCTCATCAAAATCCAAGAAAGGTTTGTCTAGGTACTCATTTAAGTTCAACTAAGAAGAATATTACATATAACTATTTAGGTAGTACCAAGATTGCCTAACATTGTCTTATTCTGAGCTAAAAGCGTATAGGGAAGATTTGTTCTATAATTTCATCACATTATAGCCTAATATCAAGCCTTTTAGGTAGAAATAGAGACATATTCACCCCATCTTGGCCACCAAAATGAGGGATGAATTAAATAAGCTAAGGGATGGTGGCATCATTTATACCATCAGATATTCATCATGGGTTATGAATTTAGTCCCTATGGGAAACAAGAATGGTGATATCTACTTGTGTGTAGATTTAAGGAATCTAAACAAATCTTCTTTAAACTAAAATTATCCCCTACCTAATATGAATAAAATGATGCAAATTGTTACTGGATTATAAATGTTGTCTACATTAGATAGCTTCTCAGGTTACAATAGGTTGTGGTGAAGGAATTTGAAAGGTCAAAGACCACATTCACTATGCCTTGGGGCATGTATGTGTATATTAGGATGAGTTTAGAGTTGATGAATGCTAGTGTAATATTTCAATGAGCTATGGATGTCTCTTTTATATGGATAATTAACTAGTTCATTGATATGTATTAGGCTGACATTAATGTGTACTCCAAGACTAGAGAAGAGTATTTGAAGCATCTGGAAGAGGTGTTGATCAGATGTAAGGAGTTTGTCATTTTACCTAACCCAAATAAATTTCACTTTGAAGTATAAAAGGCTAAGTTTTTGGGACATATAGTGTCCAAGGATGGTGTCATGATTGACCCAGAAAGGGTCAAATCCATTGACAAAGTGCCTATCCCACAATCCAATAAAGGAATAAAGTCTTTCTTTAGATAAATTAACTTTGTAAAGAGGTTTGTGTCCAATTTTATAGAGATTAATTTTCCTATTACTTTCATGCTAAAGAAGGACCAAACTATCAAATGGGAGGATAAGGTCATGTAAGCATTTAGTGACATCAAGGGAAATTTAAAGTCTACACCTATTTTGGCTAGTCCTAATTATATAAAGCAATTTTAAATATTTTCTTTTGTGTCATACAATATTATTGCTAATGTTCTATTATAAAATAATGGAGATGGTCATGAGCATCCCATATATTTATTTCGAAAATATATGCAAGGTCTTGAATTAAACTACACCATCATGGAAAAACAAGATTTCTCTCTTTTGAAGGTTGTTAAAATGTTCAAGCCATATATTTTGAGTTTAAAGATTATTGCTTATGTCCCACACACCATGGTGAAAGACATTTTAACTTAGATTGAAGTATCCAACAAGAGGTGGAGATGGGTCAACAAGTTATAATAATATGACATGCATATCCAAACCACCAAATTAGTAAGGGGGATGGTTTTATCCAAGCTTATGGTTGAGACCAATTTGGAAGATATTGAGGTAAACACTGCTATTTTTAATGTTGATGATTCTTTGAGTCAATTTAACACGTCTCCATAGTATAGAGATATTGTTTACTACTTGCAAATTATGAGTTATCCCCCTAACCTAGATAAGAATCAAAGAACTCTAAAATAGGTGTCCCAAAAATACCTCTTGATTGAGAATGGACTAGCATGGAAGAATCCAGATGGGGTTCTTTTAAGATGCATGATAGAAGAACATATTGTTGACCTAAGTAAAGACTTCCATAATGGAGTTTGTGGTGGCCATTTTACACCTATATTTATAGATCATGAAATTTTGAGATCTAGTTATTGGTGGCCATATCTATTTAAGGATGTTGCTCAGATACTCAAAAAATGTGAGAAATGTTAGTGCTTTGTTGGGAAGATAAAAGATTCAAGTTCTCTTCCTTTGTGGCCTATGAAAATTGAAGGCCCATTCAAAAAATGGGTAATGAATTTCATTAGAGAGAATTTTAATTCATCAAGCATTGTACATAGATGGATACTAATTTCAATCAACTACTTCATGAAATGGGTTAAAGAGCTCACTAAAAAAATCAACACACCAGGTAATTATGGATTTTTTGTTAAATAATATTGTTTGTAGATATGGTGTCCCTATTAAAATTATTAATGACAATGCTATGAGCTTTAAATCTAAACCTTTAGTGGCATTGTGTTAAGAGTATGGGATTGAATTGACCTATGATTATAATTACAATCCTCAAGGGAATGGGAAAGTAAAATCAAGTAAGAAGAACTTGCTCAAGATCATTGGGTGAACATTGGAAGAAAATAAGAAGTGTGGTGAATAACTGATGTTTGATTTATGGGATGCCATAATAATGCTTAAGAGAGCTATAGGTAGAAGCCCTTTTGAACTTGTTTATAGAGCTCAAATATTTTGTCCTATAAATTTATAGTTGCCTACCTATCATATCATTCAATAATTAGGGGATGATGAGTAGGTCCACCACTATAAAATCAAGATGAACTAGATTATTGAGCTTGATGAAATTTGAAGGCAAGCTCATTAAAGACACCTCAAGTTTAAGGAGAAGCTAAAGAAATATTTGATAGGAACTTCACTCTAAGAACCTTCTAATTAGGTGATGTAGTTCTAATTTGGTATAATAGGCATGAGGATAAAGGAAAGCATGGCAAGTTTGATGCCTTGTGGATGGGTCCCTATTCTATTTATTATTAAATTAGGGATCATACTTTCTTCTTGAGAGATTTGGATGGTGAAATACTAGAGCTATAAGTCAATAGAATTCCTTGATTAAGTCCTTAAACATTTGTATCATATTGTATAGTAATTTATTTATTTTGTTTCTATTATTTAATCACTTTTAATGCCCCTTTACTTTGGACCTTGTTTGCATAGTTCTTTTCCATTATTTTTGTTATGTGTTCATTTACAAATACTCCTGATCTATTTTTATAAATCTACCATGTTTTGTAGAGCCTTCATGAATGTTTAATAAAAATTCTCAGTCATGAATTCATGACCTAATATATTAGCACCTTGTATTGTGTTCTATGGTTTTTGGCACACCTACAAGGGGTATGCATCTTAGGGTGAAAGCTAGTATTAGTGACCAAAATTTAAATAAAGTAATTGATCCCTTGTAAAGTGTAAATGACTATGTCATTATCCCAACTTCCATCTCTAAGTGTTCCTTTGGAAGGTTAAGTTCATGTAAAAATTGGATACATCCTAGTCTGGTCCTTTCTTGGTGAATGTGTCTTTCCATTAGACTTATTTTCAAGATTTTTGCGCTAACATAATATCCAATGATAATAGGTCTCTGGGCCTTTTGTTCTTAGAAAAATGGCTTGAAGACTTATTTCTATCAGACATTTTGTCCACTAATTTTTTTTGAAGGAATTCAATGTCTTGTTTTGCATCGAGATAAGTGTTTCACAAAAATTTGAAGGGTCATTTATTTTGGAATTTTTGTTTAGGAAAAAAATTCAAAAGGGCACTTGACCTTTGGGAATTTTTCCCACACTAGAAACCCAACAAAAATCCTTTGTTTTAGAAAAGGTGAAAAGTCTTATTTATTATTGAATTTTTGTTCATAATAAAAATTCTAAAGGGTACTTACCGTATAGACATTTTGCCCATGAAAAAAACCTAAAATAATTGTAAGGACCTATTTATTTCAGCCAAAGTGTTTACAAAAATTCCAAAGGATTATTTCTTCAGGCATTTTGTCTACACAAAAAGCATGAAGGGTCATTATGCCCTTGTAAAATTTATGAAGGACACTTTTAGAAGGTCTGGAGGACATTTTTGGGAAGTCCAAAGGGTACTTTAAAGATACTAAAAGTCCATTCCAAAAGACCAAAGGGAAATCTTGTAGAGAAAGTGACTTTAACAAAAAATTTGAAAGGTGCTTTCAAAAAACATGAAGGGTATATTCAAATGGCTGAAAGTTAATTTACACAACGTTTCTATGGAGCAAAAGTCCTATATCCTCCAGGGATTTTTCCCATGTAAAAAGTTTTTAAGAATTTTATTTCTTCAAGAAAAGTACCTAGTTTAATTTTACAAGGAAATTGTTATAGACAATATCTGAAACAATTATCCCAATAAAGACAAAAGGAGATAAGTCTAAATGCATTTGGCAAAAGTCCAAAGGTATAATTCCTTCAACAAAAGTATAAAAGACAAAGTTCTTTAAGAAAATTATTTTAGATAAAATTTCCAAAACAACTATTCTGATGAAAATCTAAATGCGTAATTCTTTTGAGCATCTTTACCATGCAAAAGGTTTGATAAATCTCAATTCTTATGGGAAAAGTGTGAAGTCAAAATACTCCAAGGAAATTTTCTTGAAAATTTTATCTAAGATACTTGTCCCAATAAAATACCTCAAAGAATTTTTATAGGATAATTATGTTGAAGAAAACCCCAAATCAGAAGTGCCAAGGATAAATAAAATCTAAAGACACAAGGCCATAAAAGCAAATAGGAATGCTAAAGACAAAGATCCTGCTAACCAAATTTTTGTAGAACAAAATCCCCAAATAAGTTTATGAATTGTAGGTATGATTGTCTCATGGATGTTTTTTGACAGGTATGCAGACATCAACTTTAAGCCAAAACAAGTAGCCATTGGGATTCAAATGTTTGAAGACAGTCACACAAACATCAATTTTAGACCCTATAATGTAGATGTTTATTTTTAAATGGATTCAAATATAATGACATGTATTTACATGGAGAAGGATGATTTTATGCTGCACGATGAAATCTAAATAGTCAAACGAAGCTAGGATAAGTGTAGGCATGACAAGTGTCAAGCTCACAGGGCATGATTTAATTATCAATCATGATCTTAAAGATTAATGGTATGCATTCAAGTGCACACAATCTGATCTACATCGTGTATTAAGTCAAAACTTTTTAACAAAACCCAAAATAAATATGGGAGTACCACTTGGAAAGAGTGTATTATCCTAACAGGGCTGATAGAGTAGGATGTAGAGATCTTATAAATTTTCCAAGTGGCACATGCTCAACCAAGAATAGAAAATATCCAATACACCCCACCCCTTGAATCATGATCTAATAGAGTGCATTTACTCAAACCAACCAAATTTAATGATGTGTGGCCAATGTTGAAAAGGCAAAGACCCTATGAGTAAATGCATAAATCATAAGTGGCATAGTTGCATGCCATAAATTAGAAATCAAGAATCTCATGTAAGATCTACGATTTACATTTTCTTAGGAAAGGATGATCCAATAATGCAATCTCAGGTAAACTTTTCAAAGGGCTCAGATTGCATGAAGAAGTGATAAGTGTCAAGATTAAAGTTGATTAATCAATCTAATCACTCTTAAATCCCACAAGTGCCTTGTTATATCTAATGTGGTGTGTTAGATGTTAGTATATGGAAAGATTTGGTCTAAAAGATTAAACTTGATATCTCTTTCTTGGTCAAGAAATGAGTCGAAGCACAAAAGAAGGTCCATTAGTTTTTATAGAGTGAATATTTCCAATCATGATCACAAATCATTTTATATTACATGTCACAACTAGATCATTCTCGATATATCATTATAAGAACACATTGTTCCATGGTGTACACAAAATAAAAAGACAACTATCTATGAGGTTCTAGTTGTGTAAGAAACCATTCATTGACATCTCTAATAAGTTATACATGGTAAAAAAGTTTGTTTGGCCTCTCCCAAGAAATTCACCTTCTAGGTAGGTGTGAAAGGGTATCTTTAGGTGATTTCACATAAAGATAAAGTTTGTTTGGCTCCTTAAAGGATGTTTTCCCTCTAGTTGTGTAATTGAATGGTCAAGAACATCTCTAGGTCGTTATGGAGTCCTCATCATTCCTTTTAGATGCAATTGCAACAATTATGTTCCTTATAAATAGATGAAAATCTCAGGCATCACCAAGGGAATTTTATGGTTGGGAGTAATTGATGGAATGGGAAAGTTTATTATGCAATTTTTTCAAGTTATGACCCATAGTTCTAGAATAAAAAATGTATAAATATGGGTTTGTCCTCTGTTCTAGGGTTTTTGTTGGCTATTGGTTATTGGAGGTTGTTTTTTAGGCATCCATTCTCTCTAAGTCTAGGTTCTACAAAAAAAATTATGATCAAATACTATGTGTAGTCCTTATCTCCCTTTCTAAGTTGGTTACATCTATATAGCCATTAGTAAGATTTGAGATCATGTTTATGTCTCCCTTTTCAAAAGAGCAATCTCACCATTCTTATCCCCATGGAAATATTTTGAAGTGTTGATGTTTGTAATATATATATTCGAGTCAATAGAAAATATTTATGGTTCTTGGTGAATGTGTCTTTCCATTAGACTTATTTTCAAGATTTTTTGCGCTAACATAATATCCAATGATAATAGGTCTCTGGGCCTTTTGTTCTTAGAAAAATGGCTTGAAGACTTCTTTCTATCAGACATTTTGTCAACTAAATTGTTTTTGAAGGAATTCAATGTCTTGTTTTGCATCGAGATAAGTGTTTCACAAAAATCTGAAGGGTCATTCATTTTGGACTTTTTGTTCAGGACAAAAATTCCAAAGGGCACTTGACATTTGGGAATTTTTCCCACACTAGAAACCCAACAAAAATCCTTTGTTCTAGAAAAGGTGAAAAGTCTTATTTATTATTGAATTTTTGTTCATAATAAAAAGTCTGAAGGGTACTTACCCTATAGAAATTTTTCCCATGAAAAAACCCTAAAAGAATTGAAAGGACATATTTATTTCAGCCAAAGTGTTTACAAAAATTCCAAAGGATTATTTCTTCAGGCATTTTGTCTACACAAAAAGCATGAAGGGTCATTATGCCCTTGTAAAATTTATGAAGGACAGTTTTAGAAGATCTGGAGGACATTTTTGGGAAGTCCAAAGGGTACTTTAAAGATACTAAAAGTCCATTCCAAAAGACCAAAGGGAAATCTTGTAGAGAAAGTGACTTTAACAAAAAATTTGAAAGGTGCTTTCAAAAAACATGAAGGGTATATTCAAATGGCTGAAAGTTAATTTACACAACGTTTCTATGGAGCAAAAGTCCTATATCCTCCAGGGATTTTTCCATGTAAATTTTTTTTAAGAATTGTATTTCTTCAAGAAAAGTAGCTAGTTCAATTTTACAAGGAAATTGTTATAGACAATATCTGAGACAATTATCCCAATAAAGACAAAAGGAGATAAGTCTAAATACATTTGGCAAAAGTCCAAAGGTATAATTCATTCAACAAAAGTATAAAAGACCAAGTTCTTTAAGAAAATTATTTTAGATAAAATTTCCAAAATGACTATTCTGATGAAAATCTAAATGCGTAATTCTTTTGAGCATCTTTACCATGCAAAAGGTTTGATAAATCTCAATTCTTATGGGAAAAGTGTGAAGTCAAAATACTTCAAGGAAATTTTCTTGAAAATTTTATCTAAGATACTTGTCCCAATAAAATACCTCAAAGAATTTTTATAGGATAATTATGTTGAAGAAAACCCCAAATCAGAAGTGCCAAGGATAAATAAAATCTAAAGACACAAGGCCATAAAAGCAAATAGGAATGCTAAAGACAAAGATCCTGCTAACCAAATTTTTGTAGAACAAAATCCCCAAATAAGTTTATGAATTGTAGGTATGATTGTCTCATGGATGTTTTTTGACAGGTATGCAGACATCAACTTTAAGCCAAAACAAGTAGCCATTGGGATTCAAATGTTTGAAGACAGTCACACAAACATCAATTTTAGACCCTATAATGTAGATGTTTATTTTTAAATGGATTCAAATATAATGGCATGTATTTACGTGGAGAAGGATGATTTTATGCTGCACGATGAAATCTAAATAGTCAAACGAAGCTAGGATAAGTGTAGGCATGACAAGTGTCAAGCTCACAGGGCATGATTTAATTATCAATCATGATCTTAAAGATTAATGGTATGCATTCAAGTGCACACAATCTGATCTACATCATGTATTAAGTCAAAACTTTTTAACAAAACCCAAAATAAATATGGGAGTACCACTTGGAAAGAGTGTATTATCCTAACAGGGTTGATAGAGTAGGATGTAGAGATCTTATAAATTTTCCAAGTGGCACATGCTCAACCAAGAATAGAAAATATCCAATACACCCCACTCCTTGAATCATGATCTAATAGAGTGCATTTACTCAAACCAACCAAATTTAATGATGTGTGGCCAATGTTGAAAAGGCAAAGACCCTATGAGTAAATGCATAAATCATAAGTGGCATAGTTGCATGCCATAAATTAGAAATCAAGAATCTCATGTAAGATCTACGATTTACATTTTCTTAGGAAAGGATGATCCAATAATGCAATCTCAGGTAAACTTTTCAAAGGGCTCAGATTGCATGAAGAAGTGATAAGTGTCAAGATTAAAGTTGATTAATCAATCTAATCACTCTTAAATCCCACAAGTGCCTTGTTATATCTAATGTGGTGTGTTAGATGTTAGTATATGGAAAGATTTGGTCTAAAAGATTAAACTTGATATCTCTTTCTTGGTCAAGAAATGAGTCGAAGCACAAAAGAAGGTCCATTAGTTTTTATAGAGTGAATATTTCCAATCATGATCACAAATCATTTTATATTACATGTCACAACTAGATCATTCTCGATATATCATTATAAGAACACATTGTTCCATGGTGTACACAAAATAAAAAGACAACTATCTATGAGGTTCTAGTTGTGTAAGAAACCATTCATTGACATCTCTAATAAGTTACACATGGTAAAAAAGTTTGTTTGGCCTCTCCCAAGAAATTCACCTTCTAGGTAGGTGTGAAAGGGTATCTTTAGGTGATTTCACATAAAGATAAAGTTTGTTTGGCTCCTTAAAGGATGTTTTCCCTCTAGTTGTGTAATTGAATGGTCAAGAACATCTCTAGGTCGTTATGGAGTCCTCATCATTCCTTTTAGATGCAATTGCAACAATTATGTTCCTTATAAATAGATGAAAATCTCAGGCATCACCAAGGGAATTTTATGGTTGGGAGTAATTGATGGAATGGGAAAGTTTATTATGCAATTTTTTCAAGTTATGACCCATAGTTCTAGAATAAAAAATGTATAAATATGGGTTTGTCCTCTGTTCTAGGGTTTTTGTTGGCTATTGGTTATTGGAGGTTGTTTTTTAGGCATCCATTCTCTCTAAGTCTAGGTTCTACAAAAAAAATTATGATCAAATACTATGTGTAGTCCTTATCTCCCTTTCTAAGTTGGTTACATCTATATAGCCATTAGTAAGATTTGAGATCATGTTTATGTCTCCCTTTTCAAAAGAGCAATCTCACCATTCTTATCCCCATGGAAATATTTTGAAGTGTTGATGTTTGTAATATATATATTCGAGTCAATAGAAAATATTTATGGTTCTTGGTGAATGTGTCTTTCCATTAGACTTATTTTCAAGATTTTTTGCGCTAACATAATATCCAATGATAATAGGTCTCTGGGCCTTTTGTTCTTAGAAAAATGGCTTGAAGACTTCTTTCTATCAGACATTTTGTCAACTAAATTGTTTTTGAAGGAATTCAATGTCTTGTTTTGCATCGAGATAAGTGTTTCACAAAAATCTGAAGGGTCATTCATTTTGGACTTTTTGTTCAGGACAAAAATTCCAAAGGGCACTTGACATTTGGGAATTTTTCCCACACTAGAAACCCAACAAAAATCCTTTGTTCTAGAAAAGGTGAAAAGTCTTATTTATTATTGAATTTTTGTTCATAATAAAAAGTCTGAAGGGTACTTACCCTATAGAAATTTTTCCCATGAAAAAACCCTAAAAGAATTGAAAGGACATATTTATTTCAGCCAAAGTGTTTACAAAAATTCCAAAGGATTATTTCTTCAGGCATTTTGTCTACACAAAAAGCATGAAGGGTCATTATGCCCTTGTAAAATTTATGAAGGACAGTTTTAGAAGATCTGGAGGACATTTTTGGGAAGTCCAAAGGGTACTTTAAAGATACTAAAAGTCCATTCCAAAAGACCAAAGGGAAATCTTGTAGAGAAAGTGACTTTAACAAAAAATTTGAAAGGTGCTTTCAAAAAACATGAAGGGTATATTCAAATGGCTGAAAGTTAATTTACACAACGTTTCTATGGAGCAAAAGTCCTATATCCTCCAGGGATTTTTCCATGTAAATTTTTTTTAAGAATTGTATTTCTTCAAGAAAAGTAGCTAGTTCAATTTTACAAGGAAATTGTTATAGACAATATCTGAGACAATTATCCCAATAAAGACAAAAGGAGATAAGTCTAAATACATTTGGCAAAAGTCCAAAGGTATAATTCATTCAACAAAAGTATAAAAGACCAAGTTCTTTAAGAAAATTATTTTAGATAAAATTTCCAAAATGACTATTCTGATGAAAATCTAAATGCGTAATTCTTTTGAGCATCTTTACCATGCAAAAGGTTTGATAAATCTCAATTCTTATGGGAAAAGTGTGAAGTCAAAATACTCCAAGGAAATTTTCTTGAAAATTTTATCTAAGATACTTGTCCCAATAAAATACCTCAAAGAATTTTTATAGGATAATTATGTTGAAGAAAACCCCAAATCAGAAGTGCCAAGGATAAATAAAATCTAAAGACACAAGGCCATAAAAGCAAATAGGAATGCTAAAGACAAAGATCCTGCTAACCAAATTTTTGTAGAACAAAATCCCCAAATAAGTTTATGAATTGTAGGTATGATTGTCTCATGGATGTTTTTTGACAGGTATGCAGACATCAACTTTAAGCCAAAACAAGTAGCCATTGGGATTCAAATGTTTGAAGACAGTCACACAAACATCAATTTTAGACCCTATAATGTAGATGTTTATTTTAAAATGGATTCAAATATAATGGCATGTATTTACGTGGAGAAGGATGATTTTATGCTGCACGATGAAATCTAAATAGTCAAACGAAGCTAGGATAAGTGTAGGCATGACAAGTGTCAAGCTCACAGGGCATGATTTAATTATCAATCATGATCTTAAAGATTAATGGTATGCATTCAAGTGCACACAATCTGATCTATATCATTTATTAAGTCAAAACTTTTTAACAAAACCCAAAATAAATATGGGAGTACCACTTGGAAACAGTGTATTATCCTAACAGGACTAATAGAGTAGGATGTAGAGATCTTATAAATTTTCCAAGTGGCACATGCTCAACCAAGAATAGAAAATATCCAATACACCCCACCCCTTGAATCATGATCTAATAGAGTGCATTTACTCAAACCAACCAAATTTAATGATGTGTGGCCAATGTTGAAAAGTCAAAGACCCTATGAGTAAATGGATAAATCATAAGTGGCATAGTTGCATGCCATAAATTATAAATCAAGCATCTCATGTAAGATCTACGATTTACATTTTCTTAGTAAAGGGTGATCCAATAATGCAATCTAAGGTAAACTTTTCAAAGGGCTCAGATTGCATGAAGAAGTGATAAGTGTCAAGATTAAATTTGATTAATCAATCTAATCACTCTTAAATCCCACAAGTGCCTTGTTATATCTAATGTGGTGTGTTAGATGTTAGTATATGGAAAGATTTGGTCTAAAAGGTTAAACTTGATATCTCTTTCTTGGTCAAAAAATGAGTCGAAGCACAAAATAAGGTCCATGAGTTTTTATAGAGTGAATATTTCCAATCATGATCACAAATCATTTTATATTACATGTCACAACTAGATCATTCTCGATCTATCATTATAAGAACACATTGTTCCATGGTGTACACAAAATAAAAAGACAACTATCTATGAGGTTCTAGTTGTGTAAGAAACCATTCATTGACATCTCTAAGAAGTTACACATGGTAAAAAAGTTTGTTTGGCCTCTCCCATGAAATTCACCTTCTAGGTAGGTGTGAAAGGGTATCTTTAGGTGATTTCACATAAAGATAAAGTTTGTTTGGCTCCTTAAATGATGTTTTCCCTCTAGTTGTGTAATTGAATGGTCAAGAACATCTCTAGGTCGTTATGGAGTCCTCATCATTCCTTTTAGATGCAATTGCAACAATTATTTTCCTTATAAATAGATGAAAATCTCAGGAATCACCAAGGGAATTTTATGGTTGGGATTAATTGATGGGATGGGAAAGTTTATTATGCAATTTTTTCAAGTTATGACCCATAGTTCTAGAATAAAAAATGTATAAATATGGGTTTTGTCCTTTGTTCTAGGGTTTTTGTTGGCTATTGGTTATTGGAGGTTGTTTTTTAGGCATCCATTCTCTCTAAGTCTAGGTTCTACAAAAAAAATTATGATCAAATACTATGTGTAGTCCTTATCTCGCTTTCTAAGTTGGTTACATCTATATAGCCATTAGTAAGATTTGATATCATGTTTATGTCTCCCTTTTCAAAAGAGCAATCTCACCATTCTTATCCCCATGGAAAATTTTTGAAGTGTTGATGTTTGTAATATCTATATTCAATTCAATAGAAAATATTTATGGTTCTTTATTATATCCTATTAATAAAATGTAATAATATATTTTACAAGTTCTGCTAACTAGATATTTGGGTTTATGTTCATTACTTGTTGTAATTTTGAGCATGTACCTAGGTTATAAATCCCTTTCTATAGTTATATTTAGAAATATATTGGTGAATACCTTTTAAGCACACCTTGGGTTCATGAATTTAGTAGGAGAAAGTATTTTAGATTCTAGATTTAGTGTATGCTCTAGGGTTTTACGGATCATTTAGTGTTTACCATTATCTTGCATTTGAATTTTTTATACATCTTTGCTAAGAAATATTATCATGAAATAATGCTAGAAACCATACTGTCTAAAATCCACTAACATGCCACCCTCTATTTTATAATTATCTAACTTGTCCTACCCTATCTTACCCTATAAATAATACACCTATTGACTACTATAAGTGTTATTTTAATTTCAAATGCATAATATCTCACTTATTTAGAATGTGTTTTCAAGTTATGATTTGAATATTAACACTAAAATATTTTATTTAATCCCTTTTCTATTGAAGATTCTTCAAAATTATTCACAATTTCATCTTTATTTAGTAGCTTGTGTATGACTTAGAGAATTTATGCATTTTGTGTGACAACCCTTCATGGATGAAGCATGCAAACTTGGTTATGTTATGGTCATATTTGTTCCCTATGCCAAGAATTCCCATGGAGATTGAATTGAAAAATCCTTCCATGTGAGGAAGCTATCCCATAGGTTCTCTCACCTTGGTTCAGGTAGAGCCAAAAGTAGAAGGGAACTAACCATACCTTCTATAGGTACCTCTTAATAATTTCTACATTTGGTCTAATATTGATGCCAGACCTTTCCCAGACTACAATGACATAGTAGTAGGTTTTCCATCATTGTTTTCTATTATATCTCAAGTGTGCAAGGCCAAGTTTACAAGGTGTGCAACTGGGAACCAACACTTTGGGGAGGCATTTTAAAATTAAATATCCATTTGGATTCTTTGTATAAAGAATAAATATGACTAGAGTATAACCAAGTTTGCACACTTCACCCATGAAGGGTTGTCACATGAAATGCACAAATTATCTAAGTCATATGCAAGCTACTCCATAGGTTCTCTCACCTTTTTTCAAATAGAGTCAAAAGTATTAGGGAGCTAACCATACCCTTTATAGGTTCCTCTCAGTCATTTTCTATATTGGTTTAATCTTGATGCCAAACCCTTCCCCAGCTATAATGACATACTAACAAGTTTTCCACCATTACTTTCCATTATCTCTCAAGAGTTCAAGGCTAAGCATATAAAGGTGTCCAGCTAGGAACCAACACATCTTTTTCATCTGACATGTACTCATGGAATACATCCACATAAACACACTAATTTAGTTCATAGAATTTTTTTTGAAATTAAATATTGGATGTAACATTAATGTAATTCACATGAAAGTGAATATTATTTTGGATCACATCTTGAAAATAAATAAGGCTTGATACTCAAATAATTTATTTAGTCATTACTAATAATATTTGGTAAAATTATATGCATGTTTGAAATGATGGGACCAACACGTGTTCTTTAAAATGATTTATATGCCAAAATTTGGATATAATTTTTTTTGATGTAATTTCTCTCCCCAATTATCCATTCCACACATATAAAAGTGGTGATGATAAAGGATCATCCAAGGTGTATGGGAAATCTTATGTAACCACTTTTATTTTATTTATTTATTTTTGCTTGTAATTTTCAAATTTTGGATTTTTTTGGAAGACATAGATTGCATTTGGGATTCAAGAGGTTATAAGACACAATGTTCAAATATTTCCTTTGAAAATATAAGATATACATTTGTCATGTCCACATACGCTAGGTCATAAGGGTAGTAACAAACATAAATATTATTTTTCTTAAGTTTTAAGTCATGGGGAATCATATATTTACTCACTCATGGCCTAAGCCTCTAGGTTCATAGGGACTACACATTTATATGTATTGATGGCCACTTCATATATTATAACATGTACCAAGAATTTAATTAAATATTGAAAAAAAAATAAGAAATAAATAACAATGTTACCTTGAAATGAGCCAAAAGCACAAATTTGAGGTAAATGTGACATGTGGGGAAATCATTATATAGATAAAAATATCCATAATATATTAGAATATTGAAAAAAATGAACTCAAAGTACAATAAAATAAATAATCTATAAGAAAGAGAGAGAATGGATTTACATCAAAGAGCATCAAAAGCATGCAAGAGCAAGAATATAAAAACAAAATAGTTATGAGAGTGTAGAGGCTAGTGTTGAACAAAGGAAGATGATAAATATTTATAAATATCTAAGAGAGAAAATGAGTTATAAGCACAATATCCAACATGTGTGCCATTTTTCCCTAATCCTATTACAAGTGGGGAGGATATGTGTGCCATATGGGGGAGAATATTCACATGAAAGTAACTCCAAATCCAATAAGTGGACAAAAGAGGTGAGCGACACCGAAAAAAGGTAGAATTAAAAATAAATTTATATATAAAGAATGTAAACACACACAATACTTAGGATAAGCCTATAAATCTATAAGAAGGACCCAAACTAAGGTTAATTATCCAATACTCCCATTTAATATTAAATTAAGGTTACAATAGTAGAGAAAACCTTTTACAAACATAGAAGGGAGTTTAAATTACATAATATTCCTGCTTGATATAAACTCCTTTCAAGAGAAATTACAATAGTTGAGAGAGAATAAATAATAAAAAGTGATGACAAAAGTCACAATGATAAAAGTGTGATCACCAAGAATCTCCAAAAATCCTTTTTGGATAACATGGTTCATCCATAATGGAATAAATACCAATAAGGAGTAATGATCCACAAACTTGAATAATAAAAAATCTAACACCAATATTTCAAGTTAAGTAACCAATATGCCAAAAATATAATCTACATAAATAATGTAATAAAATTAGATGTACAAAATATGCAAATAGAGTAAAGACAATTTTCATTACAAACTGAGAAAATTGTATTAAAATAAGTTAGTCAATGTAATCAAAAAATATATCCTATGATCCTATGAAACAAAAAAGAATGAATGAAAAAAGAGATTTAGATAATCAAAATGGAGACAAATAAGATGTGTCACTTGTAAAAAATATTCCATGTGAAGAATTATAATAATTATTGTAAGAAGATATATCAATGTCTTTATAAGATCCATTTTCTTTAGGAATCCAAATAGTTTTACCCTTAGAGGTAGGATATATAAATGGTTTCCAAAAATTAAAAGTCTCATACGTATATTACAATAATATTTATATAGGTGCAATTTATAGCATTTAGATATGTGATGCTTGTGTTGTCCATAATGTGCATAAGGTTTAGTAGTTTTAACTAAAGTATGAGCATTATAAGTAGTATAATTAAAATATTTTTTTTATGTCCTTTGATGTGAAGGATAATAAGATGTTAAATTTGCATTAGAATCAATATAACCATCAAAACCTAGACCTTAAAATGTGCATTATAAGTAGGCAAAATAGGATATATAATGTCATTTTTTTTAGGAATCTAAATAGTTTTACCCTTAGAGGTAGAATATATAAATGTTTTCCAAAAATACAAAGTCTCATGTGTATATTTACCATAATATTTATATAGGTGCAATTTCCAACATTTAGATATGTGATTCTTGTGTTTTCCATAATGTGCATAATGTCATTTTCATTAGGAATCCAAATAGTTTTACCCGTAGAGGTAGGATATATAATTTTTTTCCAAAAATACAAATTCTCATGTGTATATTTACCATAATATTTATATAGGTGAAATTTTAAGCATTTAGATATGTGATGCTTGTGTTTTCCATAATGTCATTTTCACACTTACCAAGTGCACCACCAGAATAATCCATATTATGCATGATTCTTAAGTTGAGTTTGGTATAATAAGTGTGAATATGACTATTAGTGTTTCAAAATTAGGACACCCATTATCATGTGAAAAAGATGTTATTTTTTAATTTAAAGATTCAACAGAAGATTGCATATTATCCATTTTATTTTGAAAATTATTTTTAAGTTATTTAATATAATGATGTAAAGAAGTAATAATATAATTTTGAATTGTAATTTTTCTTTAAGAGTAGCTATGTCATCATTTTTAATAGTTTGCTTAAAAATTGAAAAAATGACTAATTTAAAACCAATGAGAAGAAATCAGATAAATGTCACTAACATTGAAATAATCAATGGCAAGAAACAGTAATTGATCTATATAACATTTAAAAATATTCATCATAAAAAATTCTTAGATAAATTAGCTTATAAATGTATGTCCCAACCAAAAATCCAAATTATTATTATTTGTTTGAAATAATTACAAAAAATCCACTTTAACAAAAACATTAAAAAAATGTCAAAACTTATTATGATTTGTTGATAAGTGAATTATGAAGAATTAAATAAAATAAAAACCTCGTTCCATGACTAAATTTTGAAAAAATACTTATTTGTTTTTTAAAAAGAAGGATTTCATGTAAGATAATTAAACACACTTTCTATTTTAAAAAATGAAGTTATAAAAGTGCACCACATGGGAGGTTTAAAATAATATTATAAATATA
The DNA here is from genome assembly GCA_037957365.1 of Torreya grandis. Lineage (NCBI taxonomy): Eukaryota > Viridiplantae > Streptophyta > Pinopsida > Cupressales > Taxaceae > Torreya > Torreya grandis. The sequence continues at coordinate 2,156,627 of JARHVA010002113.1, forward strand.
ATTTAAAAAGCATTTCAAAGAACCAAAATATAATTTATCTTCTGTTTTGATATTTTATTAAATTTTGGCACACACAAAACAAATAAGGTTATATTTGCACGTGTACGCATGCACACATGCACACACGCGCACACATGCATGCACGCACGCATGCGTGCACACACACACACACACACACACACACACACACACACACACACACACACACACACACACACACACACACACACACACACACACACACACACACACACACACACACACACACACACACACAACCATATTTTGTTAAAAAAAATGAGTAGAGACGTTTTTGAGGATTTATAGACAATTGTGATCTAGTTTTTAAAAATTTAATTTTAGATACATTTTTTGGTATAAATGTATCTAAAAATAAACATAAAAATCTCAAAAATACTCTTTTAAAATATTTCAAAGAAAAATATTAGGAGGTAAACAAAATTAAAATTTGAATCAACAAAAAAGGGTTAAGATTTAGAATTAATTTTAATCTTAACTAAAAACAACTTTTTCATTCAAATGTAGTTAAAACTTGGTTAAAATAGAAATTAAAAAAAGATAGATGTGGAAAAAAACCAAGATTCCTCTAAGAAAGCTCTACACAACACTCAAGATCAATGTAAAAAGACCACAACTCTAATAAAATATTAAAATATTTATAAAGAATCAAATTGAATATTTAATAAAAATAGAAATTATGGAACAATGTAACCATAAATGAGCACAAACTACAAATTTGAGGAAAATATGATAAGTAGGGAAACCATCATATGGAGAAAAACACCACAATCTATCAGAAGCTTTTAAATAATGAAATCAAAGTATAATATAATTAACAAGATATAATAAATATAGATAATGTATTTATACCAAAGAGAATCAAAATGATCCTAGAGAAATACTACAACAATAATAGAGTTATGAGAGTGTATAACTAGTTTAGAAGAAAGGAAGAGAATAACTATTTATAAAGAGCTAAGAGAGAAAATGAGTTACAAGTTAAAGCTCAAACATGTGTGCCATGTCTACCTAATCCTATTTAAAATGGGGAGGATGTGAGCCATTTGTGAGGATAAGAGTTACATGCAAGTAACTCCAAAGTCAACAAGTGGACAAAAGATGTGAATGACACTTGAAAAAGGTAGAATAAAAAATGCATTTATGAATATAATAAATGCATACACATACAAGACTTAATATAATCCTATAAATATATAAGGACTCAAATTAAGGTTAATTATCTAACATTATAGTACTAAATCTTTTTATAATCAACATATACATTATAATCTTGTAGACACCCAAATTTGGCACAATCCTTGTTTTTAATGTCTTTTAGCTACTTTGCTTATATGGATCTTAGATAAGAAATAATTTTTTAGTGGTGATTATATTTAATGTTTTCCATTTTAAGTTTTGATTCTATACTACCTTGTAACCTCTTTTTCCTATCCATCTTACTTAAAGCACATTTAAAAATAAATATCTCTAAACCCTTTTGTCATTTTGAGGTTATTTTGAGCCCATGATAAGTTAAAGTTAAAATAATGAATGCCATTCATATATCCTATCCCATTCATGATGATCTTGTCGTTTGGTAATATAATTTCATCTTTGACACTTTTCTCCTTTGTATGTATTGATTTTGAGTCTCTTTTAAGGCATCTGGTTACATTTTGTACAACAATAGTTTTTAATTCAAATTCTAAAAGATTCATATGTATGTATGTATGTATGTGTATATATATATATATATATATATATATATATATATATATTCTATTTTTTTCAAACTCATCTTAGCAACTATATATATATGTATGTGTGTGTGTGTGTGTGTGTGTGTGTGTGTGTGTGTGTGTGTGTGTGTGTGTGTGTGTGTGTATATATATATATATATATATATATATATATATATATATATATATACACACATACATACATACATATATATATATATATATATATATATATATATATATATAGTTGCTAAGATGAGTTTGAAAAAAATAGAACTCTAAAATTTCAAAAGTTATACAAAAATAATACTTTCCTTAAATTTAATTAATAGATTTATATCTAAAGTATTTTTTTTCATTTACATGGTTTTTTTAAGGGTAAGATACGAGAAAGATAATATATATATGAATTCACCATTTCATACACAAATAAATGGGAAAACTGATATTGAGTTTGATCTGACCTCTCTTCAAAAAATTATTAATTTAATGAAATTATTTGTATTTTAATAGAGACTGACTAAGGTCATTCCATCTCAATCTAGTTTTCTTGATTCCACCTATTTGATGTCTTATTTTTTGTGTAGGAAACCAAGGTTTGATATTTTAGGCATATGCATGAACATGAAAAAATATTAAAACACAAAAATGACATTTTTGAATCAAACAAAACATCTAGTAAAGGATCTAAACCTCACTATTAAAGGGACAAGATTGACCATTTATCCTTCCCTAATTATTTTAGTCTTGTGCAAAGCCAAAAACTATAACCAATTATCAAAATTTAGTTTGTTACAAGGATAATATTGATCCATAGGGAAAAAATCAACTAATATTCCTATCCTTATTTTTTACTATGTTAGACTATAAATAGTAACTCAATCACTAAAAACTACATTCAATCCACATAGGTCATGCGAACAAATTAGTCTACATAGATAATGGAAGTGTGACAAATATGTTATCTTTCTCTAGTCATTTTAATTTTTCTATTACAATTTTTTAAATTTCATGATAAATAATTACTATCAAACTATATTTTTTTATTATTCTTATAATTAATATCCAAATCATATTTTATTTGTTTTAATCTAATTAAAAAGTTATTTTATTAATCCAATTTTAGATAAAAACATATCAAGAACCATCAAATTATTCAAACTTTGATTTTAATACTTTTCCATAGGGTTTTTATGTCAAAGTTTATTGTTTGAATAACCTTTATTCATTTATTTATTACTTTTTTAGGGTTTAAAATTATTAAAATGTCTACCTCTATCTTAAAACCTAATAGTTTTCATTCCTTAGATTCTCTATTTTCTAAAAATTGTATTCACTACAATTACTCTAATGAATGGACTAATGATTATAGTTATATAAATCATAATTCTAATGATGTATAAAAATAATATTATTCTGAAGGTAATTATTACAATTTTGATTATGATTAATCATATAGTGAGGAAGAGGAAGACTATACCAATTTCTGAAATAGAAGATCCTAGTTCCCCTAATCCTTCTTTATAAACCTCTCTTAACAAAAATTTAGAATCAGATGATCATAATGGTAATGAATATTTTATTACTCCTCCTATATGTAATGAATTAAAATCTAAATATGCTTTATTTGAAAATACATATGGTTTGTATTTACAATTTTATATTGTACTTCATCACATTCAATGTTATGAAATAAATGTGCATAAGGATGAAAAAGAACACATAAATAAAAATATTAATAATATTAATCTTATGTCTATATATGGTACTCATGATATATATTATAAAAATGTTACAAAAATTTAATGTGTTTCTTCTTTACTCTCTCTCTCGATGATGTAATGTTACATAAATTAAATTTATATATGTTTAACTTTCACTAAATGATGCAAATGTGACAAAAGTTGAATGTGATTCTCATTTTCACACTATAAATTATGTAAATGTTACAAAATTTGAATGTTATTATCATTTTATCTCCTTATATGATGAAAATGTACAAAATTTGAATGTGATTCTCCTTTTCTCTCCATAGATGATGCAGATGTTACAAAAGAAGAATGTGATTTTGATTTTCTATCTTTAGAATCAGCAAGTGTTATTTATTTTCTTTCTTTATCTAAAAAAAAAAGATTAAAACATGAACATAATATATATTTATATTCTTACACAAATTCATGAAATAGTTATTTTACATATATAAATATTTATGGCATTCAGAATGATATAATATCTTATTTACAAACATCATGTGATATGAATGATTTTATATGCACTATTTTTGAATTATGAAATGACGTAGTCATATAATTAAATAATATTCACAATTATTACATTATATCTTATTTCAATTTGATGGTAAACTAAAATCATCGAGTTCACCTTCCCAAACAATTAAGTATTCTCATTATCCATATTGTGTCTATGATGAATGTTATAGGAGTCCTTAAAAATCATTTTTCAAATGTTAATTTTCAATTTCTATTTTGTAATGATAATATCAAATAGAATATCATTTAAGATAAACATATTGCATGTAATTTAATATAGTATCCTTATCTAACAATTTTTTTCATCCCTATACTTCCTTTATTTCATCACCATGGAGACCCTACCAACCATTTAACATAATGTGTGTTCTTTTGGTTATTGGGAAAAAAATGGACCCATATTTTAAATGTATTTCCATATAATTATAACATCAGATTATTTTAATTGGTTATATAGTATTCCTAATTATTCTTTACTTACTTTAAATAAATTAAAAGACATTATTATCAAATTATCATAAGCATGAATTACCAAAATTAACATTGGAACATTTATAAACAAGGAGATGATGAGTATATTAAAGACTAAATTATCCAATTCAATAATGCTTTACATTCTTTGAAATATCAACCTTTATATTTGGAAATAAAGTGTATGTTTAGTATGGGTATTCTTTCTCCACTTAATTAAAGAGAATTGTATAATATTTACATTTATTTTGATAGTTAATAAATGGATGTGAACCAATACATTTTAGTTGGTAAGAAATAATAAAAAATACAATATATCTTCTATATAAGGAAAAAAATGTTAAAGATGATAATTATTTTAACATTTAAGTATAGTATTTGTAAATCTTATGTTGTTAAAGAGATGATCATATTAAATCATGGTAGAAATATGTAATAAATACAACCATTGTCTTGTTATATAATTGACTTAATTTGATATATATAAAAATAGAAATAAATAATGCAAACAAAAACTTAATTGGAAAATGACTGAGATAGATGATCTAGAGGTAGAAAAATGAGGTAGAGGATGATACAAGTGTCAAAAAAAAGATCCAAGTTTCAAAACCCTTCATAAATAGTATCATGATAATTTAGTAGTAGCGACATGTAGTGGTAGTGTCCCTATTTTTTTGGTAGTGTCCTCTATGTAAGACTATTTCAAGTTATTGGGTGCACCTATGTCTAGGTCTGTAAGGTCTATTCATGTGTTAATGAGTACTAAAACCTTATAGATGGTATATTTTGACTTATTTTATAAGCAAAAACTAATCCTTCATGTTGATAGGGCATATGTTTGATACAAGATAAAAATTGTGTTTGTTAGTGGGGTAGGCTGGACATCCTCAACACTTCACTATGATGAGATTTTACTATATAAAAATACTCCAAAGAGGGATCAAGATAAATTTAGTTATCCTCACCTAAGTGGTAGTACAAGTGTAAATGAAGGTAGTATGATGGTAGAATTAAATTATTTGAATATGATTAAAACTATAAATCTGAGTAATTTGAGCTTAAGAATGTTGTAGATGGTAGTATGCATAAGTAGGGAAGAATAAGGATTTATAACCTTAATTATGAATAACTTGTTCTGAGTTTGCATATGTAATTTGAATCTAATATCAATCTAGTGGTTAGAGGGCTAAAATTCATGTATATATACTATTATAGTATTTGTGTGAGTGATAAAAGAAGTCTAAGATAACCGTAAGATGTCTAAGATTTGAAAAGATATCTGTTTGTGAAATAAGAAGGTAAATTATAGTAGAACCAATATTAGTACCCTATCATCATATGGTGTTATTGTCCCTATTATAGAACTAGTGTCCAGGTAGTAGAGCTTGATGCATGAAGGGTTATGATGCAAAAGTGATAGTTTGAGACCAATTTAGGGATGACTAGGGACATATTGGCCTACCCAAAGGCTAGATAAGTGTGGAAAGCAAGCCCTAAGATAGATCTAAGTCTAAGATAGGGATAGGTGGTCTCAAGTATCACTCTTAGCATTCAAGTGTCATTTTTAGGTGATTACAATTATACTGGAAGATAATTGAAAAAATAGGTTCATAAGCCATCTCCAATACATTATTATAAACTAATAGCTCATATTAAATTACAATTTGTAAAGGTATTATTGTATTCATATAAAATGTCCAAATTAGTAGCTTGAGTGTGGCTTATGACACTCTATCCATAACACCTTCTTGCATGTTCTCATGACCCTTCCAAATAGATTTTTGTTTATTCCTAGTCATCCATAACCTTCCAAATGATCATTATAGCTCATTTAAGCTCTATTTCCTATGGCAATTCTATCCTCTAGGTCTTGAGCCTATATGATAGGAGAACCATACCTTAACTATAGTATTAGACCCTAGGGTGACCCATTTTTGGTACTCCTATCTAATCACCTTTTGAGACCAAATGACTATTTTCATCCAATTCATATCCTTCATCATGTTGGCCTAGCACAAATACATATAACCCATGATCAATAGTTCCCCATAAAAGTCCATCTAAAGGCCATTTACAAAGGGAGGTGACAAATTTGACAAAGCAAGAAATAATAAAATCACATTTCTATTCTCTACATATAATCACCAAATAGAGATACAAACATATTCAAACCCTCACACTAGTCCCTAGCCTCCTTAATCACTCTTAGTTTGGCATTTTTACATTTGCATCACACTATTGCACAAAGCACATAAAGTGGGAGAACTACATATGGATTGATCCCTCTTTGGAGTATTGGTATGTAGGCATTGTGCCCACATAAGGGGTGTGGATACATGTTCATTGCATCCTACTCACACTAACCCCTCCTCTTTCTCAAGTTTTATCAAGCACAATGAAGGTCTAGGATTTTAAGATTGAATCAACTCTACAAGGAGATTCATCGACATTTGGCACTTAATATTTCATAGGTACACTCATATAAAGAAAATAAATAAAACCCAACAAAAACATATCTCTATGACCAGTTTGGATAATAGTGGCAAGAGTGGACTATAGCGATAGACCTCAATGTGTCCTATTTTTGGTGTTCCTATCCTTTCATTGAATGAAAGCTAGATTCTAATTTGTGATACTGTCCTAGTCCTGTACAATTAGTTTTAGTCTCTATCTCAGTCATCTTAGTCTAGTTTTAAGCTAAGTTATATTTCTCCTAATTTATTATTATTTTTAGAAAGCTACAAAAGAAAAATAAAATATACAAATTAAGAAAGTAATTATTATAATATTATTTACTGATTTATTATTCTAGACCCTTAACTAAATTAGAAATAAAAATCCATTATTTTCAAAACTACTAAATCATTTGGTGAACTTGACTTACTTCATTTACGCACAAAAACCCTTAAAACCCAAAGGAAAATTTCCTTATGATTTTCTAGAATTTTTTAAATTTTTCTTGAATATCTAAATCAAAAATTCATATTTTATTTTTAAAATTTACCTTAGTAATTTTATAAATTATTTCCTTCACACCCTAGTTACTTATACTAGGTCCCAATAATTTTCCAATATTTTTTTGATCTTTCTTGCATATTTAAATTAGAAATTCACACTTAATTTTTTAGATTTACCTTAGTAATTTTAAAAATAATTTCCTTCAAAACCCTAGTTCAATATACTAGGTCCCCTTGCTTTTGAGGTATCAACTTACATGTTTGTGAGATTTGTATCATTTTTATTCATATTCAAGTTTGTTATTTTTAGGACTTTATATTTCATTTATTAAGAGCTTTACATACATTGCATTTTTCTTATTAGAACTGATTACAAAAAAATCAATCCATTTTCAATTTGTTTTCCAACATTAACAATGGCCCAATTTACCAGTTTTGATGAAACTGATAAGATGGAACTTCGAGACCTTTTAACTAAACATCTTGATACAAAAGATGACATGCTTTAAATACTACAAGAATAAAAATAAAAAGTGAATAATGGTAAATTTTATCAAACAATAGAGCATATAGTTGTAAATGACACTACAGGGGAGACTATGTATCAACAACCCCTTATAGCAACCCAACCTTCTTATGAGGCACCACTAGTTATGGCTATTACATCTCTATCTTCTGATGTGGCTACCCTTGTATAAGAAATAAAATATCTTCAATCCAAGGTGATGCATATTGAGAAAGGTGCTTCTAGACATACAAAGGCCTTGGATTCTTTTTCTCTACTTCATATACCTTCAGAACATCATATTGCTTCTACACCCTTACCGCCAGGTTTTGTTCAACCTAAGATCACTCTACATGATGGAAAGAGTGATCTAGAGATATAATTAAGAGATTTTCACATAGCATGCTTGGATTATATGAAAAATGATTGGTTACTAACCAAGTTATTTCCATAGAGTCTAAAGGATTATGCTTTATAATAGTTATATAGTTTACCAAATCAGTCGGTTAATGCATTCAATCCTTTAGCTAACATGTTCCTAGCTCATTTCAACATTAACATAGGTGACAAGGTTTCTTATGCCCAAGTTTTACAATAGAAACAAAGATAAAATGAGCATCTCATAGATTATGTTATTTGATATAAAACTATCTTGGCTAAAATGACTAGCCCCATGGCTGATCAATAGTTACAAGATCTCTTCAAATAGAGTCTTATACCAGATTTTTATGAGTCAATAATGTTCAAAAGGTTCTCTTCCTTCACTAAGTTATGTCATACACTAAAGGAAAGGGAAGTCAAATTAATTTCAATGGGAAAACTCAAGTACACAAGCATATCAGAAACAATAAACAAGATTAATAGTAAAGTCCCATACAAAGTAAAGGTCAATGATAGAAAAAGTCAAAATCAACCAATAGTTAATGCAACTTCACAGCCCCCTCAGTGATTGGTTTTATCTACGCCTCCTTGGTGAAATTTTACCAATCTACCAATATCTCTAGCCAGAGTCTTATAATAACTATTAGAAATTAATATCATATCTCTCCCTCCTATTTGGGAAATTGATCCAAAAAATCCTCTTCTATGAGGATATCATAAGAATACATTTTACAATTTTCATAGGGCACCAAGAAACACAAAAAATATATGCATCAGTTTGAAACATAAGATAAATGACTTGATAGATGGAAAGCTTATTGACATTGGCACTTTAATGGAGCCTCCTCAAAAAAATTAAACATAAGACAAGGCTCTAAAAAATTTCTTAGATCTTTTCCCATAGCATTATAAACAAGAGATAAGGGATACATTAGGGGTTCACCATGCATATCATTGACATCCTCCACCATATACATATTAGGCACCTTTAATTGAGTCACATCCTTTAAGCAACATGATTGGTGTGTATAATTATTGAGTTCTAACTAGACCTTCCATTTACTTTTCAGAGCAAGAGATAGTTGAGGATGATTTAGATTACCATGCACTCTTTATCAGAGCTCACATTAATCATCATCCCATTCATAGTGTTCTCATAGATAATGGATCTAGTGTGAATATGTGCGTTATGACCTTATTACAACATTTAAGATATTCAAAATAGGATATTACCTTGATGAATATATTTATAATTGGATTTAGTGGGCATATACAAAGTTCATTAGGTGAGATTGTAATTCCTCTATAGGTTGGTCCAACACATATGGCCACCTCATATACTATTGTTCCCAGTGTAGGAGTTTTCGATATGTTGCTTGGCTGACCATGGATTTATAAAATTTGAGAAATAACTTCTATAGTTAATATATGTATGAAATTCATTCACACTAATTAGGTTATTATAGTTGGTGGAGTTCCATATGAGTTACCACCAACCACTTCAGAGCCATCTCCTACTTTGTACTCACTAGTTTCAACTCCTTTACTAGTTTTAGCTTTTCCACTAGTAATAGTTATTCCTCTAGTTAAAATTCAAACATATTTAAGACCTTCCTCGCCAAAACAAAGAGTTCATACACTTCCACAGAGGTCTCCTTCAAAATAACCATAGTTTTAGGACTCTAGATAGTTTCTAGCTATAATGTTCACATCTAGGGTAGTATCATTGAGGTCTTATGCCTTTACATATAGATCAGATGTTTAGAGAGATTATCCTACTACCAGATGGGTCTCAAAGAACTCTACAGTTGCATCTACTTCTCAGAGTTATAGGGGGATCCCACAATTAGTTTTTACTATGGACATTTTAGAGAATTTACAGTATACATAAATTTCAAATTCACAATCTTAGCCCTTACATCATGATTAATGATCATGCATAATACCTCTCCTTGATATAGGACACCATGATATGGATTCTCTCATGAGACTAATTAGTTAGTATTGTCTCTTCTCAACCTTACTTGTACATAGTTTTCTTTTAGTTGTATATAACTTCTTTTTAATTTCTTGTACATAGTCTTCTTATGGTTTATTATACATAGATTATTTCAAAATACCAAAAACATTCAAACATTTCAAAAATGCCAAAAATATTCAAATAATTCAAAAACATGAAAACATTTCAACTATATGAACTATCCATGATTTACATTTCTAATACCATGTTAGACTTATATTTTATTTTTCTATGCTATTATTTGTCAATTTATCTACATTACCATGCTTCACTTGATCTTATTTGAGTGTTTTTAGTGACACCTAAATATTAATTGCTTCACTTTACCCATCAAGGGGGAATCCTAATTTTACATTAGAGACATACATCAATATATCTATCCACTTGGGGCATCTTTTACATGACTACACCATCCAAATTATGTCATTCCTACATCACACACTCTAAGTTATCACAATGATGTACATTACTTACTATCTTACACATATCACTTTATTTATATTCACTAGTATATATCACTTGTGTATTTCTTAGCATCTACCTAGTATTGTACTAAATGTCTTACATACTTTCACTTTTTGATTTGATTAGTTAGATGTGATTGTATTTTTAGTATATTACATGCTTTCCTTCCTTTCTTTTCATAGCTAAATGTGATTGCATTTCTCAGTTCCCATTTTGTCTCTTGTGTATGCCTTAGGAAATTTGCCAATGTCCTTTCCTCGTACTCTTTTATGTGATTGTGGCCCTCATGCTAAACTTTCTTGTTTTAAATTGTATGTTTATGTCGAATTTGAACATGAATTATATGCTTGATTTATAGTTTGAGTGACATGTTACCATTTCCCTTGTTTTCTTGGCCACTTAGCTACTCTATTGTATGCTTCTTACTTCTTGCCTTGTGTGCTTGTTGCTTGTTTACTTCTCACTATTTGAAATTCCATAATCCACATCATGCATTATCTTGATTTTTTGGATGACATGATGGGCATCATGCTCCATCCCTCCTTGAAAACTACCAATTAATAACTAACATTTCTAGTTTCAATTTAATACACTGCACATGTTATTACATGGTTACATCTATCTAGGCATACCCCTATTGATATAATAATCTTGAATACAAACTATGATATATCTTGAAACATTTTTTTGATTATCATTACTATATCATGTATTTTTTAGCATAACACACTTGTGGTTTCTTTCTTCTAAGGGTAGTCATTAAAGAGTCCTCATTCCTACCCTTAAAAGAGGTAGAAACAAATAGGAGTTTTGTCATAGAGATCAGAGCCCTCTACTAGTCAAAAATCAATTTTTAAAATAATTAAAACAATAATTAAAGTTCAAAATAGGTAGAACAAACCATAAAATAGTGATAATTATAGAACAATGATCATAATCAGTAAAGGATAAGAGTGCTATAAGTGGATAACAATGCTGGACAATATGGTATCCTATTTTGATGCTCCTATCCAAATAACAAAAGACCCATATTTTTTATAAATAGATAAAAATGTATGTTTAGTTAAAATTTTGTCACCTATAGTTCAGATCAAATTTAATAATTTTATTACAATTTTCCTTATAGAATCTATATATAGGGGGCATCTTGTGAAGCATGATGGCTCTAGCTTCTAGTTTTAGATAGGGTAGTTGGTATAACTTCTAGATCATAATCCATGTTATAGACACCAGTGATTGGGGGTAATATGTGCAACATATTTGACTTATTTTATTTATAATTTTAGTACATTACCCATGTATTCTTATCAATTACATGCCTTTTTCTATTTACAAGTGGTTGGCATCATTCCTAAGTGGCTTCCACATAATCCTAGTTCTTAATTTTGAAGTGGCTTTCATACAATCATAATATCCACCTCTCAAAGTGGACAATATTAGACTATTTTATAATAAAAATTCATCTATCCATGCCACATTTTCAATATTTTAGAGCATTCATGGGATTTAGGAACCATATCATATGACACATAATCATACCAATATTAGTTCATAGCTTCACTTAATGTGCAATGATGGAGCCAAAGGTCTAGCTAGCCTTTGTATTCTTAATCCACCTACTTATAGGGATTGGACACATAGTCCAAACATTTATTAACACATTCATGATCACATAACTTCACTTATTGGGTGATGATGGAGCCAAAGGGCTAGCCTTTACATTCTTGAGCCACTCTCAGGGAATTGAGCACTCAGCTCCATTCATGATATTACTTTTGGTACAACACATATCTAACATCACTCAACACCACTAAACATAATAATAGGTTTTATATTGGTTCACATACGTAATGAGATTGATTCATTCCTTTCTCTTCCTCTCTCTTTTACCTATCTCTTATACATTCTTATTTTAGACATAGGGTGTCTAGTAAGATCTGATCTACTCTTTATTTTATCTTAAAGATTTACACTTCATGATGTACTCTCTCTATGAAAACTCAACATTACACATATTCATGGAATTCACCCTTATAGGTAATTTTAGGTACACTTTCTACTTTTCTTTTATCCTAGTATTTTGCTTTTTTGCATCACTAGAATAAAGGGGGGCAAATGTAGTCATATAAAATGTCCAAATTGGTAGTTTTAGTGTGGCATGAGACACCCTATTTATAGGACCTTATTTCATGTTCTCATGAAAATTCTATACACCCTTTTTCTTATTCATACTCATCCATAACCTTCCAAATGATCATTTCATCTCAACCAGGCTTTACTCACTAGGACAATTTTATCACTTAGGTCATAAGCCTATATGACAAGAGAACCATAACTTGAATATAGCACTAGACTTTAGGGTGTCCCATTTTTAGCACTCCTATCGAATCATATTTTGAGCCCAAATTACCATTTTCATCTGATTCTTATCCTTCATCATGTTGACCTAGCATGAATACATCTAAACCATGATCAATAGTTTCCTATAAAAGTCCATCCAAATGTCATTTACAAAGGGAGGTGAAAAATTTGACAAAGTAATCAAGAATATAAACAAAACACTATAGAAAACCTTAATATTATCTACATATAGTCACCCAATAGAGCTACAAACATATTCAAACCCTCACACTAATCCCTAGCCTCCTCAAGCACTCTTAGTTTGGCTTTTTTGCATCTACATCACACTATTTCATAAAACACATCAAGTGGGATTACTAAATATGTATTGATCCCTCTTAAAAGTTTTGTTATGTAGGTATAATTCCAACACAAACGTTATGAATACATTTTTAGTGTATATTAAAAACACTAAGCCCCCCTTTTTCTCAAGTTTTATCAAACACAATGAAGGTTTAGGGTTTTAATATTGAATCAGCTCTACAAGCATCTCCATCAATATTCAACACTTAATATTTTAAAATAATACTCATATAGGGACAAAAAAATAAATATAGAAAACTTAGATCTCTATGACTTGTTTGGAACCATTAATGGTAAGAGTGGACTATAGCATCAAACCCTAAAGTGTCCTATTTTCAGTGCTCCTATCCTTTCACCAAACAAAATTTATATTCTAATTTGTGACACTGTCCCAATCCTACATATCTAGTTTTAGTCTCTATCTTAGCCATCTTAGTCTAGTTTTAATCTAATTTGTATTTCTCATAATTTATTACTATTTTTAGAAAGGTACAAAAGACATAAAATATACAAATTAGGACTGTAATTATTGAAATATTATTTATTTATTTATTTTTCTATATCTTTAAATAAATTAGGAATAAAATTTCATTATTCCTAAGACTATTAAATTAATTACATAAATAAAAATAATCAATTTATGGAATAACTCCTATATTAAAATCATCTACTTATATTAAGAGACAACCACTTCAATTTTATCACTTTAGAGATTGACCATGTGATATCTTGCATACCAAAATGGATAATCCATTGATTACTCTTCCTTAAAATTATTACCATCCACTCATATATTTTATAAGATAAAATGTCAATCATTTATCCCTTACCATGGTATTAATGGGCATCATGATAATAAATTTTATGATTTATAACTAAATCTTACACAATTTATCAATACAATAATTATTACATTAATGAACAAAAAATAAGATTATTCTCCCTCTTATTATATTCATTATTTTAATAAGACTAAAACATCCTATAACCTTCCTAATAAGGAATAAATGGTATGGCATCCTTTGCAAAAAACACATCACTATAATAAGTCCTTCTAGTTCACATTATACCACAACTAAGTTATCCAAATAAATTCTTAGAAGGGAACCACTAGTCCTTTGATTTCTTGATAGAGGTTTTTATAAAATAGGTCTACTTACCAATGACCAAAAATATTTTTTTACAGGTGAATTATATATAATTTTTAAAAATATGGAAACAAAAAGTGAATCAATTATATATATAATAATTAAAAGTAAAATCCAATAGGGTATTATAATAGTCAAAAGTAGAATCATTTAAAAATGTTCAACAATAGTTTTTTATCCATATTACAGTGAGTGATTTTTATAAACAGTATTGGAAACTAGTTTTGAGTGACAATATCCCATATGTGGTAATAAAAATAAATAATTCTAAATAAAATGATTACTATCAAAAAACTTTACATCATGCATATATAATATCATGATATTATATTAAAAATAATCAAATATTGAAACTCATAAATGAAAAAATTAAAAGCATTTAACATACATGTGTACACAACACTAATATTCACACACACACACACACACACACACACACACACACACACACACACACACACACACACACACACACACACACACACACACACACACACACACACACACACACACACACACACACACACACACACACACACACACACACACACACACACACACACACACACACACACACACACACACACACAATCATGGTTATAATAAAAAATACCAATGAATGATGAGGGCATCCCCATCATATAAATTATTACTAGTAACCAGTACTGTGTCCTATAAATTTGAGGACCCATTTCATGATGCCTCTCCACATTATCACGATCATAATATATACCATATAATCCTAACTCTCAAGTATTCCAATCTAAACAATGGCACTTATGTGCTTTGACTAAAAAAAATAAATTTGATAAGGAAAATCTAGAGATAAATAAAAAATCACATCTTGATGCAATCCATCTATTGAGATCCGCCTATAATTCATCATAATCATTATAAACTATAATATATGTTTTAGTGGTAATCATGCATTGATAAAAAAGGTCATGCTTACATATAATTTGGTCAACTTGCTCCACCAAGCCACTACCCATTATGTAATAGGGCACATTCCATGTGAAAATATGAATAAATGCATCAACCATAATTGATTAATACACATCTCAAATGTTACTAAATTATTAGGATACATCAATAATAAAATATAAATGAACATCAACTAACACGTGTAAATAATCATACAAATACCCAAACTTATAAATAGAAGTCACAACATTTCCAACAACCTAGGCATCTCAAAATTGATTATCTATGTTTTAGGTTGTGTTATAGGTGGTGTTGCTAATTCATATCCACCTCCTCCATCCTATTCTAATCCAAATTCATACCATCCACACTATGTCATGGGTATTACATTATCATAATGTACTATATTTATAAATAATATAACCCATCGTACATTATTCCAACACTATGTATAAGCTACAATACATATTAAATATTCATCCTCTACTAATGAAATAATAGGATCTCATTAAAAAATTAGATTAGGAGAAAAATAAGAAACTATTGCATTGGTCTCAAACCTAATATGATAAAAAATCTATATCCATGGATAAGACACTAGAGGCACATCATGAATTATCCCAAGCTATCGAGTAAGTCACTCATATTAGAATCTCTCATATATACAAAGTAAATAATAATGTATTCACATACTAAATAATATGTGTTGTAACCCTTTAAAATCATCATTCCATTTCCCATATCCAAAATACAGTCACCATAAATCATCATAGGCATTAGTATATCAAAAAGCACCTTGTACTCTATAATGCTTAACCCCCTCCACTATGGTATCACCCAATAAGATGAAAATATATTAGGATTATAAAAATCCTCATGATAGATTTCAAATTGATGAAACATAATTATGTGCTTATTTCCAAATGTGTAAAAATATTTATGATTGTAAACTACCTATGTGCACCTCTAATGTAAATCTACATAACTCTTTATATAAGTGGGTTTAAATGGATTTTACCTGGTAATATATTGTATACCTTTCCTAAATGTCCCAAAATATATAGTCCATAAGATATGAGATATACACAAATATTCCATTTACTACTAAAACTAATGCCACCATATAACATATAAATTTATACAATCATGAAACATTAGATTGTAAGATCTAGTATGACAATATCATACCACCATGATCAACAACATTTTATCTACCTTTCATGTATTTATGATCCCATTTCATATATCTTAGAACCTTCAAATCCATCATCATGGACATCTCTCTAATAATGATAACCCATAATATATGCCACACATCCTCAAGTGTGATGGTGATATCACCAGTAGGTGACCAAAAATTACATGTATTAGGATTCCACTACTCTGCCAATGAAGTCATCAAATGCATGTTATATGGAATTTTTACCAGTCAACCAACATACACTAAACTAAACTCATCCAATATCTACCAATGAATTTTATCTAACCCCAAATATATCAAGTTAATCATGTGTCACCCATGTCAAAACTTGTGTGCATTTAGATCACATTGCAAAAAAAAAAACACACACAAGATCATATAAGCTTTAAATTTTAATAAATGAATTATGGATGCAAAAAAATTAATTAAAAACAACCAAAAAATAAAAATAAAACATTGATCCAATAATGAAAACAATGTTTCATATAAGTGTCCCATTTGAGATAGTAGCATCCCATTTGAGACAATAATGTCTAAAATCGAATGATCTTGTCTTGATAGGTTAAAAACTTTACAATATGAATTTACAAATCTCAAACTAAAAAAATATTAAAAAAAAATTAAAATAACCAAAAAAGAACAAATATTATACAATATTTTATAAAAATCAAGTATTTATGATAAATATCAAACCACCTATCATCTCTATCAATAAATCAAATAATAGGCACTTGAATTGAAGTTGAAATATAACTCATTGATTAGACATATCAAAAACTTAGATCTTAATTTACATAATTCAATGATGAAAGTGAAATTAAAAAAACATTTTTTCACCTTACCGATATATAAGTTGACCTTTTATAATATCATTTTACTATGACTATGACATAGCAAATTTTTTCCACTGATCAAAACTTATGAAAGTGATATTTTGAGTTCTATTTATCAAAACATGTAATATAAATTATATAAGGACACACATGAGATATTATCTTACATCATGATGTTACTATTTTAGTAATTCCAACTTCAAAAATTGGTAAATTTTGCTCTAAAAAGTATAAACTCCATTGCCATTAACTAACATGATTCACATAATAGAAAATTTCAAATCTAACACGTGATATGCTAACCATTTTAACTAATCTAACTTATCTAACTCACTATATCCTTTGATCCAATTAATTCACTAAATCTCATCCCTCACTTTGAAATAGGGAAAACATGGGGAAAATACTATAAAGTTATTAAAAATTTGATATAATTTAGATATTTGACTAGTTATTACATCACAATGAAACCTCATAGGTTTAACTATTGGTAAAATTTTTGTGGGAAAATTCCATGCACACATAGAAATATTAAAAATAATATATTACAAATTTAAAACTAATAAACATCATAATTTCTATTTTATCAAATTTTAGGAACTATAGATGCAAGACCCTAATTAGACAAACTGGTATGAAAAACTTGAATGATAAAAATATGAAATAAATGACACAAAGTGATTTAGAACTTACTAAACGTGAAAAAAAATATAAAAGAGGAAATGGGAAATAAATAAAACTTAGATGGAAATATGATACACAAGACTGTAGGTAAAATTATAAAAATGAATGCATGACTATGTGATGATGTTGTGAATTAGGAACACAGATTCATTTGATATATAGACATGTGATTTAATTTATTTGGGAATAATGGAGTGTGATTCCTATTTTAGTTAAGAGTCTAGATTAATAAATAACTATAAAATATAACAACAAATATAGTCCTATTTTTTTTAACTATTTATCTTTTTCACCTTTCTAAAAAGAGCAATAAATAAGAAGAAATATAACTTAGCTAGAAAATAGATTGAGATAGATGATATAGAGGTTGAAAATGGCTATGTAGGACTAGGAAGGTGTCATAAACTTGAATCTAGATTTTTTTTGGCAAAAGGATAGGAGCACCAAAAAGTGGATGCTTTGGTGTCTGATCCTATTGTCCATTCTTTCCACTATTTTCCAAACTGATCACAGAGACCTAAAACTTTGTTGATAGTTGTGTTATGCATGTGTGACTGTGCCTATGCCAAATCAAGCACTAGTTCTTGATGGAACTCAATATGGAGCTGATTTTGTCTTCAAATCCTAACCCTCCATCATGCATGATAAAATGACATTTGAGTTATTTGAGAAAGAGGGGGTTATTGTGAAAGATGTACTAAGCCTGCAATCTTGACCCCTTGTGTGAGCATGTTTCCTACATACCAATACTCTGAAGAGGGATCAAGCCATATATAGTTCTCCCTCCTAGTGTACTTTGTATAATAGTGTGATGCAGATGTAGATGCAAATGCTAAATTGATAGTGTTTGAGGTAGCTAGGGATTGGTTTGAAGGTTTGAGTAGGTTTGTACTTATGTTGGGTGACTTTGTATAAAGAATAGGTAAATTTGCCTTAATGATTTATTTTTATTATTACTTACTTTGTAAGTTTGGTCACCTCTCTTATAAAGCTTTGAATGAGATTTTATTGGGAACAATTGGTCATGGATCAAATGTATTAATGTTAGGCTAACCTAATTAAGAATAAGGACTAAATGAAAATGACCGTTGGGGATCAGAGTGTAAATGGATATGAATACTTAAAATAAGACACTTCTTTATGGGGTGCTATAGTCCAAATGGGGCACTCTTTTCCTATAGGATCAAGACATGGGGGAAAATAATTAGCATGGGGAATACTATCTAACTAAGGTGGAATGACCGTTCAAAAGGTTTTGGATGACTAGTAATGAGAAAAAAGGTGTCTAGAAGGGTTACAAGAGCATGCAAAAAGGACTTATGGATGGGGTGTCACAAGCCACACTCAAAATACCAATGTATACATTTTATATGATTATATTTTCCTCCCCTTTATTCTAGTGATGTAGTAATGTGAACTACTAAGATAAAGGAAAAATATAAAGTGTACTTGAACTTACCTATAAGGGTAAATCCCATGAGGATGTGTGATGTTGAGTGTGTGTAGAGAGAACACAATGTGAAGAAAAAAATTTCAAGATAAAAAAGGAGTAGATCAGTTCTTACTAGACATGATATGTCTAAAATAAGAATGTATAAAGGCTAGGTAGAAGAGAGGAAGAAAAACAAATGAATACACCTCACTAGGTATCTAAACCAATACAAAACCTATTGTAATGTTAAGTGATGTAGGGTATGTGCTACACCAAATTTAATATCATGAATGGAAATGAGTGATCAATTCCCCAAGGCTGGCTCAAAAATATAAAGGTTATCCCTTTAGCTCCATCATTTCCCACTATATAGTGAAGTTATGTCATCATGCATGTATTAATAAATGTTTGGACTATGTGTCCAATCCCTCTGAGTAGGTGGCTCAAGAATACAAAGGCTAGCTAGTCCTTTGGCTTCATTATTGTCCACTAAGTGTGAACTATGAACTGATACTAGTATGAATGTGTGTTGTATGATATGGCTGATGAAAACCATGAATTATCTATAATATGACAATGTGGTGTGGATAGTTGAATGTGTACTGAGAACTAGGCTAATCTTGTCCATTCCAAAAGGTGAAGATTAAGCTTGTAAGAAAGCCACTTCAAAATTGAGAACTAGGCTTATATGAAAGCCACTATGAAATGATGTCAACTACCTAAAAATGAAATAAGGCATGTAACTACTAAGAATACATGGGTAATACAATGAACTAGAAAAAAAATAAGGCAAATATGTCATGCACATTAACCCCAATAATTGGTGTCTTTAACATAGATTTTGATTTAAAAGTTATACCAACTACCCATTATAAAAGTAGAAGTGAGAGCCATCATGTCATGCATGATGCTCCCTATATTTTCATAATCTAAGTAAAACTATACTAAAGTTACCCAACCTAAACTAGATTGTAGCTAAAAGAACTATAATTGACCTTACCTTTCTTTCTATTTTTTAAAATTCTAATTTTTTGGCTATATGGATAGGAGCACTAAGAAATGGACACTTTGATGTAGGGTGATGTAGTATGAATGGGGTGATCTTGTACTTTACTATTTACAATGACTATTCTATTGCCATCCCTATTTTTCTAGTCTATTCTACATGTTTTAAATTCTAATTGTTGTTCTAAGTGTTTATAAAACTAATTTTGATTGGTAAAGGGCTATGATCTCTATGAAAAAACCCCTATTTATTGCCCCCTCTTTTGAGGGTAGGAATGAAGATCCTGCAATGAGTTCCCTTAGAGGAAAGATCCATACAAGTGTATTATACTATGAAATACATGATATAACAATTATAATCCAAAAAATGTCTCAAGATATAACATAGTTTGTGTTTGAGATCATTAAATCAATAGAGGTATGCCTAGATAGATGTAACAATGTAATAACATGTGCAATATACTAAAATAAAATAGGAAATATTGTTAGTTGTCAAGGAGGGATGGAGCATGATGTCTATAATGGAATCCAAGATGGCAAGATAATGCATGATGTGTATCATGGCATTACAAACAACTGAGAATCGAACAAGCAAAAAAACACACAAGTCAAGAAGAAAGAAGCATATAAAAGAGTCTAAGGGGATAATAAAATAAGTGACATGGGCACATGTCACTCAAATTTGGAAAGCAAGTATACAAAGCATGCTCAAATTCCCACATACACATATAATTGAAAACAAGAAAGATTGACACGAGGGCCATAAACACATACAAGAGTAAAATAAAAGGACGTTTCCAAAATTTCTAAGGCACATACAAGTAAAAAAATATGAATTGAGAAATGAAATCAAATCTAGCTACTCAAATCAAGAAATGAAGGCATGTAAATTCTATAAATACAAGAAATGAAAGTATGTAAAACATGTAGTATAAGACTAGGTAGATGTTAATAAATACACAAGTGTTATATACTAGTGAGTGTCGATAGAGTAATCTATGTAATATAGTAAGTAATGTATATCAACATGATAACTAGGGTATGTGGTGTAGGAATTACATAACCTAGATGGTGTAGTCATGTAGAAGATGCCCCTGATGGGTAGATATGTCGATGTATGTCTTGAATGTAAAAGTAGGATGTTCCCTCAATGGGTAGAGTAAAGCAATCAAGGATCTAGGTGTCACTAAAAACACTCAAAGAGGATCAATTTAAGAATGGTAATAAATAAAAATCAATAAATAATATCATAGAATATCAAAATGTGAGTCTAGTATGGTAGTAGAAATGCAAAGTATGGATAATGCATATAATTGAAAAAAATATAGTATTTTGAGTTATTTGAATGTTTTTTTATATTTAACATGTTATATTGTTTTTTGTATTTTTAAATATTTCATTATTTTTTATGTTTTGGAATAAGCTATGTACAAGTAATCATAAAGAAACTATGTACAAGAAAAAAAAAAGAAACTATGTACAAGTAAGCTAATAAATTATGTATAAGAAAGTAAAAATAAACTATGTACAAGTAAGCTAAGAAATTATGTTCAAGAAAAAATGAAAATAAATGATACTAACCAATGAGTCTCATAAGAGACTCCCTATCATGGTGTCTTGTATTAAGGAGAGGGATTGTGCATGATCATGAAGCACAATGGAAGGGTTGAGACTGTGACTCTTAAAGTTATATATGTTGTAAGTGCTCTAATATCTCTATAGTGAAAATTGACTATGGGTTCTCCATATAATTATGATAATTGGATACAATTATGGAGATATTAAGGACCCATATGGTAGTATAATAAGACCTCTAAAAATATTCTCTATGTAGAGGCATGAGATCTCAATGATAGTATCCTAGATGTGAATATTATAGCTAGAAACTATCTAGAGTCCTAAAATTGTCACTGATGTAGTGGTTTCTCTAAGAGAGGCCTCTGTGGAAGTGTATGATCTCTCTATGTTGGTAAGGGAATCATTGATTTTGTCTAAATCTCAACTAGAGGAATAACTATAACTAGTGGAAGAGCTAAAACTGATGACTATAGAGTAGGAGATGTCTATAAAATGGGGAATGGTAACTCATATAGAACTCTACCAACTATAACAACCTAATTAGCATGAATTCATTTCATGCATCTATGAATTTTAGAAGGTACAACATGAATTTTATATATCTATGGTTGACTAAGTAACATGTCAAAGAATCCTACACCGGGAATAATAGTAAATGGTGTAGCGATATGTGATGGACCAACCTATAAAGGAAGTACAATCTCACCCAATGAAATTTGTATGTGTCCACTAAATCCACTGATAAATGTGTCCATTAGGGTGATATCCTACTTTATATATCCCAAATTCTGAATTAATGCCATAAATCACATGCTCACACCAGATCCAATTATCTACAAGAATACTATGAATGGGATGGTGATCAATGTAGGCTTTGATAAAGAATGCATAGTAATCTTAATCATCCTCAACTATCTCCTACTCTGATAAGGAGATCGAAGCTCTAGTTGGAACTCTAGAATTATACACATCAATCATGTTAATCAGAGGATGTGACTTAATTGAAGGTTCTTAGTATGTAGCTGGTGGATTGTGTACATGATATGCATGGTGAACATCTGATGTGCCCCTATCTCATATTTAGAATGCTATGGGAAAGGATATAAGAAATTTTTTATAGCCTTGTCCTATTTTATTTTTCCTGAGGAGGCTCAACTAGAGTAGTAAGATCAATAAGGTTACCATCTATCAAGTCCTGTATCTTGTGTCACAAATTAATGCATCTTTTCATTATGTGGCTTGGTGCCCTATGAAAGTTATAGAATGCATTCTTATTATATCCTTGCGGAAGAGGCTTTGTTGTATCAACTTTCTAAATAAGAGGGAGATATAATACATTACATTCCAATAGCTGCTATAATACTCTGACTGGAAATACTTATAGATTGGTAAAGCCTCACTGAGGACATGCTTATAAAACCACTCACTGAGGGGTCTCTAAATTCATATTAACTATAGGTTGATTTTGACTTTTGTTATCATTAACATTTGCTTTTTATGGGACTTTACGGTTACTCTTGTTTGTTATTTTTGATATTCTTATGTACTTGAGTTTTCCCATTGAAATTAATTTGACTTCCCTTTTCTTTAGTGTATGACATAACATAGTTAAGGAATAATTTTTTTTGAAAATTATTGACTCATACAAAGCTGATAAAACACTATGTTTGAAGAGATCTTATAATTCTTGATTGGCCATGGGACCAATCATTTTAGCCAAGATAGTCTTATATCTAATAGCATAATCTATGACATGTTTATTTGACCATTATTTTTATTATGCAACTTGGGCATAATAATCCTTGTCACATATGCTAATGCTAAGATGAGCTAGGAAAATGTCAACCAATGGATTGAATGCTATGACTGACTGATTTGGTAGACTATAGAACCACTATAAAGCATAATCCTTTAAATTTTAGGGAAATATCTTGGTTAGTAACCAGTCATTAGGCACATAGTCCAAAAATGATACATGAAAATCCTCAAGTGTGTCTTTGGATAAATCTTTCCATCATATATAGTGATCTTGGGTTGAATAAAACCTCGTGGTAAGGGTGTAGAAGTAATATGGTATGCCAATGGTGTATAAAGTAGAGTAAAAGAGTCTAAAGCCTATATTGGTTTAAAGGAAACTTTCTTAATATGTAACACCTTAGATTGAAGATATTTGATCTCTTGCATAATGGTAGCCACATCAGGTGATGATGATGTAATATCCATAACTAGTGTTGCCACATAGGAAGGTTAGGCTTCTATAGGGGGTTATTGAGACATAGTTGCCCCTATAGTGTCATTTCCAATTGGTTGTTTTATGGTTTGAGAGTATTAACCATTGGTTTCTTTTTGTTGTTATTATTGTAGTATTTTAATTATATCATTTGCATATCAATATTTTTAGTTTAAAAGTCTTGAAGCTCCCTCTTATTAGTTTTATCAAAGCTGGTATATAGGGCCATTATTAAAGTAGGAAAACAAAGCAAAAGTGGATTGCATTTTTTTTCAATAATTTGTAATAATAAAAATGTGATGGAAGGAAAGTATTGAAAAAAGTAAATGTAAAGTCTTAAAAATATAAAATTGAAATATGCATAAAAAGGATATGGATCTCACTAACATGTAAGGTGATATGTCAAAAACATAAGGACCTAGTATATTCTACTAGGGTTTGAAAGAAATGATTTTTAAAATTACTATGGTGAATTTTTAAAATTAAATGTGAAATTTTTATTTATGTATGTAGGAAAAATTATAAGAATGTTGTTAAAATCAAAAAAGAATTTTCCCTAGGGTTTCTAGGGTTTCTATTTGTAAACAAAGTAATTCAGGCTAACCAAATGATTTAAATTATGTGAGAATAATGGAGTGTTATTATTATTTTAGTTAAGGGTATTGAATAATAAATTAGTATAGAATATAGAAATCAATATAGTCCTAATTTGTTTAACTATTTGTCTTTTTGACCTTTAAGAAGAAATACAACTTTTCTAGAAAATAGATTGATATGGCTAATACATAGGTTGAAGATGGTTTTGTAGGACTAGGAACATATCGTAAACCTAAATCTATATTTTATTGGGCAAAAGGATAAGATCATCAAAAAGTGGATGATTTGGTGTTTGATGCTATTGTCCATTCCTACCTTTATCATCCAAACTAATCATAGAGCCCTAAAACCTTTTGGGTAGTTGCATTGTGATTGTGTGAGCATCCCTATGCAAAATCAAGTATTGGTTGTTAAACAAACTCACTATGGAGATTATTTTATCTTCAAATCCTAACCCACCATCATGCTTAATAAAATGACATTTGAGTCACTTGAGAAAGAGTGGGGTTAGTGTGAAAGATGCACTGAACGTGCAATCCACACCCCTTATGTGGGAACACTACCTACATACTAATAATCTAAAGAGGGATCAAGTTATATGTAGTTATCCCACCTAGTGTGATTTGTGTAATAGTGTGATGAAAATAAAAATGCCAAATTGATAGTTTTTGAAGTGGTTAGGGAATGATATGAGGATTTGAGTAGGTTTATCATTGTGTTGGGTGACTATGTGCAAAGAATAAGGAAGTTTGCCTTAGTGTTTTGTTTGTATTTTTGCTTGATTTTTAAGTTTGGTCACCTCTCTTGTAAATGAGATTTGAATGGTTTTTTATAGGGAATAATTGGTTATGGTTTAGATGTATTTGTGCTAGACAAACCTAATTAAGGATAAGGACTGGATGAAAATGACCATTGGGGCTCAGAGTGAAAATGGATAGGACCATAAAAAATGAGACACTTCTTTATGGAAAGCTATAGTCCAAATGTTGTTCTCCTATCCTATAAGATTGGTACTTGGGGGAATATGATTGACATGGGGAATACTATCTAGTTGAATTAGAATGATCATTCAAAAGGTTCTAGATGACCAGTAATGAGAAAAAAGGTATCTAGAAGGGTTCGAAGAGCGTGAAAAAAGGACCTATGGATGGGGTGTTGCAAGCCACACTCAAACTACCAATTTAGACATTTCATATGACTACAACATGACCAACATAATCATAGAGGATAATAGTGAATTCTAATAGGTGATGGATCCCTAAATGTTCTAGTATATATTTTCTTCTACTTGGTTGTTCTAAGAAAGGGTTTATCAATTAAATTTTTTTCTTGACCTCAACACCCCCTATGTTTAGCATTGTCTACATAGTAATATTCCAAAGACAGATCAAACTCCATGTAGTTATCCCATGCTATGGTAGTGTATTAAAAATACTAGTAAAATATTTTAGATGATGGCACAATAATAATGCGATTAAGTGATATAAAGATGACTTGTGACCTTAGAATTTTATTCATACTTAGCTCAAATCTATTAGATCTGTATGTAATCATAATTTGGATAAATAGGGAATTTTGTCTCAATGTGAAATTAGAATTCTGATGATTTTCAATGTAGAAGCTTCTTGTGTGAAAAATGGTTTGAAATGTGGACTTATAGTGGTAATTTTAGAATTTATTAATATGATTTATACTAAACTTTTGATTTTAAACTTTAAATAATTTAAATTTTTAAAATTATTTATTATTTGGTGGAAGGATAAGAGATGTGGATCTAGATAAGAGAGCAATGTGTTATTATTCAAATAGGGTGTTATTATCTGAAGAGTAAAAAACTAATATAGGTACCAATAATAGTCTATATGTGAGACTAAAATATTTTACATGAGTAATAGGGTCATTTTAGGGCTATTATTTTTGTTATAATCATGGGTCATTCATGTTGGAAGTGAAATAAAGTAGTCAAAATTCCATTGAATAAGGTAGGGGCTAAGTGTGTAAAAATGGTGGTCACAAGTGCACTTTTTTAGATTAAATGTTAATTTATGTCTCTAAATTTACTCATTTTTATTCAATTAATGCATCAAAGTAAAATTACTAGAGTAAAATGAAAATTTCATACCTAAACTTACCTATGAATTACAATCTTGAATGTAAGCCACAATGTAGAACTATGCATCATGTGAGCCTATAATTAAACATGTGTAAAATTAGTCATTAATTAAGATGAATATAAGGAATTGAAACACAAAAAACTTATATATATATATTAGAAAAAGGAATAAATACACTTAACTAGGTACATTAACCACTATGTTTTTAGTGAAAATTTACTAAATGTAGAGGGTAGGACCCTTGGAGATTTCATTTGCATCAATAATATTGGATTAGATTGTGGATGCCACTATCATAATTAATAAGAAGAGTGTGATTAATACCTCAAGGTGTGATTAAATCCATAATTTCTTAACTAAAGTACTGTAGTTTCACCTTTATTTTGGTGAAGATCCAAATCTCAAATGTGTAGAGCAAAAATGGGTTTGATCACAGTTCAATATTTTGTTTGATAACGATAGGAAAATATATAAAAAATAGTTGGTATTATTTTATAGAAACTAAATTTAGTCATATAAAATGTCATTTGAGTGTTAATATTATTACTTAAGACCACCTATCCATATCTTAGTCCAAGACCTGTCGTAGGGCCTATCTAGACACTTATCTAGCATTTGTGCAGGCCAAACTCATCCTTAAACATCCCTAAAGTAGTCTTAGTTCCTCACTTTAGCATCCTAGACCTTAGTGCCTCAGGTTCTGCTAATTAGACACTAGCACCATAACATAGACAGTAG
This sequence comes from Torreya grandis, assembly GCA_037957365.1. Classification (NCBI taxonomy): domain Eukaryota; kingdom Viridiplantae; phylum Streptophyta; class Pinopsida; order Cupressales; family Taxaceae; genus Torreya; species Torreya grandis. The sequence goes on from JARHVA010002113.1 coordinate 2,184,643, forward strand.
TTTCAATGGCATTAGTGTTCTAGTTTAAGTGTTATTGTCATTTTCCCACCTTTTATCACTAATAGATATATTTTCAAATCAAAAACCACATAAGGTTAGCCTAGACCTATTTCAAGACCCACAAAAGCACTAGAATAATATATATAAATTAATTTAAGACATTTATTTACTAGATGGAAATCAAATATAAATAACATAAACTAGCTTAGAACAAGTGGTACACAATCAAGGTTATCAATCCCTCTTTTGCCCTACTTATACATACATTCATTTATAGTCATCTAAATCTCAGAATACATAGATTTATATTCTACAAAATCACTCAAATTAGTCAAATTAACATCCATACTATTTTTGCTTGCACTTTCACTAGCACTTAGGTGGGGAGAACTACATTGGGCTTGATCCCTCCTTAGAGCATTGGTATGTAGGCAACTCTTATCAAAATAGGGTGTTGAGGATGTCCATCTTACCCCACTAAGATCATAATTTTATACATGTGACAATTGTATGACCTAAAAACATGGAGGTTTAGGATTTACATGGCAAATTAGTCAAAATAAGTCATTGATAGGGAATCTAAATTTGTGCACACAAGAATAGACTTGGCAGACTCTAATAAAGGTGCACCCAGAGTCTCCAAGTAGTTCTATATAGAGGACACTAATGCCATAAAGAGGACACTAAAACCATTATCATTATTATCTAGTTAGGATGCTACTATCTAGGAAGGGTTTTAACACTTGTATCCTTTCCATGACACTAAATTAACTCCTATCCTTATTTGTAGCCTTTAGGTATTTTATCTCAATAATTTTTTATCTATGTACGTGATTGCATAATTTAGTGATATTTTTAGAAAGGTCAAGATTGTCAATTATATTATAAATTAGTGGTTGTATTTATTTAATATTTTATACCCTAATTTACTATGCTCAATCACTTTAACAACCTAGGGCTTAAACTCAGTAACCCTAAAAAGTTAAATCATTTGGTGAACCTCACTTACTTCAAAAATTGTTAAATCCCTAGCCTTGTATGCTCTTAGGGTTTGTATGCTTTTATTTTCTATGCTTAGATATTATTTCCAAAATCTTAGATTTCTTTCTTTATTTAATTATTTTAACCTTTCATAGATTAAATTTCTTTAAAGGTTCAAAATATACAAATGTTTGCTTCCTACTTCCTAACTTACAATGGAATAATTAAACAATTTATTCAACGAAATTGATAAAATACAATTGAGATATTTCATTTCCAAACATTCATATATGCAATATAACCTTTTCAATATTAGCCATGAAGAACTTCAAAAATTAAATAATGGTCAATTCTCCACTCCCCTAGATAATAATATTTTAAAACATATTTCGGGGACAACTAAGCTCATATAATAACCTATTTTAACTTGATACCCTTCAATAATTACAACACCTCCTATGTCTAGTTCTTCCTCTCCATACGTATAATCCCTTATGGATGAGATCCATCATATATAGATTAAGGTGTTACATCTTTCGTAAGGTTCCTACTAGGAAATCATATGCCTTAGATTCTGATTTTATTTTACATACACTTTTGGCATAACATATATCAAAATTCCTTTTCCATCTAGATTTGTTGCACTTGGACTTACTCTGTATGATAGTAAGGGTGAACCAAATCAACATCTATTATATTTCCATGTAGCATGTTTGGACTATGTGTGTAATGATATAATTCTTACTAAGTTTTTTTGATGCATTCCAAAGGACTATAAATAACAATGATTCTATGATATTCCAAATCAGTCCATCACCACATTCAATCCATTGGCAAATATGTTTTTGGAACACTTTTAAATCAAAATCCATGATAAGGTTTCATATACTCAAGTGGCTCAATTTAGGCAAAAATATAATGATAATATAACATAATATGTCTTTTGATATAAAACAATATTGGAAAATATGAATTTACCCATGGTAGATAGAGAGCTCTAATACATATTGAAATAGTGTTTTATACCAGCATTACAAGAAACTAACTTGTTCAAGAAGTTTTAAACATTCATAGATTTATGCCACACAATGAAAGAAAGTGAAGTAAATATTTTATCTGTAGGAAAATTAAAATACAAAAGTGGATTAGATTCAATTACTTAGAGTTATAATAATCCTCCATATAAATTAATGGACACTGAAAATAAGAGTGATAAAAAGGTCATAGTTAACGTAGCTTTAGATCAACCTCCTCACTTGGTTTTATTAGATCCTCCATGGAGAGTTTTCAAAAATATTCAACAATCATTGGCACATATTTTATTTTAGCTCTTATAATTTAATTTCATATATTTCCTTCCCATTAAATAGGTTGATATGACAAGGCTTCTTCCAAATAACTATGATTCCAATGCATTCTATAAGTATCATAGGATAGCAAGACATACTACAAACAAATGTATCACTTTAAGACATAAAATATAGGATTTATTAAATCCCAACACCATTTATGTGGAAACACTTATAAAGGCAATTAAACTTCAACAAATGGAATCTAAAGAAATTAAAATATTTTTGATCCATTTGTAAAACATACAACTAATGAGGTGGGAGGCACTTTCAGTTTTTAGTTTACATATCAAGCACATCCACAACCAACATCCTATCACATGAATATAGAGGATTCACACATCTATATAATATCATTGGTATGTATCTTACTTAATTCTATTTAGACCACTCATCACTTTTTAAGATTAAGAGATTATTGATGATGATTCATATTTATATGTACTCTTTTTATGAACCTATATTTATCACCATCCTATTCAGGGTGTTATGGTTGACAATGGATTAAGTGTTAACATGTGCACTATCACATTTATATAACATTTAGGTTATTTATAGCATGAAATTTCTATAACTGACACAATTATTTTTGGTTCTATTGGCCATGTTCAGAGCTCCATTAAGGAGATTATACTTCCATTATAGGTTGGACTAGAACATGTGTCCACTAGATTATTAGTAGTACCTAATGCAAACACATTTGACATGTTATTGGGTAGGCCATGGATATATAAGTTTTTAGTAATTCCACCCACCATGAAAATATGCCTCAAGTATATACATGTTAATCAGGTGGTTATAGTTGAGGCTATTTCATATGATTATCCTTTACCTATCTTACAATAAGTTACACCACAATGAATATGCACACTTTCAAGTATAGTTTCCATCAATACACCAATATTTTAGTTTATCCACTAGTGCTGGTGAGATCTACTTCTATATAATTACCATGTATGTATACTCTCTTAAGGAGACATTTATTATAGAGACCCCTACATTGGAGATATGTTATAGATTATAGAGAGCATCTATCTATCCCTTTTATTTTGAGATTAGTTTTATTGAGTTCTCATGGTTTTGAAAATAGGACATCCATTCAAGATAAATATTCTACCAGATGGGTCCCTAAGACTCTTACAATTCACAGGGCACCCCGTTCATCTTCATAAATTCCTAACACCACTCCATAAGTAGTGTCAGCTATAGATCACTCAGTATAGCCTATTCCTAGACCTCTGATACCTTTTTACATAACACACATGATTACTCTTCCTTTATTTAATATATGAAACCTTGATAGTGAGTCTCATGCAAGACTAATTGGTTAGTATGTTCCTCCCTACTTGTATATAGTTTCATTTTCATATTGATTGTACATATCTTATATATAGAAAATAGAAAAATAATATAATATGTTAAAACAAAAAAAATTACTCAAAAAGTACTAAATATATATTATATACATTGTCATATTTACTTTTCTTATATTTTGTAGGTACTACATATATTATCTATCTTAGTGTAGTCAGTTTTTATCACACATACATGTTTCACTTTTTCTTTTTGAATGTTTATAGATTTATACAAGACTCAGGTCTATTACATAGGTCTAGACTTACTAATCTCTACCTATTAAGGGCACATACACAAGTTCTTCATTTGACACATTTATCTATTTGGGGGAATCTTATACATTGTTTTGATTGCCAAGTTATATCATTATACACTACACTATTTTTTTTTGTTGAATATTTTATACATCTTTGATATTATAAATAATTTTACCACATGTTCATGCATACTTTTATTTCTAACTTTCCTAGTTTTGACTTGATTATCTTTCTATGCTTATACATCTATTTGAGGTCATTTGAATATGACATTGTTCTTCAAATCTATGACACTTCATTTCATTATATGTATGATTTGGTAATGTGATCATGTCATTGTGTGTGCCTTCTTGATTTTGCATTCTAAATTTGAACATGTCCTTCTCTTTGTCTCTATGCCAACCTACTTGGTGTTTTCATGTGTGGATAATTGAACATGTTCTTGTATGTCTTGATTTATCAAATTTAGTGACATGTGACCATTTTCATGTTACTTTTACTTATTTTATATATATATATATATATATAAAATAAAAAATAATAAAATATGCCAAAACATAAAAACATTTCATTATAAATTACAAATTATATATTGTATGCATTTCCATTTTATGTTTCTTATATTTTCCAGGCACCACATATATTAGTTATCTTAGTATAGTCAATTTTTATCACACATACATGTTTCACTTGTTCTTATCAAATGTTTATAGATTTATATAGGACTCAGGTAAATCACATAGTTTCAAATTTTCTATTATCTACCCATTGAGGGCACACACACACATTCTTCATTTGACACATCTTCCCATTTGGCGGAATATTATACATAGTTCTATTACCAGGTTATATAATTCTACACTACACTAATTTGTTTTTGACTAATACTACTTTAGACATAGTTTATATACATCTTTTCTCTTATACATACTTTTACCACATGTAAATGAATAATTTCATTTCTAACTTTACTATTTTATACTTAATTGTGTCTCTATGGTTATACATCTATTTTAGGGAATTTGCATATGCCATTATTTTTCAAATCTATGTCACTTCATTTCATTGTATGTATGATTTGGAAATGTGATCATGTCCTTATGTGTTCCTTCTTGATTATGTATTCAAACACTTGAACATGTCCTTCCATGTGATTCCATGCCAACATTCTTGGTGTTTTTATATGTGGAAAATTGAATGTCCTTGTATATATTATTTTTTTAGATTTAGTGACATGTGACCATATCCCTTGTATTATGTCCCCTTGGCCTAATTTTCATGACTCGTGTATTTTTTATTTATGATTTCATGTATGCATCATGGCCATAACACTTTTATTTATTTTTTCACACTCTAGTTTTTATGCCATGAGGGACATCATGCATCTCCTTTTCCTATTCGACTACCTTGATGGACATCATGCCCAACCCCTAGGTAGTTGCTTAGTTTATTTATTATTTTTGATATTCATACACATGTTTATATTTTTATATATATATTAATAGCCTTTTGAATGCTATACATAGCATACATCATATATTAAAAACTTATGATCAAATTATATTACATTATAATGTCATGTATGCACATTATATTAGTTTATTACATAGATATAATATATGCTTTGGCTAAAACATATCATGCAAAGAATTTTATTTTGATGCCAATTATTGTACATGTTCAACAAATCCCCTCAAAAGAGGGGTAATGCATAGAGGTTTGTCACAATGATCAGGCTATCTAAATGAACTCAGAGTATAGTTTTTAGCACATAGACATGTAATGCAAAAATTAGTTTCAAGAAAACATAGTGGGAAACAATTACACAAAGACTAGTTTTAGTTGCATATAAATCAGTACAGTTAGACATTAATGCCCAATGTGGGACACTAAAACCACCAATGCTACTCTCCAAATATGGTTCTACTTTCTTGTAGCCTAAATTTTATTGAATTCAAGATTGGATAGAAAAGTATAGTAGGTAGAATCTATTTTGTATAGGTTCAGTTATAAATTACTAGTTTTATTTCAATCTAGCATAGATTCATACCAATTTACTCAAAATGGGGGCATCGTGTTTGGCATAATCATTCTTATTTAAGTTATATATACCTAGATATAGATTATTACAAATCAATCCAAAATCCATATGCATATATATCATATTTGGGGGCATGTGAATGACACATTATTTCCATATGCTCAATTTTTCTCTAGTTGATCAGATGGAATGGTGTAATTCATGTCATTCTCTATGTTATTAATAAAGAAACCATTTGAACTAACATAATCCATACACCATTCACATTATCACAATCTATATTTGGTGGCTTACTTCATCTACAACAATTGGCATTACCAAGTTGTCCCCAAGATATATACCTAAGTGGCCACAGAGCCAACATATTTAATTCCAATTATAGTTATGCATTTTTAGTTACATTATGAAATATAGTTACAGATGAATCTACTACACATGGGTATATAATGACAAAGTCATAGTCTATTTGATTTTATGATCCACCTACATGAAAGGGTTAGATACACTATTAGTCCAATCCAAGCTATTCACAAGTCATGATCTATAAAATAAGGGTGGGAAATTATGGATTCAAGGTTGTATTGATTTATTGATCCACCCACACATGGGGATTAAGAAATCCATCAAATTATTCCAATCTATTCATTAATTGATCACTAGCTACATGTGCACACACATTTTCACCAAGTTTATGCATCAGTTCTTCTACCTAGTGAGTTATATTCATTCCTCTCCTATCTCTTATCACTTTAATTAGTTTTGTCTTTCGATTTTGATATCTCTTAAGTGAATACTAATCTATGCATGTTTCATTTGTAGGACACATAATAGAGCATGCTTCAGACATTCAGATCTAGATTTATAGGATTCACCACTTAGGTAAGTCAAGGTATGTTTATTTTCCTTTATCCTATTATTTTCTCTTTTATGTATTTATATAATAAATGGGGGAAATGTACTCATATAAAATGTCACTTTAGTTCTAATAGTGTTAATTGAGACCACCTATTCAAATCTTAGCCCTAAACCTATCTTAGGGCCTATTTAGACACTTATCCAACCTTCGTGTAGGACACATGCATCCCTAAACATCCTAAAGTAGTCCTAGACCATCAATTTATATGATTATCCCTTAGTGCCTCAGGTTTTGCCACTTAGACACTAGTGCCATAAATTGGATAGTACCACCAATGGAGCTAGTATCCTAGGTTTGGTATTATTATCATTGTCTAACCTTTTATCACCAATAAATATATTTTTGAATCAACAACCACCTAGGGTTAGCTTAGAGATCTTCAAAGAGATGTACAAGCACTATTATAATATGTATACATGAATTTTATCCCTCTACTCATTAGATGGAAATCATATACAAGTAACACAAAGTGGCTCATGAAAAGTGATGCCTAATCAATTTTATGAATACTTATTATACCCTAGTTTTATATACAATCATCTACAACCTTACCAAGCTCGTAATACATACATTTCTAATCTTCATCATCACTCAATGCATAGAAACTGACATTTATACTTGCTTCATTTACACTTAGATCCACACTTAAATGGAGATAACTCCACTAAGATTGATTCCTCAGAGTATTGCTATGTAGAAAATTATCATCATAATGAGGTGTTGAGTATGTATAGCATACCCCACTAACATCACACTTTAATACTTGTGCCAATCAGATTGCCTAACAACATGGAGGTCTAGGGTTTACATGAAAAATCATTAAAAACAGGTCACCAATATGGAATCAAAACTTATGTGCACTAGAATAGGCTTGGTAGACTCCAACACAAGTGCATCTAGAATCTTAGAGTAATTTTAAATAAAGGACACTAATGCCAAAAGGACACTAGTGTCATTGGCACTATTTAGGATGCTACTATCTAAGAAGGTATTTGACACTTGGATCTTATCTGTAACACTCATATCATCTCTTATACCAATTTATAGACTCTACATCTTTTTTCTTAATTAGTTTCCAACTAAGTAATTATTTGCATCATTTTTCACTATTTATAGAAATGTCAAACTAGGTCAATTCTATTACAAATCAATGGATGTATTTATTGAATATTATATACCCTAATTTATTTTACTCAACCCCTTTTACAAACTAGGGCTTAAACTGCATAACCCTTAAAATTTAAATCACCAATCTTATATACAAATTTTATATACACTTGTATTTTATTATATATAATATCTTAGCTTCTACTACACATGAGATTTTATCAAAGTTTTACATACATAACAATAATCTATTTAAAAACTAACTTTTCCAACTAACTAGTATCTCACCAATGTGAGTATAGAAAATATTATTTATAACATTCCCCACTTAATGATCACATGGGAAGAGGAACCACATGGAATTAATTTATTCATATTTCCTCCTATAATCTTAACATGTGGACATCATGTTCACCCAATAATGTGTGTATTTTTCAAAAGATGAAAAGAAGTACATATAAGAGCATCACACAGGTTTTTTTTATAAAATCATTTCCTTGCAACATATGCTCATTTAATATACATTTACTTAAGAATACAAATCACACATAGATGAAAAAATAATGTCGACATAAATTGAAATTGACATACATAGAATTTTAGTGACACAAAATTGACTATAGACACTAATCTACAAGACTAAAATAAAAACATCTAAAAATATAAACAATATCATATTTAATGACCCTATAACATGATTTTTTTTTTTTTATTGTGTCATATTTTCAAATTTTATTGTAACCACTGTAAGTTAATAAAAAATATACTACAAATAACTATGAAAAAATATATTCAAACATCTAGACATTTTGAAAATAACATAAAATAATATTTTTAATTAAAGCATGATAATGAAAACATTCTAAAAAATATATGAACACAAAATAATATAAAAACTAAAATACCAAATACAAAAAACACAATAAAATAAACAAAATTCCTACAAAATAAATAAACCCTAAAACATTAATAAATTTAATGTAACATCCCCATTGGGATTTACTTAGAATAACATAACATTTTTTTATCTACATATTCTTTCATTAGATTTCACCATGAGAATATAATTAGTTATCCAATCAATTCACACTAATTATCTTAACTATATAATAAACATGTAACATCTACCTATTAATGATCGCTATAATCATCTGAAATAAAACATAATCAAATATAGAAAGTAATTACATATTTCCAGTCATGACTGATACAATAATACAACCACTATTATAAATGTAAAATTAGTAACTAATTACATTTCATCAGGAATACTATTTCAATAATAATATATACAATACAAGATATGAGATACAAAGCTCCACAGAGCATGAGTTACCCCAAATCTAGTATATATAGTAATCTCAAGTGTAGTTTCCAAATAAATACTATTATGGAGAGGGAGAGTATCATTTGAGCAATTTTCCACACCAAACATGGACTAATGATCCCCCACACAATCCCCCATCAAGGAATGGTCCTCACTTCATGGATGGGTAGATAATGATGGTATGGGAATACAAAGAGATAAGCTAGTACACGTGTATAAATGATTTATAAAACATGATGTGTACCATAAATAAATACATTCTAACATGATATCACATAAACATGTAAATCATACATATGAAATGGCAATGTTTAACTAAACATTACTTTGGCCAAAGGTTTCAATAGTTATTGATCTCTAGGATCAGTCAAATTCATACACACCACTTGGTAAGATTACCTTCATATGGCATTGGTGATGATAAGTAGGGTAATTAAGTTCATCTCACTACTTAATTATTACCATCAACATGATATTTGGTTAATATATAAAACCAATAGATTCATATAGATTACTTCATAATAGAAGGCATAAAAACATGGTAACTATAGGAATAATTAAATACGTACATTTAATCCATCAAATATATGAATGAATCTCAACTATATTATTTATCCCACAAATAATAAGCATAAAAAGTATAGTTTATTCCATCTGGGTATAATATATAATTAAAATAAATGTTTCTAACTTTTTAAAGTAAAATCAATGTAGTACATTCTATGACAAACAACACATCATAGTCCATTAACTTTATGTACACATTACTCTATAAAAAATAGCTACTCATAATAATTTCAAAGATCAAACACCTCATAAACAAAATCAAATGAAACATAATATTTCATTTATATAACTTGTTTTACTTTTGGGAGGCTGTGCATATAATTATAGTGTCATATCCCTCATGTTTTATTTGACTTAAATTATAGTAAATAGACTATAATTATAGTCACACATCCCAATGTATGTATATATATATATATATATATATATATATATATATATATATATGATCCTCATCCAAAATCATGCATACTATGAAATGCGTGATAAAAATGTTCACAAATATTGTTTTGCTATACTAACAGTAATTTCTATTTAAAAAAAAATTTAATATAATTCATAAAACCAATTAATTTAACTATTACCAGAATAGAAATCAAGGATCTAACATAGGGTATCCATATTTCCAACCCATCTTTTCCCCTATTTAGATCATTAGGTTCAAATAACATTTAGGTATTCTCAATCACCATCACAAGTCTAGCTCAAATTTGTGTTGAATCGTATGACCATTGCATAGTCTTTATAAGCATTTAATATTATATAGGTTATGATAAGTTTAAACATATCATAGTATGTATTTTTTGAAGTTGATATATTTATTATAATAACTCGTATCTATATATATACATTACTAATTCCCATATAAAATTTGAAATAGATATCCAAACACAAGTCTCATTATCAGAATAATATGAATATAAGATCCCAGTATAATAGATAAAAAATTGATGCAAAAACCACTACTAGTATATGCTATTGGATACATCAAAGTTAATAACAATCACTTCCCTTAACATAGGCATATATATATAAAATCATGCTAGGATAGTTCTGTCCTATCCCTCGATCCACACATATCCAATAATCATAGACTTAACTTTCAAAATAAATTTATAAGTATATATACACTGATCAAACATGTATTTATTCACTATTTTGGATGAAAAACATACATATAGTTTGTATATACACAACACTTAGCTCAAACATTTATATTAACATATCAAAATTCTAAATGTAATTTTAACAAATAGTATCCAAAATGCCCATATAAATCCATTTACTCATCAAAGTAACAAAGACCATATGTATGTTTTCACTATTTTAATGACAAATGAATACACAAATTTCATTGTTTTAATATCATTATACACATGAATCAAACATGTATAATATCATGGTTTTTAATGATAAATACACATAGTTCATTTTTATATGTATATATTACACTGAATGAATATTGAATATATATATATCAATTCATTTTCACCCTAAATTATTAATACTTCATGTTTATACCCCCAATATCTCAAAATATTCATAGTCTTATGTATTAGGTACACATATTCTCATAATTTTGAGATATAAATCTAAACAAACTTCACAACAAATAGTACATAAAATTCCTATATAAATCCATTCATTTAACAACTCAGACTTTGTGATTGTCAAATATAAATAAGTCATGTGTATCATATACATACATACATACATACACACACATATGTATATATATATATGTATGTATGTATGTATGTATGTATATACACACACACACACATATATATACATATATATGTATATGTATATATATATATATATATATATATGTTTGTGTGTGTGTGTATATATACATATATATATATATATATATACATATATACATATGTATATATGTATATATATATATATATGTATATATATATATATGTATATGTACATATATATATATATATATATATATATATATATGTATATACACACACACACAAACATATATATATATATATATATATATATATACATATATATGTATATATATGTGTGTGTGTGTATATACATACATACATACGTACATACATATATATATATATATATATATATATATATATATATATATATATATATATATATACATATACATATACATATACATATGTATATATGTATATATATATATATGTATGTATATATATACATATATATGTAATATATATATATATATATATATATATATATATGTATGTATATATATATGTATATATATGTGTGTGTGTGTATATATATATATATAAATGTCGTTATATACTCATTTGAGTGTGTGTGTACCCAAAGTTCCCAAACTTAAAACTTATTCATCATTTATATTAAAACTATCTGCCAATTCCCTTAGTTATTTAGCTAGGGCATTTACTATTCACAATATAATAAATTCATTTAACCCTATTGTTTCCCACACATAGTACTAGTCTATTTCATTGGGTTTTAGGGGATAGTAGTTTAAATTTGTGGATGACCAAGACATCCATAGGGATAAACCGATATCCATACAAAATACTTTATCATTTTCAAAAATCCCTAATAGATAACTTTTCATATGATTTTTTTTTGAGATAAACAATAATAAAATTACATTGCCAATGTCTTAATTACTTTTAGATAAAACTATATGCACCAAATAAATCCTCACATTATTATTTCCCTACCTCCCTTTCTTCTCTTCTTTGTCTCCTTGTTCTCTTCTCCAACTCCCTTCTTATCCTTTCTTCATCGACCCTTTTTTCTCCTCCATGTAATGCATGCAAATGTTTGCATAAATCTTGAAGCTCCCATTATTTTAAAAAATCCATTAGCCACTAATATCTTAGTTTTAATCAACTAACCCTAGTTTGACACAAGTAAAATACTATTTAACCTTCCCAAATTTACTTAATAATTATTTTAATATTTTAATTCTTGCGTGACTCTTTTTGACATCATAAGGTCGAATATCAAATTTACAAAAGTTCACTATGATATAACTACCAATGATAACTAGCACTTCAAACATCACCATTCACTATGCATTCTGAATGATGTCTAGGTTTAGTTCATAGGATAGTATTAGGATATAATGCAATAATAAATTAGTAAAAAAATAAATAATATGATGACTTAATAACAATATGACTAGTATAAATTCAATTATATTATTTTATCTAAAATTGTAAATCACACACTATTATACCCAAACATATTAGTTATTATAATAATGAGATCATTTTTATTACTACGTTATATATATATATATATATATATATATATATATATATATATATATATATATATATATATATATATATATATATATATATATATATATATATATATATTAAGGTGTTTAATCCTTATAATGATATTTCCCAAATATCATAATGATAACCAAATCAGTTCTAAAACACTGTAAAGATATTTTAGTTAATCTATAGATAGTAGTAAATATATACTATTCATGTTGATTTATTTTCTTGAAAAGCATTAACAATCATGAGTACAATAACATGACATAAACATATAGTAACATTATTCATCCAATCTATGTATAAAAACTACAATGCATTAACAAAAGATTAATTCCACATAAGTATAAAAATGAACTACATTACAACTAACACACATACTCAATTATCTAAATGCAGATTTCATCAAAGATATGCTAAACCTAAAAAATCAAATGATGCATATTATGAGTACCATCTAATGTGGTGTGTGCACGGGTTCTAGTTTTTCCTCTTTTATCCCCCAAAACCTCCATCTATGATACCCTCTCTAATGAGGCTTTACCTCCCTCATACTATGAGGGATGGATCTCTCCTACATCCAACTCACAAAAATATGGTAGTTATCTCATAACATCATGATATATATCATAAAATACTGATGTAATAATAAATCAACATGATCATAATGAAATTAATATACAATATAGCTAACTCATAACAATGAAATCATAAAATCAAAGGAACATACAATTATACCATAATATCATATGACTTACAACTTAGTTAAATAGTAATCAAATCAATTACCAACCATAATAAACAGGTAAATTAACTTAGTGAGAAATTAGGATGTGACATCCTTCCCCCCCAAATCTAGTCGTCATCCTCATGACACTTATTCAAACAATAATTTTGAATTAAAAACATTATTCAACAAAAAAAATAACATAGTATGAAGCATCAAATCAAGAAAAAAGATATGGAAATCACCTATAGAATTCATAATAGTCCTCCCATGTAACACTATCCCTAGAGTATTGATCACACAAGACCTTACATTATGACACTTTGATATTATGTGAATGAATTTTTTGAGTTTCAATTAATCTAATTGGTTCTACCATGACCACCCTAAGATCCATAACCTGCAAATCATTCCAATCCAATACATGTGAAAGATCAACTATATACTTTTTAAGATAAGAAACATGGAAGATAGTATGAAATAGGGCTAGGGATGATGAAAATACAATCTTATATGCTATAATATTGGCCACTTTCAAAACCTTGAAGGGTCCCATGTATCTCAATGAAAGTTTCATTGACTCCTCAAATTTAATCAATCTCTTATATGGCTTAACCTGCAAGAACACTTTATCACCTACTAAAAACTACCTAGATGTCCTATTCAAATTAGCATAGCTCTTCTACCTATCATTGGCCTTGACCAATATCTATGTAATTAATCTAACTTTATCTTCCATTTTTGAAAACATCTCAAATCCAAATACTACCTTGTCTTCCAACCTATCCCAACTGATTGGTGGCTTGTGCCTTCTTCCATAAAATGCTTCAAATGGTGCCATTTTCAAAGTTGATTGGTATGAGTTATTATATACAAAATCAATGAATAAGTTAAATAAAACCTAAAATTAATCTTCAAATAACTTAAATTTGAATTTAGAGTTAACTAAAACTTATAATTCATCTTTATATCATGATCCTAAATTATCTTCTCTGTAAGTCTATGTAACTAATACACTTCCTTTACAAACTTATTCACAAGAGTGGGTTCATCATTTATCAAATTAATTGGTATAAAATGAGCCACCTTCATCAATTTATCAACTAAAACCAATATCATGTCATGCATGTTCCATGATAGTGGTAAACCTTAAACAAAGTCCATATTAATCACCTGGCACATCTATCTTGGTATGTCATGTGGATACAACTATCTATTTGGATACACATGTTCAAATTTAACATGCTAACATTCTAGACAATGTGACATAAAGTTCACTACATATTTATTGATTTAATTCCAAAAATAGAGTGGTTTAATCTCTATCATAAGCTTGGTTACTCATGTATATCCTTAATATAGGGTATTGTGTAGTTCCTTTACCACTGTGCTCCTCAAATTCTCTTAATCTAGTACATACATCCTTATATTATATCACAAAATATCATCATTCTCTATTAAGTATCCTTTATACCTAAGATTTTGAGCATTCTCAAATAATACTTTCCTAACATGATCATAGAATTCATCTTCTGGAGAGAATTTGATCACTTGATCTTTGAAAGTACTCCTAATAGTAGACATGACTGATATGCACCCATTATGACAAATGGAATTAGTTACTATTTTTTCCTTACCTTTTATGTAATTTATATTGAAATCATAATCATATAATAACTCTAATCAATTCCTCTAAAGATCATTTAGATTTGGTTGGGTGAAGATGTACTTGAGTCCCAAGTTATTAGTCTTGAGGTCAAATGGTTTTCCCAACAAATAATGCCTCCAAACTTACAAATAATGCATAATTGATACAAATTCTAGTCCATGAGTGGCATAGTTCACCTCATAAAAATTCAGCTTGCTTGATTTATAAGCTACTACTACACCATCCTGCATAAGGACTTCTCCTAATCCATCTCTAAACACATCTATGATCATTGAAAATTGACCATTAAGGTTAAGAAATTTCAACATTGGTGGTGACTTAAGCCTCTTTTCCAATTCTTAAAAAACTAATTCACACTTATTTGACTAGATAAAATATTGGTTCTTTCATTATAGAGAGGTAATTAGATTAGTTATCTTAGAATAATTCAGAATGAACTTCTTATACTAGCCTATTAATCCTATGAAACTTCTTACCTCATGGACATTCTTTGGTGTCAACCACTTAATAATAGCTCATATCTATATGGGGTCTACTAAAATACCATCCAAAATGATAATATGTCCCAAATATTATACTCTCTTATATAAAAATGCATAGTTGAATAAATTGCCATACAACTTGCGCTTTCAAAACCACTACAAAACTAGTTATAGATGTTGAAGATGTTTCTCTTCATTCTTAGAATATATAATAATTTAATAAATAAAGACCCAAAAAAAATGATCTAGATAATCTCTAAAAACACTATTCATGAGATTAATAAATGCTTCAAGATCATTTGTCAACCCAAATGGTAACACTATGAACTCATAATTCCCATAACAAATTCTAAACATTGTCTTTCAAATATCCTCATCACTAATCCTCAGTTGATGATATCCTAGTCTAAGATCAATCTTATAAAAGACCATTTCTCTTAGTATTTTATTAAAAAGATCATCTATTTGAGGTAGTAGATACCTATTTTTGATAGTTTCTTTTTTCAACATTTTATAATCTATACAAATCCAAAGAGTACCATATTTCTATTTGATAAAGACAATTGGTGTAGCCCATGGTGACACACTTGGCCTAATCAACCATTTTTACAACAATTCCTAGATTTGAGCCTTCAATTCAACAAATTTAGTGATTATCATCCTATATAGTTCTTTAGAATAAGGTTTTGATCTAGGTATTATATCAATTGAGAAATCAAACACTAATTTAGTAGATAATTAGAAATTCCTATGGAAACACATCATGAAAATTCCTAAGGAATTAATAATTCTCAAGGGATGGTTCCTTATATTCTTCCATTTCATTTATCTTGAGAATAAATGCATGGCATACTTTTCCTTGAGCTTTCTTGAGTTACATTACAAAATTTTTCCTAAAGTCTCAACTCTCATTTCTCACCTTAAATTTGTGTTTGATTTCAAATATCATCTAGACACTCAACCTTCTTCAGATGGTAGTCAACCTTGACCTTGTACTTTACAATCTAGTTGAATTATAGGATCACATAACATGATCCTAATGGTGCTACGTATAGATCCACTATTATTATTAATTAAATTATCCTAATATTAGCTTCAACTAAAAATTTGTTAACTTTAACATTATCCCATTCCCATATTGTACTAACCATGCATTTTCCATCACTCTAGCTTTTCTAGATAACTTATTTAGAATTCTAGGAACCTTAAAACATTTTGTAGTCCGTGTATCTATCAAAATGGAAATTTTATGTTCAAAAAAATACATGATAGTTTTATGGGTGAATTTTGGAGTTAGGCTTATTGATTATCAACTGCCACATGAATATGTTGCTAAAACATTCCTTGCTAAGGAATAAAACCTTTGTTCATTGACTTATCTTGGGTACACTCATGATCAAAATGGTCACCTCCACAAATGAAGAAACCTCTAGGTATTCCCTTCCTATAAGACTATTAGTTTCCCTTGAAATTGACTTTGAAACCACTACCTAGTTTCTAGTTACTTGTACCTTTGTTGAATCAAGAATTTTGAGTCTTGAATTGAATCTTGGAGTCTTCACTCCTCTATTTTGAATTCTTATTTTTGAAATATGGCTTATAACTTCAATTTTTTTTCTTAAACCTATCTATAGCCTAAGAAAGAGATTTTAATTTCTATTCCTACTTAACCACCTTATCAAAGACTTAGTCTATGGTATGTGGTCTATGAACATCCACTTCCCCACCATTCTATACCTCTCATCAATGTAATACATAAGCACATAATTTAGAAGATTGGTGAACTATTTTTAGTACTCATTCACCAATAGGTCTCCATACTTTAGATTATTAAAGTATATAAGATTTTGGTCAAAGTATAAATGTGAAATTCACCATGATCTGAATAATGTCATAAACAATTCCCAAATATTAGTGGTCAAGTTAAGATTCATTTCCAATTTCTTGTTGGCCTACCATGTATTTGCTTTACCAACCAACTGGTAAGTTCCCAAAATGGCTTTAGTGACCTTAGAGTAGTTTCAAATATCAAAATAATTATCCATGTTAGTCAACCATGCTTTATCTCCATCTCTTATAATGGTTTCATCAAATTTAGGTGGATTCACCTTTATTCATATCTCTAGCTAATTCTACATCTACATGTGATCTCGCATCTTGAGGGACTTACTCATGTATTTTCTCTTGAGGTAATTTATCCTTAGTAGAATGATCTTTAGGAACATACTAATGGGATTCATCTTCATGTCCTTGAATTTTCTAGTCTAGGGATACAATTTGGTCCTTAGTCTCATTCATGGCTACAAGAATCTAATCCAACTTTACTACTTGCTCAGTGCCAAATTAGTTAGGATCAAATAGAGGTTTTTTTAATTTTCATCATATGGACCTTAACTAGATGCTATAGTTTACACCATTATTATTTCTAATAAATATAAGGATAGAAACATGTTAGTGAACTTATTAGGTCCTTGAGTTTTAGTTGTAGCTTTGATACCACATGTAACATCCCAATTGGATTTACTTAGAATAACATAACAATTTTTTTATATACATATTATTTAATTAGATTTCATCATGATAATCTAATTAGTGATCAATTATAACACACTAAGTATGTTAACCATATAATAAACATGTAACATCTACCTATTACTGATCACTATCATCATATGAAATAAAACATAATTGAATATAGAAAGTAATTACAAATTTCTAGCCATGAATGGTACAATAAAAGAACCACTATTGTCAATGTACAATGAGTAAATAATTAAATTTCATCAAGAATAATGTTTCAATAATAACATATACCATACAAGATATAATATAAAATTATGTACAGAGCATGAGTTCCCTAGATTCTAGTATCTATGGTAATCTCAAGTGTAGTATCCAAATAAATACTATTGTGGGGAGGGAGAGCATCATCCAAGTGATTTTCCACACCAAAAATATGCCATTGATCCCCTAAAAAATACGCCATTATGGAATGGTCCTAACTTCATGGATGAATAGATGGTGATGGTACAAGAATCTAGAGAGACAATCTAGTACCTGTGTGTTGTAAGATTTCTAAAACATGATGTGTACCATAAATAAATACATTCTAACATGATATCACATAAACATGTAATTAATACATATGACATGATAATGTTTAATAAAACATTAATTTGGCCAAATTTTTAAATAGTTCTTTATCTTTAGGATTATTCAAATTCATACACACCACTTGATCGAATTACCTTCATCTGACATTAGTGATACTAAGTAAACTAGTGAATTTTGTCTCACTACTTAATTAGTACCAAGAATGTGAGATTTGGTTAATATATATAACCAATAGATTATTGATAAGTGTTGTCATTAATGTCAAGGTTGATGTCATTTGATGTTAAGGTTGGTGTTCTTGATGTCAAAGTTCATATGGTGAAGATAATTGGTGAGTGTTATATGAGATATGTTCTTATGTGCTTGATGTGACAAAGAAGCCATAATACAAGATAGAAATTGAAGGAAACCTAAGGTATTTCTATTGTGAGAGAATTTGAAGGAAACATTATCATTCTTCTTTTGGATATTATCAATTTTGTTATAGTGGTGTACAATTTTTTTATGAATATTATTTTTTGATAGCATCATTGAGGTAAGCATGTTTGAGTACTAGTATTTGAGTGCAAGGTGTCTTGAGAATCCTAATCCTAACAAGCATAATCAAATCATGAGCTTGTGCATGGTGAGAATGAAAAGGTATGTATAAAAGTATGAAAATATTTTAAAAGAATTGAAGGAATGTGATCAAGGTGTAGAATCATAAAATAGTGTTTCAAGAATAGTTTTCAAGCTTCAAGTGTTTGACAAGGCTAGTCATGAAACTAGTCATAGCTAGTAAAATCCTAGTGAGAAGGTGTTAAGGTCAACATACCCTCATTTATGAAAAATGTGGACCCATTTGTCAAGTTGTGAAAATTTATATCATGAAATTGAAGATTCACTTGATCAGAGTGTCATTCAAATGATTACACATTATTTGTATTCAAAGATCATCCACACCATGGTCTGGCTGACTTATTCTTTCATGGTTCTAGTTTTATATTATTTAAAGTGCTAACATTAGATATTTGTGTTTCAAGTTTTAGGTTTAAATGGATCACATTAGGGAATGAACATGTTTAGAGTTTTGTGCTTCAATGTTAAATTTATCTTTTACTAACATTGTTCTATAATTGATTAATTAAATTCATATTTTAAAACCCTAGCCTAACATTTTACCTAGACATTTTAATTCAAATTTAAATTTGATGGGAGTTTTTAATATATATTTAAGTGGGAAAAATTTAATCATACCATGGAATTATTTTAATTTTTATCCCAAATATTTGTCATGTTTCTTAACATAACTAAACATTAGGTTAAAAATCCTATGCTTGATCTATTTTATGCCCTGTGGTCCCTTTGTTATAAGTATTAGCCTAAAGTATTATTATAAATTTTATTATATTTATTAATAAAATAAAATCCCTATCCTAATACTTTATGCTATGTCTTCTCATAGGTCCTTTTTTATTTGTCTAACCTTGGTCTAAAATCTTTGTGCCTTGGTCCCTTTTTTGTTCATGGGGTCCCCTTTGTCATATCTCAGAACTTAGTTTGAATGATCCTAGCCTAAGGTTTTAATTTGTGTTTATTAAAATGAAATAAAATACATAGTACATAAAATTTATGAATAATCTTGACTTAAATGTTTTTCATCTATGTAGGATCAATAACCTACAATTGATCAGATAAAATTAAACTAACAAAGAGAAATCAATGATTGAAAAGTCAAGTAGTGGAACCCAATGTAAATATAGAGAATGTTTTAGAGATCAGTGGTAAATTTTATAATTTATAAATATATATCAATGGAGTGAGATCAATGAATAATTTTCAATGAATCTTTGAGTTAAAGTGAGACTACCACATGATAAAAGTGAATGAGATGATAAAAATGATAGGATGCAGATTTTAAAAGGCCCACAGGACTACCAAGTGGCACAACCTCAGAGCATAGACACATTAAAGACAAATCACATTATATAAATCAATGAACCATGTTGATTCATACCCACTCAATCAAACATAGTGAGATCATGTTCAATTTTCAAAGGTTTTATGGGATTGCTAAGTAGCACAATCTCAGAGCCTAATACAAAGAGCATACAGGCACCAAACATTTAACACATGGCACATGTAGAGTGAATAACAAAAAAAATGGAAAGTGGAAGGATTTTAAAATATCCCTATAATGTGTTTAAAATTTATGGTCACATGACCATCAAAGACATTCTAGCAGACATAAAATGATGGTTGTACAGATGCCAATTTTAAGATAGTTGTTCAGATCCAAATTCAAAGGCAATGGTCATATTTTGAATATTAATGAATATAATGGCATGAGGAAGCAATTAAAATATCATTTCAAAGACATGAGAGTGTAATAAGTCAAATTAGAGACCTTGTAAACATAGTAATGTAAAGGCTAGGATTTAAGCTCACAATATTTAAACTAACTACTACCATTGAAGCACTATTGGAACCTACGGGAGTTACATAACATGGCATGAGGATGATAACCAAATACTATGAGTATTATAATTTACCTAAGGGAGGATAAATTATCATCTATGTAAATCTTAAAAATGGGACCATGCATGTACTGGGCATCATCAGAAAGCAATGAAGACAATGTAATAGTTATCGAGAACATCATTAGCCATTGGGTTCCAAAGTTAGATGAAATAAGAATGTTATTTTTGTAACCAAAATTATATAATATTTTGAAGTGGAATATTATATTTATAAATACATGTGTTATTTATAAAACACACTTCCTACAAGATAAGTCCAAAGGGAAAGTCTAGTGTATTTTTAGAACATTTATGGAAAGGACAGTTGTCCCTACACCTATACTTTTTTAATTGGTTAGGACTAACTGACATGCTTCCTTACATGTTATAAAAATATCATTCTCAAATGTAAAGAAGAGGGAGTTCTCATAACCAAAGTACTTTTTAAACTTTGATTAGTTAATATAATCAATGAATTCTACAAAGATTGTCTAGTACTTGCTTGTGTAAAGTGCTATATGGTTTTTCTCTCAGTTGTCCAGTTTAAATTTTATATTTGAATGGTTACTATGGATTATAGATGTGTGTATTTAATGTATATTTTCTAATTTATGCTCATGCAATATTAGTTTAAATTTATTAGGCTTATTTCATTTTTTCCACTTCTTTTGCATTTGTGTTAATGTTGTTTACTTTTAGGAGTGAATCATTAAAGTGATCCTGGTTCTTATTTGAATCATTTCATACCTTCCTTATAATCTTGATTGATGTATGTTGTGATTGGGCTTAAGTTGATTCATTTCATATATTGGTTAAATGCATATTTATATGAGATTTGAACTTTGGCATAATGTCTGAAACATAGACCAACAACATCTCTCTTTCCTTCCCTATCCTTCCTTTTGCTCCATTTTTAACTAGATCACCTTGGTTTGATGGTCATTATAAATATCCATCTTAGATTAGTCTTAGATTATTTCTTGATCATAATTCACTAATTTTAGTATATATACTCCATATTTTTCATAGATATTCTATTTGGCCATGGTGGCTCCCAACCACTAAATATTATAAATATTGTGAAATAGTCACTTGTTTTGCCTTTCCTCCTTCAAAGATAATAGGATTATCACAACTTGTAACTCATGCACTAAATTCTTAGGAATTATAAAATGAGAAGTGTTTTTTTAATAGCTTTGGGCACCTATGGTACACATTTAGGCATCAACAGGAGGAGCTTATTTAATGCAAGAAGGAGGGCCTTTAGTTAGATATTTGTGAATTTGTAGAATATTTGCTACATTTGATGTGTTTTGATCTAAGATTGATGTATTCTTTGCATATTTGTGCTTATTTGAGTGTAATTGTGTAAATATCATTGATATTTATCATCTTAGACCAATATTTGTGCTTACTTTAGACAAATATTGATATTCTTTGGCCATTCATAGACATTCATGCAAAGGTAGTTCATGATTTATGTATTCCCCACATTTAAGGTTAGTAATAACAATTTTATACAATGATTGACTGGTTCTTTGGAAATTTGATTTTATTCAAGCTTACAGATGTAAAAATCCCTCTCACTCATCTATCTAGATGTATATTTTAGGTTATTTAGTTAAATATAGTCATGAATTACATCTTAACATTCAAACTTAATAATTATACTTTACAAGGGTTAGTTTCATGCATCATATTTTAAACAGGTTTCAAGGTCACATCTAGAATTACCCAAGTCAAGGCTTAGTTTTAAAAAAATTCCAAAGATTAAAACACTTCACTAGTTTAAGGTACTCATGTCTTGAAGGTATGGCTTGTCTAGGAGGTTATTCAATCAACATGCCAGGTATAGTACATGATCTTCATCAAAACCCTTAAAGGTATTTGCCTTCTATCAGTCCTAATAATGTTGTCATAGTTGAATAACATTTTAAATGCTTCAAATCTAATTTAAAATTATTGAATGTGACTTATGAATATGTAACATGTAGATTATTTCCATTAACTTTCAAATATGTTGCATATAAAAGATTATTAACCTTCCAGAGAACTACATTGCTAGTTGGGATGAATATAACAATGTCTTCATTAATCAATTTGGTAAAATCATTAGTCATTATGTCTTGTATCAGAATTTCACCAAAATTAAAAATGATTCTAATGAGGTAATCAAAGCCTTAATGCTAGATTCCAAAAAAAATTTAGTAGAACCATAGCCCATTATAGACACAATGAGGCTTTAGACTTATAAATTTATAAGGATGTTGTGGACCCTGTGAGCTCCATTTTCTTAAAAGGGTCTCTTCTAGTTATACACACATTGACCTAGACCTAATTTAAATCTATGATCATTAATGATTAAATTTATCTACAAGGTTAGATGGAGTATTCCATGCCTAATCCCAATTCAAATTTTCCATCTAGAATGTCATTCCTAGTATACCTAATTTAACACCAGTTGATAACCAATTAACCATGAGTCATACATATCCTAGCTAAAACCTAGAGTTCCTAAATGGTAATATAAGTGGATCCCATCCAAAAAATCATAGAATGTTAGTGCCCATAGATAGTATTAATGCTCTAATTCATGAGCTTGAGATACTAAAAAATTCAAATGACTTAATACTAGAAATGGTTCAAAAATTGAGCCCTAATTTCCTTTAATTTAAAAAATATGTAGGCAATAATAGGGAGGATACTAACTTGAGTTTATCCTTTCTAGGGCTTAATAAGCCTCTAAATAGGTTTAGTGATAACAATAATAATAATAGATCATTTGAAAATATACAAATGATTTTTTGTGATATGGATTTCGATGATCATTTTCATGTCTCTAAAGCATATCAAGATGAAAGGGATACAACTAAAATTGTGCCTAATCAAGACAATATTATAGGGACATCTAGATTTGTAAGGACATCTCAAGGTTTCATGATAGAGGCTTTTGATTTTTAATTTCAAGAGGAAAGTGAACCTGAAGATACTTTGTAATAAGTAATATCTCTTCAAGGTGTGAAGTCCCATCAACAAGATCAAATACAAGTTGACTTCTCTTTAGAAGATAACTATGAGGATAATTCATATGAAGTCACTGATGGAGTAGAGGATATTGCTAAAGAAGATGACTATGGGTAGTAATCACACTAAGATTTATTAAAAGAAATTGAGGTGTTATAAGAAGGAAATGATATCATAGAGGTCCCAAAACTAGATGAGATAGAACTTAATTGGGTAAAATAGTTTCCTTTATTCACTAAGGATGAAGATGAAGTGAGTGAAATAAATAAAAAATTGTCATATGACTTCATCAAGAGGTAAGAGTATGGGAGCAACATGTTTTAGATGATAAGATTATAGATGAGAATCATTCAGTTGATCAAGATGAAGAAGCCTTTTAGGATGAATTGTAATATTTTTGTGAAAATATTGGTAATCCATGTCTAACTCAAAAATAACCTAATGAAGACATCAGTCTAAGGATACTAGCCAAGCTACCATCACTGAGTGAATATGATACTACAATATGGATGAAACAAAACTAGCACTCCTACTTCAAGGTAGAATAATTTGGGAAGAAGATGATTGGGTCTTAGATTCATATCTTCAATCCATGCATCTAAGAATGCTGATAGGAGACCAAGCTACATCACCTATAAGACACAAGCATAAAATTGATCTTATCTACAAGAAGAGGCCATTAAATGGAAGTAATCAATATTCAAGGTTCTATATTAGACTAAATAATTTTCCATTTGATGTTGGAGTTAAGTACTTTATGGGGTTAGTGTAGGGATTAGTTTATTTTATTTCTTGTTCTTTGCTTCTTGCTTTTTTTCTTCCTATACCTTATTTATATATAATGCCTATTTATATTTATTTTTTTTCTCTTGATCTGTTCCTTAATTTTAAATAAGTCCTTTTGGATATCCCTCATCTTGAGTTTCCTATAACTCCTTGAAAGCATCATAATTTAGAAATGTAGGTATGACTTCTCAACATTGCTTGATAATGGATTATTGAAATATGAGCTTGATGTTGTAGTTTAGAGAAGCTAGCAAATACTGATGGATAAGCTATTTATTCCTTAATATTTTAAACCTTGTTCTAATATAAGCTTGGTTTTAATAAGGATTACAAATGTGGAATGAATGTTTAAACTATTAGGACACAATTATGATTGCACTTAAAAAACATTAATTACCTAGGACAAAGTTTACAACCAAGGATGATTGTCTAAATATCAAACACTTGACCAAATCCCTAAACTTGGCTAACCTAGTTCTCAATCTTTGATGAAAAACCAAAAATTATCTAAAAAAATAAAAATCAGAGATTATTGATAAATTAAAACATTTATAAATAGAGGTGATTATGGTAATATCCATTAGGGCTATAGATGCCTAACTGACAATGGAGCAAGGATTTGAGTAAATCCAAAGGCATCTTTATCGAGGCTATGGATGTTTGGATAGAATTAGAGTAATACCCAAGCCTTCCTTGAGATAAAGCATGGTTAATGAATATTAAAACATGTTGAAAGTCAATGTTAATGATTAATGTCATGAACCTGGAAGTTATTCTCTAAATTCTTTGGCAATCAATAAGTGAAATCAAAGCACACATATAGCATGGTTGTGTTTTGATATTTGATCCTAATTTTACATATGTAAGATTTTTTCTAACCATGGATATGTCTTAATAATGGTGCATGATCAAATATAATAAGTAGCTTAATTATTATTCTAAAACCAAAGTCTCTAAATTTTAACATATTACTATGTTTCCCCCAGAAGTTGCCATTTTTTGAGGTCAACATACCCCCATTTCTAAAAAATAGGGACCCATGTGTCAAGTTTTGAAAATTTGTATTATTAAATTGAAGATTTACTTGATCAGAGTATCATTCACATGATTACACATTATTTTTATTTGAAGATCATCCACACCATGGTCTGGCTGAATTATTTGTTCATGGTTTTGGTTTTATCTTATCTAAAGTGATAACATTAGATATTTTTGTTTCATGTTGTAGGATTAAGTGGATCCCATTAGGGAATGAACATATTTAAGGTTTTGTGCATCAATGTTAAATTGATCCTTTACTAACCTTGGTTAATAATTGATTAAATACATTCATATTTTGAAACCCTAACCTAACGTTTTATCTAGACCTTTTAATTCAAATTTAAATTTGGTAGGATATTTTTACTTAAATTTAAGCCAAAATAAATTAATCATACTATGAACTCAGTTTAATTTTTATCCCAAATCTTTTTCATATTTTTTAACATAACTAAACCTTAGGCTAAAAATCCTATGCTTGGTTTATTTTATGCCCTATGGTCCCTTTATTATAAGTCTTAGCCTAAATTTGTATCCTAAGATTTATTATATTTATTAATATGATAAAAACCTTAGACTAAGACTTTACACTATCTTTTCATGGGGTCCTTTGTTATATGTTTCTAGCCTTGGCTTAAAATAATCATGCCTTGGTCCCTTTTTTATTCATGGGGTCCCCAATGTTATGTCTTAGAACATAGTTTGAATGATCCTAGATTAATGTTTTAATTCATGTTTATTAACATGAAATAAAAAACATAGTACATAAAATTTATGAATAAGACTAACTTAAATATTGTTCATCTATGCAGGATCAACAACCCATGGTTGATCAGATAAAATTGATCTAATGGAGTGAAATCAATGATTGAAAAGTAAAGTAGTGGACCCCAATTTAAATATCAAGCACCTTTTAGATATCAATGGTACACATTATAATTTATAGATATATATAAATGGAATGAGATCAATTAATACTTTACAATGAAGTTTTGAGTTAATGTGAGACTACCACATCGTAGAAACACATGAGCTGACAAAATTGATAAGATGTAGAGCTTAGAATGCCAATATGATTGCCAAGTGGAATAACCTCAAATCCTAGTACACTATAAAGATATATCACATTTTGGAAATCAATGAACCCTATTGATTCATACACACTCGATTGAATAAAGTGAGATCACATTAAATTTTCAAAGGTTATGTTGGACTTCCAAGTGGCACCACCTCAGATCCTAGTACAAAGAGAATAAAAGAACTAAGAAGTTGACACATGGCACATGTAGAGTGTAGAAAAAAATATAAAATTATAAGTGTAGGATTTTAAAATAGTACCCATAATGTGCTTAAAATTTATGGTCATTTCACCATCAAAGACATTCCTAAAGATGTCAAATGATGGTCATGTAGATATTAATTTTAAGATAGTTGCTTAGATCTAAATTTAAAGGAAATGGTCATAATTTAAATAATTTTGAATATAATGACATGGGGATGCCATGTTAAAGCTATGAGAGTATAATAGGCCAAATAGAAGACCCTATAGACTTGGTAATGTAAAGGTTGGGATCTAAGTTCACAATGTTTGAACTAGCTACCACCATTGGACCACTATTAGAACCTACAAAATTATGATAACATGGCACAATGACCATAACTAAATCCTATGAGAATTATAATTGACCCAAGGAAGGCTAAATTATCATATATGTAAATCTTGAATATGGGACCATACCTATATTAGGTAGCATCAGAAAGCAATGAAGACCCTAAAATAGTTATGGAGCACTTCAATAGTGAGTGGGTCACAAAGTTAGATGAAATAAGAATGTTACTTTTTAAACTAAAATTGTATAATATTTTGAAGTTAAATATTCTATTTATAAAGACATGTGTTTTTTGTAAAACACATTGCCTACAAGATCAGTCGAAAGGGATGGTCTAGTGTATTTCTAGAACATTTGTGGTAAGGATAGTTGTCCCTACACCTATAATATTTTAATTGGTTAGGATTGACCAACATGCTTCCTTGTATCTTATAGAAGGATAATTATCAATTGTGAATAAGAGGGAGTAATTAGAACCAAATTACTTTGAAAATTTGAGTAGTTAATATAAACAAGGAATTCTACAAAGATTGTCTAGTATTTGCTTATGTGAAGTGTTAGATAGTTTCTCTCAGTTGTCTAGTTTCACTTTCAGATTTGAATGGTTCCTATAGATTATAGATGTGTATCCTAAATGCATAGTTTCTCACTTGTGCTCATACTATATTAGTTGAAATTTCTAAGGCTTATTGTCTTTTCTTCACTTCTTTTGTGTTTGTGCTAATGGTGTTTGCTTATAGGAGTAAATAGTTAAAGTAAGTTTGGTTCCTATTTACATCATTTCATACCTTATTTAAAAGCTTACCTAATATATGTTGTGATTTGCGCTTAATCTATTTCATTTCATACAGTGGTTAAATTCATGTTTAGATGAGATTTGAATTTTGTCATGATTTTTGGAAAAAAGACCAACAACATCTCTCTTTTCTACCCTACTCTTCTTTTTGCTCCTTTTTTAACCAGATCACCTTGTTTTAATGGTCATTGTAAATATCCATATTAGATTAGTATTAGATTAGTTATTGATCATAATTCAATTTTTTTAGCATAGACACTCCATATTTTGCATAGATTTGGTATTTAGCCATGTTGACTCCCAACCACCAAATACTATAAATATTATGAAATAGTCATTGTTTTACCTCTATCCCATCAAAGATAATAGGATTATCACAACGTACAACTGATGCACTAAATTATTAGGAATTCTAAAATGAGAAGTGTCTTTTAAACCATCTGGGCACCTATGGTACACATACAGGCATTGATAAGAGGAACTTTGTTAATGCTAGAAGGAGATCCTTTAGTCATATATTTGTGAATTTATGGAATCTTTACTAAATTTGGTGTGTTTTGATCAAATATTAATGTATTATTTGCATATTTTTGCTTCTTTAAGAAAAATTGTGTAAATATGATTTATCTTTATAGTCTTAGACCAATCTTTGTGCTTCCTTTAGATAAAGATTGATATTCTTCAGTGATTCATAGACATTCATGCAAAGGTAGTTCATGATTTATGTATTCCCCATATTTAAGGTTAGTAATAATAATTTTGTACAAAGATTGAATAGTTAGTTTCAAATTTGATTTTATTCAATCTTAGAGATGTAAAGATCCATCTATTCATCAATTTATATGTATGTTTTAGCTTATTTAGTTAAAGATTGTCATGTTTTACATGTATTTGTGAAAAATATCTTAACATGCAAACTTAATCATTGTAATTTGCAAGGGTTGGTTTAATGCATCATATTTTAAATAGGTTTCAAGGTCACAATATGTAATTACCTAAGACAAGGCTTAACTGAGCAAAATTCCCAAAGTTTCAAACATGTCACTAGTTCAATGTACTCATGTGTTCAAGGTATGGCTTGGCTAGGTGGTTCTTCAATCAACATGCTAGGTATGATACATGATCTTCCTTAAAACCTTAAAAGGTATTTTCCTTCTTTTAGTCTTAATAATTTTGTCATAGATGAAGAACATGTTCAAAGATTCAAAGTTGATTTAATATTATTGAATGTGACTCATGAATATGTAGCATGTAGATTATTTCCATTCACTTTCCAATATGTTACATATGAATGGTTACTTAACCTTCAAGATAAATACATTACTATTTAGGATGACTTTAATAATGTATTCATTGATCAATTTGGAAAAATCATTAGTCTTTCTATCCTGTATTAGCATTTTACCACAATTAAAAAGGATGCTAATGAGACCATCAGAGCCTTTAATGCTAGGTTCCAAAAAATGTTTAGTAGAACCATAACCCTTTATAGACACAATGAGGCTTTAACCTTAGAAATTTTTAAGGATGATATGGATCCCATGACCTTCATGTTCCTAAAAAGGTCTCTTCTAATCATAAACACATTGACCTGGGCCTACTCTAAATTCATGATAATTAATGATCAAATGTAACCACAAGGTTAAATGGTGTATTCCATGTCTAATGTTAATTCATATTGGCCCATCCAAAATTTCATTCATAGTATACCTACTTTAACACCAGTTCATAACCAATTAGCCTTGAGTCATACGTATCCTGGCCAAAACCTAAAGTTATTAAATGGCACTACAAGTGGATCCCATCCACAAAACCATAGAAATCTAGTGCCTATAGCTAGTAGTAATGCATTAGTTTGTGAGCCTAAGACACTAAATAATTCAAATGACTTAATACTATAAATGGTCCAAAAACTAAGCATTGATTTCCTTTGGTTGCAAAATTAGGTAGTAAATAACAGGGACAATTCTAACACGAGTTTATCCTTTCCAAGGCTTAATAAGCCTCTAAATAGGTTTCATGATAAAAAAAATAATAGATCATCTAAAAATTTACAAATGAATTTCTATGATGTGGATTTTTCTTATCACTGTCATGTTTCTTAAGCATATCAAGATAAAAGGGATAGAACTAAAATTGTGCCAAATCAAGATAATATTATAGGGAAATCTGGATTTGTAAGGACATCTCAAGGTTTCATGATAGAGGATTTTGATTTTCCATTTTAAGAGTAAAGTGTACTTAAAGATACTCTGGAAGAAGGAATAACTCTTCAAGGTGAGCAATCCCATGAACAAGATCAGATACAAGATGACTTGTCTTTAGAATATATCTATGAGGATAATTCATATGAAGTCATTGATATAATAGAGGATACTAATGAAGAAGATGACCATCGATAGTAATCACACCAAGATTTATTGAGATAAATTGAGGTGTTCTAAGAAGGTAATGATATCTTAGAGGTCCAAAAACTAGATGAGCTATAACTCAATTGGGTATAAGAGCTACCTTTATTCATTAAGGATGATGATGAAGTGGGTGAAATAGATAAGGAATTGTTATATGACTTCATTAAAATGTTAGGAGTATGAGACCAACATGTTTATAATGATAATATTCTAGATGAGCATTAGTTAGTTAATCAGGATGAAGAATCCTTTTAGGATGACTTGGAATATTTTTTGTGTAAAGAGTGATAGTCCATGTCTACCTCAAATAGAACCTAATGAAAACATCAGTCTAAGGATACTATCCTAGCTTCCATCATTGAGTAAAGATGATATAAGCCAATATCTATCTATGGGTGAATCAAAATTAACAATCCTACTACAAAGAAGTAGAATTTGGGAAGAAGATGATTGGGTCTTAGATTCATATCTTTGATCCATGCATCTAATAATGTTGATAGGAGACCAAGCCACATCACCTATAATACACAAGCATACAAGTACTCATATACATAATAAGAGGACATTAAATGGAATTAATCATGCTTCCAAGTTTTTTAGTAGACTAAATAATTTTCTATTTAATCTTGGAGGTAATTACTTTATGGGGTTAGTGTAGGTTTTAGTTTAGTTTCTTTCTTGTTCTTTATTTCCTTCATGTATCTTGTTTGTATATAGTACCTTTTTGTATATTTTTATTTTATTTTGATTTATTCTTTGGTTTTAAACAAATCCTTTTAGACATCCCTCAACTTGAGTTTCATCTAACTACTTGAGAGTTTCACAATTAATAAATGTAGGTATAACTTCTCAACATTGATTGATCATGGATTGTTAAAATATGAGCTTGATGTTGTATTTTAGAGAAGCTAGTAAAGACTAATGGATAAGTTAATTTTTATTTGATATTTTAAACCTTGTTCTAATCTAAGATTGTTTTTAAGAAGGATTTAACATGTGGGGTGAAATCTTAAACTATTAGGATACAATTATGCTCACACTTAAAAACCATTAATTTCATAGGACAAAGTTTGTAACTAACGATGATTGTCTAAAATTCAAACACTCGATAAAATCCATAAACTTAGCTAACCTAGTTCCCAACCTTTGATTGAAATCCAAAAATGATCTAAAAAATAGAAAAAATAAGAGATTATTACAAAACTAAAATCTTTCTAAGAAAAGGTGATTTTGGTAATCTCTACTAGGGTTATGCTGGAGCAAAGCCTTGAGTGGAGCCAAAGGCATATTTGTTGGGGATATGGATGCCTAGCTGGTAGCAGATCAATGCCCAAGCCTTCATTTAGCTAAAGCATGGTTATTAATGAATATTAAAACATTCTAAAAATTAATGTTAATGATTAAAGTCATGAACCTGGAAGTTTTTCTCTAACTACTTTGGTAATCAGTAAGTGGAATCAAAGAACACACATAACATGATTAAATTTTGATGTTTGATCCTAATTATTAATATGTAAGATTTGTTCTAACCATGAATTGATATTAATAATGGTGCTTGATCAAATAGAATAAGTAGGTTAATTATTAGTTTGAACTAGAATCTCTGAATTCTAACATATTATTGTGTTTCCCCTAGAAGTTACCATTTGTTGAGGTTAAAATACCCCCATTGATGAAAAATGGGGACCCAAGTGTCAAATTGTACAAATTTATACCTTGAAATTTAATATTCACTTGATTAGAGTGTCATTCACATGATTACACATTATTTTTATTTGAATATCATCCACACCATGGTATAGCTGACATATTTGTTCATGGTTCTAGTTTTATCTTATCTAAAGTGCTAACATTAGATATTATTATTTTGGGATATAGGTTTAAATGGAACCCATAAGGGAATAAACATGTTTAAGGATTTGTGCATCAATTTTAAATTGATCTTTTACTAACCTTTTTCTATAATTTATTAATTAAATTCATATTTTGAAACCCTAGCCTAACATTTTACCTAGACCTTTTAATTCAAATTTAAATTTGGTGAGAGATTTTTATTTAAATTTAAGTGGGGAAAAATTAATCATACCATGGACTTAGTTTAATTTTTATCCTATTTAATTTTTATCTCAAATCTTGGTATTTTTTTAACACAACCAAACCTCAGGCTAAAACTCCTATGCTTGGTCTATTTTATGCCTCGTGGTCCCTTTGTTATAATTATTAGCCTAAATTATTATCCTAAGTTTTATCATATTTATTAATATGATAAAAACCTTAGAATAAGACTTTACGCTATTTATTTTCATGGGGTTCTTTGTTTTATGTTTCTAACCTTGGTCTAAAATCTTTGTGCCTTGGTCTTTTTCTTATTCATGGGGTCCCCTTTGTTATGTCTCAGACCTTAGTTTGAATGATCCTAGACTAAGGTTTTAATTCATGTTTATTAACATGAAATCAAAACCATAATACATAAACTTTATGACTAAGCCTGACTTAAACCTTTTACATCTATGAAAGATCAATGACCCATGGTTGCTCAGATAAAATTGATCTAACATATCGAAATAAATGATTGAAAAGTCAATCAATAGACCCGAGTTTAAACATCGAGCACCTTTTAGAGACTAGTCATATGAATTTTAATGTACATATTTAGATCAACATAGTGAGATCAATGAATTATTTTTAATGAAGCTCCAAGTTAATGTGAGATTACCACATGGTAAAAGTATGTGAGTTGATATAAATGATAAGATGTAGAGTTCAAAAGAGCCATATGACTACTAAGTGGCATAAACTCATAGCCTAGTACACATTAAAGATTGAGCACCTTTTGTAAATTAATGACCCATATTGATTTTTACCCACTTGATCAAACAAAATGAGATCATGTTAAATTATCAAATGTTATACGAGACTACCAAGTGGCACAACCTTGGATCCAAGTACAAAGAGAATAGAAGCATTGAGAATTTGACATGTGGAACATATAGAGTGAAAAATAAACCATAACATAATAAGTGTTAGGCTTGGAAAATATTTCGCATAATGTTCTTAAAATTTATGGTCATGTGACCATTAAATATGTTCCCATAGATGTTAAATGATGATCACACATATGTCAAATGATGATTGCACAAATGCCAATTTTAAGATAATTGATTGGATCAAAATTTAAAGGCAACAATCATATTTTTAATAGTGATGATTATAATCACACAATGATTCCATGTAAATTCCATGCCAAATCCATGAGAGTGAAACAGGCCAAATCAGAGACCCTACATACCTAATAATGTAAAGGTTAAGATCTAAGCTCATAATGTTTGAATTAGATATTGAAATTAGAGTATTTTTAGAACCTATAGGAGTACCTTAACATGGCATGAGGACCATAACAAAATCCTATGCATGTTATAATTTAATTAATGAAGGATAAATTATCATTTGTGTAAATATTGAATATGGGACCATGCCTATACTGGGAAAGAATAGAAAGCAATGAAGACCCTACAACAATTATGGAACACTTTTTCATTTAGTGGGTCCAAAAGTTAGATGAAATAAGAATGTTATTTTTTTAAATATTATTTTATAATATTTTGAAGTGTAATATTCTATTTGTAAAGGCATGTGTTATTTGTAAAACACACTACCTACAAGATTAGTCTAAAGAGAAAGTTTAGTGTATTTCTAGAACATTTGTGGAAATGATAGATGTCCTTACACATTTACTTTTTTAATTGGTTAGGAATGACTAACATGATTCCTATCATCTTAAAAAAGGATCATTTCCAATTTTAAATAATATGGAGTTCTTATAACCAAATTACTTTGTAAACTTTGAGTAGTTAATATAAGCAAGGAATTCTACAAAGATTGTCCAATATTTGTTGTGTGAAGTGCTATATGTTTTATCTCTCAGTTGTTTGGTTTCACTTTTAGATTTTTATGATTCCTATGGATTCTATATATGTATTTTGAAAGAATATTTTCTAATTTATGCTTATGCTATATTTGTTGAAATTTCTTAGGCTTGTTTCATTTTCTGCACTTCTTTTACATTTTAGCTAATCTTGTTTGCTTGTAGGAGTGAATATTTAAAGTGATTCTATTTCCTATTTGGATCATTTCATACGTTCCTTATAATATTGAATTATGTATGTTTTGATTTGTTATTAAGCTATTTCATTTCATACATTGGTTAAATACATGTTTAGATGAGATTTGAACTTTGTCATAATGTTTAGAATAAAGACCAACATCTCTTTTTTCTACCCTACCCTTCCTTTTGCTCCTTTTAAAACTAGATCACCTTATTTTAATGAATATTATAAATATCCATCTTAGA
This sequence comes from Torreya grandis, assembly GCA_037957365.1. Taxonomy (NCBI): domain Eukaryota; kingdom Viridiplantae; phylum Streptophyta; class Pinopsida; order Cupressales; family Taxaceae; genus Torreya; species Torreya grandis. Next base: position 2,220,331 of record JARHVA010002113.1, read on the forward strand.
TTAGTCTTATATTATTTATCAATATTAATTCACTGTTCTTAACATAGATACTCCATATTTTGCATAGATATGTTATTTGGCCATGGTGGCTCCCAACCACCAAATATTATAAATATTAGTCACTTATTATTCCTCTGTTTCATAAAATATAACAAGATTATCACAACCTACAACTCATGCACTAAATTATAATAAATTCTAAAATTATAACTATTTTTTAAACACTCTACGCACCTATGGTACACATTTAGGCATGAATAGAAGGTTTGAGCATGGTGGCATACTAAGATGGATGTACAAAGGCATACGATGTTCTATAAGTTTACTTGATCATGCATATGAGGCATTGGAGAAACTAGGAGAGTTTCAAGGTGATCCCCTAAAGGGGTAAGACCTTATACCCAAGACTATAAGTAGACTAGTTTGAGACCCTACTTGACCTGATGAGGTGTCATTAGATGATTTCAAGGCATATAAAGGATGTATGGAAATGGTTGATCATGCTAAGAGGATGTACATCACATATATGAGGTTTTAAGATCTTGGATAATTATTATAAGTTTAGTTTCAATGCATAATGTGGTTTATAATTCAAGATCTAAGTAAGCAATGAGAGAGAGTATGGCCTAATGGGGTATGAGGTTTTATTTCCAAGACAAGTATGGAAAGGTGAGTGTTATTAGAGGTATGAATTATTTATTAAAGAATTAAATGAACTAGTATACCTCATATAATTAGTATATTTGATAGGTATTTTCATGTTGACATTCTTGTCTTTTATAGCCTTCTTCTTAAATTGAGTTACCTCCTTTTGGTCTTCTTTAAAACCAAGACCTGTCTTATCACTTGCATAATTTTGACTAATCTAGATATCATCTAGATCCTTAGTTCTCTTTTAAATATTTACAAAATTATTTACCTTTATATATGCTTGATCAAACTCAAATTTCAAGGATTTCACTTATGTTTTATACATGGTTCATTCTTCCTCTTTCACTTTTAAGATAATATTGACTATCTCTGTCTATGCTTCAATTTGGTTGATGATCTCATCATACTCCTTGGAGGTGTTAATAAATCTCTCCTCAAATAAACCAATATATTTTTCATATTCCTTAACTAATGATATTAATTTTTTATTATTTATTCTTTGGAATTTCAACTCCTCTATGGCACTTACTAATTCTACCACAAGGTTCACTTCACCTTCTTCTTCATCTAATTCTACGTCAACCATAAGAACTCTCCCACTTGAGAAACCCTCATTATCTAATTTTATGGCCATGAATAAGGTTTGATTATTATCATTTTCAGGTTCATTACTTCCATCATCACTATCATATATACTTGTGTCACATCAAATAATTTATTTTCTTTGGTGTATAAACTTATCTTGTTCTTGAATGTCCCTTTCCTACTTTCATACTTCTTGAAATATTTCTTTTTCTTGTCTGGTTATAGACATTCCTATCATCTCCATGATGTTCATCATGCTATTCATAATTATTAGTTTTATCCTTTTTAGGACACTTGGATCAAAGTGACTAATATTACCATAATTGAAACATTTAAAAGGAAACTTACCCTTGTACATACTAGATCTAAACCTCAACTTCCTAGCAAGAATGGATATTAAGTCATCATCATTGACATCTGAACATTCCTCATTCTTGACCTTTTTGGATTTTGAATTATTCTCAACTTTGAAATTTTATTCCCTCTTGGGAGGTATTCCTTCATTTATTCTCATCTCATAGGAATTCAAGATGCCATGAAGCCCATCCATTTTAATATTTTCCAAATCATGCATCTATTATACTATAGACACCTTAGAATCAAACTTAAGATTTAGTGATCTCAATACCTTTTGAATAATTTTAGACTCTTTCACTTCTCATAATCTTCTAATGACATTGACAACTTCATAAAATTTTAACACATTAGATGTAATTATTTCATCTTCAAACTTTCAAACTATCTCTGATGGGTTTATAACTTAGCCCTCTTTACTTGTGTGTCTTATTCATAGATAGTATTCAATTTTTTCTATATCTCCTTGGATGATACAAAGTGAATCACCTTCAAAATTTTTGACTCTAACTGGCCACAAATAATGGCATTCATTTCCTTAGATTTTTTTTCACTATCCTTCTTACCTACTACATCAGTTTGTGTAATCAAAGGAGCATTATATCCATCCACAACTAAATTTCAAAATATCATGACCTTGAGACAAAAAAATATAAATTCATACTGATTTTTCAAAAGGTATAATTATATCCATTAAATAATGGATCCTTACTCGTAGAGAAACCACCTTGAGCTTGTTGACTAGCCATCATTTCTTCTAGGATCTAATTTAGGATTTTAGACCTAATTCAAAGGACAAGGATTTGATACAAAATGTTATAATAAAAATTCCTAAGAATGGGAGTGAATTATTCTTCAAAAACTTTCTTATCAATTTTACTTAAGGAATAATAAATCATTCGAACAAGCATATAGATGTTAACAAGAATAAACACCTATCCACATAAGCATGAAACACAAGAACACATCACATATGTTAGAAAACCTCACTGAGACTAAAAACCATTGATATTTTTAAATGTCATATATTCCTATCAGAAAAACACCAAATTTAGTGAATAACACACTTCACATGTAGCACCAACCCCAACTAGATAAGTACCAACTTAGCTAAGTTTTATCAAACACCAACTTACAAGGAGGCCCCAACTACCTAAATGACATAGAACCAACTCAACCACATAAAAAATTTGATCAAATTTATAAAAAAATATTTCTCACACAATAGATCATGACCACTTGTTTATATCTTCACACTCATATCAATTTCAAACTACCTTCTAGGCCTCTTCGCTCAATCAGGTCTCTTCAAGACTAATTAGGTCATATGACCTTGATCCTCATATATATATCATCTATAAAATATTCATAATAGATCATATATAATCTTATTATGCTCTATAATACCTAATTATACTCTATAAGGTTTTATTTTATTTACTTGCACTTTATACACCAATAAGCCTAAAACTGCCTTATATTTATACAAGTCTCTTGTTCATATCCTTCTTAGTTAGCCAAACACCCTTACCCTATTAATTTTAACATGGAATATATATTATGACATCTCATAAACATGTATAATAGTCCCATTAGGTCTGACATACCTGAGTTTATCAATTAACAACTTTGACATCTCATAAACATGGATCATAGTCCCATTAGGTCTGATCATTTCTCCCAATGTCATTAGAGGATTAAGAGAATAAGTGAAAGAGTATAAAATTATTAGAAATGTATTGAGATCACTAACTCTTAAGTTTTATTCTAAGGTTTCTATAGTATAAGAGATGCATGATTTGGAAAATCATGAAATGGATGAGCTTTATGGTGTCTCAAGTACTTATGAGATGAGAATAAATGAAGACCTCCTAAGAGGGAATCAACTTTCAAAGTCAATAAGAAGTAAAAATCAATAAAGGCCAAGAATTAGGAATTTTTAGATGTCAATGATGATGACCTAATATCCATATTTTCTAGGAAGTTGAGGTTTATATCTAGTATGTACAAGGCTAAGTTTCCTTTTAGATGTTTTAATTATGGTAATATTAGTCACTTTGCATCTAAGTGCCCTAACAAGGAAAAAAATAATCATGATAAAGAATATCATGGAGATGATAGGAAGGTATATAAACTTGATAATAACAAGAAATATTTTAAGAATTATGAAGGTAGGAAAGGGTCATTCAAGAACAAAATAAGTTTTTACACCAAAGGAAACAATAAATCATTTGATCTAAGTGACACAAGTACATATGATAGTGATGATGGTAGTAATAAACCTAAACATGAAAATAATAAAAAATTATTCATGGCCATAAAATTATAGAATGAGGGTTTCACAAATGGGAAAGGTCTTATGGTTGATGTAGAATCAGATGAAGAAGAAGATGAAGATGAAGTGAACCTTGTGGCAGAATTAGTAAGTGTCATAGAGGGGTTGAAATTACAAAGAAGAAAGAATAAAAAAGTAATATCATTACTTAAGTAATATTAATAATATGTTGGTTTATTTGAGGAGAGATTTATTAACACCTCCAAGGAGTATGATGAGATCATCAATCAAATTAAAGCACAGATGGAGATAGTCACCACTAGATTAAAAGTGAAAGATGAAAAATGCTCCATGTATAAAATTAAAATAAAATCCTTGAAATTTGAGTTGGATCAAGCATATATAAAGGTAAATAATTTTGTGAAGTTTGAAAAGAGAACTAAGGATATAGATGATATATTGAGTAGTTAAAAGACTACAAGTGATAAGATAGGTCTTGGTTTTAAATAAGACCAAAAGGAGGCAACTCAATTGAAGGAGAAGGTTATTGAAGAGAATAATGTCAACATGAAAATACATATCAAACATCCTAATGATATGAGGTATGCTAGTTCATTTAATGGTTACTATTTTGTATATAGTCAGTTTGGTCATAGAGAAAGAGAGTATAAAAGACCCTCCAAAAATGAGTACTCATGGAACTATGAAAGGAGTCATGGTTCAAATCAGTTAAGAAGTATGCATGAGGTTGTTTTATACACTTATAATAATGTGGGACACATTTTAAGATTATACCCTAATAGAGTTAGAAGGTTATCAAGTCAAAATGAAGGTTATAGAGTCCAAGAGAAAAGGCAAATGAATGTGTGGAAATAACAGATAGTAAAATTTAGTCACAATCAGTCTACAAGATCAAATGGAATATTTTATATGGTAGAGAATACCTTAAATGAGAAATCAAGTTAGGAATGTTTGTTATCAACTCATAATGATGATCAAATGGTTGATGTAAAGGTTGACCCTATAGTGCCAATGAATCCTAAAATGATACTAGAGTATATTCAATCATGTGAGAGCATGGAGATATAGAAATTTCCTAAACATGGAAAGGGATGAATTCATTACGTTTCATGGTGACACTTTTTAGTTAGCATAAGATTTATGGATGCTTGGTTTGAGGGGGAGGTATTCAAGTTGTTCATAAGCTCCAAGATTAGTTGTTGATAAGAATAGAAGATCTCAAGCTATGAAAACAAGGGAGGATTCCCTAATTATTAAATTTATGATACAAATATTTTTTCCTATCACGTGATAACAATATTTGTGTCATATTAGTCATGACAAGAACAAGGTGAGTGGTCTTGAGTTTTGGGTTCATTTTAAGGAGGTATGCATGAAGCATGGTTCTGTGATATTTCATAGTCTATGTGTTGATATCTTCTTTCAAGAAGGTGTGGTTATAGATCATAGTTTGTAGAAGACCCTTTATAATTAATTCCAAATGGGTATACATCTCAATAAGGAATATTGACTAGACTAGGGGAGATGAGAGTGATCAGATTGAAGAATATTTTTCCATAAATGATAAAGGGGGAGTATGTTGAGAAGTATTGTCATTGATGTCAAAGTTGATGTAATTTTATGTCAAGGTTGATGTCATTGATGTCAATTTCCATCTAGTGAAGATGTTTGGTGAGTTATTTGTGATATATGTACTTGTGTAATTGATGTGACAAGGAATCCATATGATCAAAGATAATTTAAAGGTAACCTAATGTCATTCTATTTAGATAGAATTTGAAGGCAACCTAATGATTATTCTATTGGTTATTATCAAGGTTTTTTTAGTGGTGTAATATTTTTTTTATGGATGTTCTTGTTTGATAACATCATTGAGGTAATCATGTTTGAGTACTAGTCTTTGAGTACAAGGTATCTTGAGAAGCCTAGTCATAATAAGCATAGTCATATCATGAAATGTGAATGGTGAGCATGAAGACGTAAGTAAATAGGTATAAAATTATTTTAATATCACTTAAGTCATGTGATCAATGTGTATAAGCATCAAATAGTGTTTCAAGATCAGTTGTAAAGCTTCAAGTGCTTGAGACGCCTAGTCATAACACTAGTCATAGCTTGTAAAGTCTCAGTGAGAAGGTTAGAGCATTATGTCCTAGTGAGATGGATACACAAAGGCATAAGAGACTATATAAGGTTTTTTTTGAATGAATATGAGTCATTCAAGCACTTAGGAGAGTTTTAAGGTTAGCCTAAAGGGGTAAGACCTTAATTCCAAGTCTACAACTAGACTAGTTCTATACCATACATGACCTAATGAGGTGTCATGAGGTTTGTCTAAGGCATCTGAAGGATGTATGGAATTTTTTGAGCATTAAAGAGGTTATATGGAATTATATGATGTGTTTAGAGTTTAGACAGTGGTTATAAGGTCATTTTCAATACCTAATGTGGTTTTTAGGTTAAGGTCTAAGCAATAAATGAGAAAGAGTATGGCATAATTGGGTATGAGGTTATATTTCCAAGACAATTATGTATATTTGAGTGTTTTCATATCTATGGTATTTTTTTCAAGCACATTCACAAATTTTGAGGTCATGGTTTGTAAAAAAGGCATGAAAAATGGTTTTGAGGTCTCTCAAGTGCATAAAATGAAGGGTTCTCAACCCAAGAAGCACTTTAATGTGTTCATTACAACGTGTAACCTATGAATGATAACCTAAGATATTCATGGTATATGGGGAAATATCATATCTAAAAATTACATGAATTATTTTTTAGATTAAGGGGATATGCTTTATGAATGATAGTTAAGACTAGAAGATGATTTAAACCCTCAAAGAACCCTAATAGTGACCTGATATGAAATAATTTTCTATAAAGTTATCAAAATGGATTGGTATGGATATTTAAGTGATTATAGGTTGTATTAAAATCTCTCATACATATCTAAGTGTGATTGGTTTGTCAGGTTTGTGAGTAGACCCTACATAAAAGTGTTAGTTTCTTAAAAGATTACTATAGTAGTGAGAGCTTACCAAATCAAAGTTGATAAATGGATGGAGGGAAAAGTTTTAGAGTTTAAGTTTGAGTCTATAGTGGTTTTTTAATAGGTTATATCCCATATGGGTGTTAAACTAGTCATCTAAGTTGACCAGCCACTAACAAACCTAATGGTGAAAATAGTGAAAAACCCAGGTAGTAGTAAGAATATGATTAGGGATGTGTTATCATGTAATAGAGATGAAAAAAAGTGCATAGATACATTTTAGTATAATTTTAAGACATGTTCATGTTTGATATAAATTTTTGAGATCATTATATATAGAAAAAAGTTGTCTACAAGTTGACTTGTCTAGCTCAGTGACGTACGTATAAAGTGAGGTCATGAGATTGGTCTATAAGACCAATATTTACTTTTGAACACATTATATTTATATCTAATAATGGTATAATTATCACATGAGATAATTCACATGCATTATGAGTCTTTTAATTTGGTCAAACAAGTGTTTAAGGTCAAAATAACCATGGCTGATCTTCAAGGTAAACTAGTAGTTCTGGGTAAGCAAATTGTAGTGATGAGTTTGAGGATATATGACCTAAGTGGAAGAATATATATTAATGGTATTTATACTTGATACTTTTATTTCCTATCCATTCTTTTTATAATGTTTAGTAATTAGTGAAAGTACTGAAAATTTTTAAGCCAAAATGGTTTGATTGGCTAAGTGAGGTATGTGAGAAAGAAGGTCAAAAAATTAGTCTAAAAGACCAATAATTTCAATTATAAATTATTATAATTTATTTTATATTGTTATTATTTTATGATAATTTTCATTCATTTTAAGTCCTTTAGTTTGTTATTTTAGGTGTCATAAGTTCAATTTTCCATGACTATGTTTTGAGGCTAGTTGACAGTTTAGAGTGGGCATCTTGTAGAGGAGAGTTTGAGAATGTATACCTTGAGTTGGAAGTATATAATTAAGTTTTTGATGACCTTCAGGTCATGAGGTTTTTTAATATGTGATTTATTTCCATATTTTTTAGCTAATTGGTGTTTTATCTTTAGTAGTTCAATACATATATTCAAGTGGTGGTTGGAGTTAAAAAGCATCATGGACATAAGATGATCCTAGTAGAGGTATTTTGGAGTGTCATATGATATTTTAATTCCATTTAAAGTTTTTTAATGTGTTATAGGAAGGCAAAGTGTAACATTTCCTAAAGTAGACCTAATGAGATTAGGTCTCCATGACACCTAAATATGAAATAAGGCCTAATTAAGATATGTCAGACCTAAAGGGACTCAAAGAATGTTTGATAAATTTTTATGAGATATAATAATATATATTACATGGATTAAATAATATGTTAATGGTTTTTGTTAAACAAATAAGTATATTAACAAGAGACTTGTATAAATATAATGCAGTTCTAGGCCTATTAGTGTGTAGAGTGCAAGTGAATACAACAACACATTGTAGAGTAGAAGTAGGCCTTATAGACCATCATATGAGTATATATTATATATGATTAATATTTTAAAGATGTTATATATATGAGGATAAATTTCATATGACCTAATATGTCTTGAAGAGACCTAATTGAGTAAAGAGGCCTAGAAGGTAGTTTAAGAAGGACATGACTGTGAAGAGCTAAAAAGGTGGTCATAATTTGTTATGTGATCAAAAAAAATTTATGAAGGTGATCAAAAGTTTTAGGTGGTTGAGTTGGTGCTGAGTCATCTAGGTAGATGGTGCCTCCTTGCAATTTGGTGCTTGTTAAAGCCCAGATGAGTTGGTGCTTAGCTAGTTGGGGTTGGTGCTCCATGTGAAGTGGGTGCTTCACTAACTTTGGTGTTTTTATTATAAGACTATATTAAATTTTAATATATTAGTGATTTATTTTCCTCTTGAAGGATTCCCACATATTTAATGTGTTCTTATGTCTCATACTTATGTGGATAGGTGTTTATGTTTGTTAAGATCTATATGTTTGTTTGAATGGTTCATGATTACTTAAGTGAAATTGATAATAAAGTTTTTGAATAATTATTAACCCCCATCTCAATCATCTTGCTTCCAAAATAGATTCATATAGATTAATTCCTAATAGGATCCACAAAACATGTTAATTACAAGAATAATCAAATACATACATTTAGTCCATAAAATGTATGAATTAATCTCAACTCTATTATTTATCCCATATATAATAAGAATAACAATTAAAATTTATAACATATGGGTATAATATATAATTAGACTCTCCAAATTGGTCTCCATTGATACTGTGAAACAAGAAATGAGCCATAGCAATATTTAACATGTCTATTAGTCTAAATGAGATTTTTTCTTAAGCTTGAATTTGACAGTATCATGGATGTCAATTGATGGCCATGAAAACGTCAAATTTAAGATCATATAATTATTGAAATGGATAAAATTTGATGACCTAAGGGATGTCAATTGATGGTGATAAAAATTTAAAATTTAAGATCATATAATTATTCATAGGGGCTAAAATTTGATAGCCTCATCAACATCAATGATGGCCTTGTAGATGTCAACTAGTGGTTGTGAGAATGTCAAATTAATATCCCATGAGTAGTAAGTCCATTAGAAACTTTGATTCAATACATGTCATCTGATCATATATCAAAATTAAATGTGAACCATTTATCATGATCTAAGTGGATTTTCATGATTGGTTTTTGGTAGCTTCATTGGATAAATTTTGTATGGTCAATAATAGATCATTGATTGCAATCTATGTAATCAAATGAGATTGGCTCCATGGATCAAATCCTTCGATTCATGGGATCTACCTCACTCCATTATATTAATGTTTCCCAATTAAATGTGGGATGTTGATCCTAAAAATAATCACATGATTTAATTTAGGACTTGGGGGCATATAAAATTTAGGTTAAATTCTTAAGACTAAGGTCTCATTTATGTTAATAAACATGAACAATGCCCTAGGACTAATACATTAGTCTAAGTTATACAAGAGTGACCATGGTAATAAAAAAATGGACCAAGCATATAATTTTTAGGATATGATTTGTTCATCTTGAAAAAAATGGCTAGGATATGGTATAAAAATTAAGATTGAGTTCACGACATTTTTAAGGTGTTCCTGCCAATTTTATTCCCAACAATTTTGAATTTGGTCTAAAAAATTTTACCACGCTTCTAAAGGAGAAATTTTAGGACATTTAAAAATGGATTGGACTTGGATTTATATAGACCAAAGGATGGGAAAAGAATAAATATGGATTGAATTGTAAAATCTCAAAAAAATCTATTCAAAGAGAGCTCCATTATACCTACAACTTGAAACATGAAGATTCACTATTAAACACATTAGGCCAAGTTGGCATAGAACCATGAACAAAAGACCAACTAGAATATGGTGTGGATGATATTAAAATGAAAATAATGTGAAAACATCTCAAATGACACTCTAATCAAGTGAATTTCAACTTTGAATTACAAATTTTCTTAATTTTTACACAAGGGTACCCAATTTTCAAAAATAGGGAGTATATTAACCTCACAAAATGGAAAATTTGGGGGGAATATAGAAATATGTTAGAATTAAGAGAATCTGGTTTATAAAAATAAGTAGATTACTTATTCTACTTGATCATTACCATTCTCAAGATCAATTGATGGTTAAAACAAACCTTGCATCTATAGAATTGGGACTAAACATCAAAACCTAGCCATGTGATATGTGTGATTTTATTCCACTTATTATTTTCCATGGGATTAAAGAGAAAAATTCTAGGTTTCATGCCTTCAACCATTAACATTGACTTACAAAATGTTTGTATATTCATTAAGAATCATGCTTTAGTTTAGGGGAAGGATTGGGTATTAGTCTACTACTAGCTAGGCATCTATATCCCTGATAGAGATGACTTTGACTCCACTCAAGGCCTTGATATACTATAATCCAAGCATCTATAGCCATAGTGGAGATTAGCAAAATTTCCTTTGATTTGAAATATTTTTATTTTTAAATAAGCTCTTATTTTTTGTATTTTTAAGATCATTTTTTGGGTTTTCTAGCAAAGGTTAAGAACTAGGTTAGCTAGGTCTAAGGATTTTCTCCAATGTTTAATGCTCAAAAAATCACCTAAGGTTTCAAATTTGTCTTAGACAAGGATATTTTTTAAGTTCTAACATGACTTTGCCTTAGTAATTCAATATTTCATCTTACATGTGGAATTCTTCTTGAAACCAAATTTATATCAAAACAATGGTTAAATTATCATAGAACAGTTAACCTATCTACTAGTCCTTACTAGTTTATTTAAACTATAACATAATCTTACATTTCAAACCCATGATCATAAAATTCTTGAGATTCATACCACACTTTTTTACTATGGATTTCCTATGTACTTAAGATGAACATTGAGCTGAGGGTTGTCTAAAGGACTTATTAGAAGAAAGGAACCAAAAAAAGAATAAAACACATAGAATAGAGAGAAAATAAAAAAATAAAGTAAAGAAAATCAAAAATATATATACTCTAATATGTACAAATAAGGGATAAGAAGTAAAGAACATAAATAAACTAAACTAGCCTGCCTACACTAGCCATAACTAGTCTTACAGTTTTACTCCATTAATACCCTTAGTGGAGTACCTAAAAAGTAATCCTTGAGATAATTCCCATTGGTGGGTAGTGTGAACTCTACTCCTTATAGGTATTTTAGTTTTAAATTTTTGTTTCCAAGTGTCTCAATAATCTGATAGGGGCCTATCCACAAAGGTGTGAACTTCTCATGTTTACCCTATGGTTCAGATGCTTTGTCCCAAAGAAGAATTAGGTCTCTTTGCCTAAACACCTTTATCTTTAATAATTTATCAAACCACCTTTTAAATATGGTTTGGTGCCTTATAAATTTTGAAAAATCCTCTTCTCATGCATCCTCCATCTAAATAATGTCTAGTAATCTTAAATTTATAAGTGCCTTATCTTTCTCCATATATTCCTACATGAACTTGTATGTAGGTAACTTTAGGGTTATATGGAAGATGGATTATTGGCCATACACCAATAGGTGATGCTTTGAGATATTTCTTGAATCTTGTTCTATCTACCCATAAGGCATATTTGAAAATCTTGTGCCATGTTTTAGGTTTGTCTATAATAGACTTCTTTATTTCTTTCATCAAGTTCTTATTGGTTGATTCAGATACACCATTACCTTGAGGATAATGGTTGGATGAGAAATTGAGACTATTAATATTATCATATGCCCATTATATCATTTTAATAGATATTAAAGATGATCCATTATCACATACTAGAGAGATTGGAGTTTCAAATCTGGTGCATATGTTTTCTTCTTAAAAACTGATCACTTATTTAGTTCTATACTATTTAGTGGCCACTACCTAAGTCTATCTAATAAAGTACTTAGAATTAGTTAGAATGTATTTGTGATCCTCTAATGAATTAGGGTTTATTACCCCCATGAAATCCATCCCTCATTAGGCAAATGGTATATCAATCATCACTGGTTGTAGTGACATGGTTGCCTTGGGATCTTTTACGCTGAAGACTTGACATGAGTGGTATTTTCTCACATGCTTGTGGGTGCCCTTAAAAATGGTGGGCCAATAGTAACCAGCTCTTATAATTTTGTGAGTTTTGGTTCTTCTATATGGATGTCCAATTCCTAGCTTCTCATGAAAAGTTCTCATTATCTTGACAACTTCTTATATTAAAATACATATTAGGTAGACACCTTAAAACTTATTCTAGTATAGAAATCCATTCTTGATCATGTAATTAGTTGATTTGAGTCTTAGAGCTCTATTTTACTCCTTAGTCAGTCCTACAAGACAAGTACCATTAATCATCAAATGAATGATATGATCATACCAGTCATTAGTCTAAAATTTGTATTGATCAAATTACATTACAGTTAACTTGAATTTAACATTGGAAATAATTTTAATCAAACCTTGGCACCTTAACAATTTTTTAGTCTTCATCTCAATGCTATATTCTTTTAAAATATACATCCACTTACCTCACCTTTCTCTTAGCTCATTTTAACTTAGCATGAGCTTTGTAATAGGGTCAGGTAAGATAATATGCACCTTATTCCTAAGAATGTAGTGCTTGAATTTATTTACTACCTTTACTAATGCACATACTTGTTTATCAATTAAATAATATGTTAACTCAACTTTTTTATATTTCATGCTCATGAAATCAATTAGATAGTCACATCCATAAATTTTTTTGAGTTAAGACTATGGAGATAGTGTGGTCAGAAGTAAAGGAGTAAAGTTAAAAATTCTTGGATAAATTTGGACTTATTAGGACTGGAGCTTAACCAATTACCTCCTTTATGTCCTTAAAAGCCTTCTTGGTTTCCTCATTCTAAGTGATTTAAGCATCACTTTTTATCATGTCATTTAATTTCTTTATAATTTTTTCAAGGCCAAAAATAAACTTCCTTACATAGTTAATTTTTCCAATGAATGGTTTTATTTCTTTTCTAGTATTAGGAAGCTTTATCTTTCATATATATTATACTCTTTTAGGATCTATAGAGATTCCCTCCTTATTTATGACATGTCCTTTACCCTTATTAACATATAAAATACTTTTCTTAGGGTTGAGGGAAATCTCATACCTTATTCACCTTTCAAATACCTATTGTAAATGCATGATGTGGTCCTCCCTATTTTTAGAAAAAATAGTTAGATCATCCATGTATATAATAATGCATTTTCCTACCAAACCTTGGAAAGCATGATCCATGGCCCTTTGAAATGTTTATCTTGTGTTGATCAATGTAAATGGAATCCTATTGTATGCAAATGTGCCCCATTTGGTAGTGAAGGTAGTCTTCATCCTGTCTTTGTGATTCAATAGTACTTAGTTATACCTTAAAAATCCATCAAGAAAGGACATCATAGTAGAACCAAAAACACTTTGTATGAATTGGTACAAATAAGGTAGTGGATATTTATCCTTTTTAGATGACTTACTTAAATTCCTAAAATCAATACACAATCTTATTTCACATTTTTTTCCTAACTCGCACAAAATTGGCAACCTAGGTAGAGTACCTAATGGGAAATACAATATTGGCATCTAACAAGTTTTTAACTTCTTTGAAAATCATAGGTTATAAAATAGGATTGGTAGGCCTCTATTTTTGTCTAAAAGGTTTGTATTTTTACTTCAAGGTTATGGTATGGGTGATGACTCTTGGATCAAAAATCTTCAAGTCATCATAGGATAATGTTATTATGTCCTTATAGTTGGTCAACAAGTCTTTATATTTTTTATTGTCAATGCGCGTACATGTTGTTCCAATATTTACTAGCTAAGGTTGATATTAAGGTCCAAGATCAAATAGCTTGTAATCCTTCCCACTCACTTTAGGAATCCTATTGTTCTCGACTATATTATCTTGGTCAAATAACATCTCCAAGGAAATCTTGCCTTTTGGAATTTTATTGTCATTCAGCTAAATAAATTTGTTATTAATTATTCCATATTCTTCAAGATTATTATCATTAGCCTCATCTATGACATGGTCCTTAAATACTATTGAGTTGGTCATGAAACCTAGGATCTGTTGGTCATCATTAAAACTTGTAGATGGTTTACATTATCAAGGACTGAAGGGCATGGAACCAGTTTAATGCTAAAGTTATGAGAGTCATGGTTTGGAATAATATTGGCTACAAATGAGGCAAGATAATTAGTAGCCCTATTCTCCTCTTTAGGGATGGAAATAATTTTTAATACATCAAAATATTTCAACAAATCTTAGAATCTTAAATTATATCTCTTGAGATATGACAATTTACATTGGTACCTACTCCTCACCTGATTGACTACAAGTTCTGAGTCACCATGAACCAAGATTTACTTGAATTTATGTTTAATGGTAAATTATAAATCGAAGATCAATGCTTCATATTATACAAGATTATTGGTGTATGGAAATTGGATTTTATAGGAATCATGATATTCCTTACCCATATAATTATTTAAGAAAACTCCTAATTTGGACCCAGAATTACATCTAGACCCGTCAAAATGTAGCTTCTATAATCTAGGAACAATATAAGAAGGTTTAAACTGACATACCTTGTCAGTTTCAAGAGTGAAAACTCCAAAATCAAATCCAACTATGTTCACCTTTTTGTTCACATAATTATATTCTATGATCATATGTTTCATCATGTGTTCTCTTTCCACTCTAATTTGATTTTTTACTCCTTTTCATGGTAACTATGAATGTGAGTAGTTAGTGGACATATATCTATTTAGGTCCTTTACCCACTCTCTACTTAATAGTATCCCATAAGCATCATCTATGTCCACCACCTAGATGTCAATAAATTTATGAACCCTAGGCTCAAAGGCAAGTTGCATATGAAAATTTGGTAATTCCCCAATCACTTTGACTCTAGATGTGTCTAACTGAGTAACAACTATTTTAGATTTAACAAGAGTTAAGAAAATCTATTTATAAATACCTACTAGCATATTTTATTTATATAACAAATAGTTATATAAATATAACAAATAGTTATGTATATTCTTACCAAATATTCTGATAGTAAGTAGGAATGGTGGGGACTCTGTCTTAGCTTTATACATAACAACATTGGCATTTCCAATTTTGGGTAGCTTGCTAGGTTTTTTGGACAAGGACTAAAAAAATATGTCCCTTTTTTTATTGATCTATGTCAATTAATACAACGTGACGTTAGCCTTTATTTTCTTCATTTCCTCCTCAATATCATACCAAGTTTTATTGGAAAAATTAAATGCATCAATACTATGTTTAGAATTACTTCCCTTTGGAGGATCTAGGTTATTATTTGAGGTAGTATCTAGAGGAGTGATAAAGTTATTTGGAGGTGTTGAAGTAGTCAAGGGTTTATTATACTCTCTATTCCTTAGAGGGTATGTCTTCTTTAAGAACTGCTAAAAAACACAAACCTCTTCAGGAATATCATCAAGTTCATTATCTTCTTGGAAAGGGAAGTCAAACATCTTCACCATGAAGACTTGGTCAACATATTTAGATCTTGATGTACCTACACCATTATCTTTATTAGGAAATAATTTAAATATATCCAACTCCTCTTAAAAGGCCTAAAAAGTTTTATAGAATTTAATGCAATCTATCTCACCATACCTAGAAGTGTAATGTACCCTAAAATAATTAGGCAAAAAAATATCAATAAGATTTATATCCATTATTTTCTTATCAAAAGACTCATTATTATTATTATTATTATTATTATTATTATTATTATTATTATTATTATTATTACTACTACTACTACTACTATTATTATTATAAATATTATTATGGAACCTGTTATTGGGCCTATTGAACCTCTGGAAAGAAAACTTCCCACCCTAACTCTCTCCAGTATTACCAACTCATTTCTATAAGTGAAGAAAATTAGTGCTTAACTTTTGGACCATTTTAGGATAGTTAATTAATAACCTAATTGATATTAGTACCATTATATGGTACTAAAGCATTTTGATCACTTGTATTAAATCAATTTTTAGTAGTATTTAATAATCCTAAGTTTTGAGTTAGATGAGCATGACTTAAGGATAGTTAGTTCAAAGTTGGGATTTGGTTTAAGGTAGGTATATTCTAATTGTTATTGAGGAAGACATTTAGAATAGGAAAATGTGGGTTGACATTGGGAATAGAATAAGCCATCTAACCTTGGGGCTGCATCTGATCATTAATGATCACTACTTTAAAATAGTCTAAAGCCAGAGTATTCATAATCCCAACAACTCTCTTTATGAAAATAGAGGTCATGGGATCCAAGGAATATTTATAGATTTCCAAGGCTAAAGCCTCATCTAGTATATAAGAAACTATAGTCCTACTAAACATATTTTGGAACCTATCATTAAAATATCTTATGGGTTCATTTGCATCCCTTTTTACCATGGTAAAATATCGATACAAGATACAAAGACTAATAATTTTGCCAAACTACTCAATGAAAACATTATTAAAGTGGTCTCAACTATTAATGTAATTTTTAGGTAAATTTAAAAACCATTTATACATTACATATTTAAAAGTAAAATAAAATAGCCTACATACTACATCCTCATGGACTACATTTAGAAATCTTAATGCATATTTGAATGACTTAATATCTTCCTCTATAATTACAATACTAGTAAAACTAAATGTTGGAAAATAATTCTTAGGGTTATGGGAGAGCTCATGTACTAAACCTAGCACATTGATAGAAGAGCCACCCAACCAAGCCATATCTTTACTAGGATTGAATGCATGAGCACCTAAATTGGGGAAGTTGGCAAAGACATTAAAATCTTATGCTTACCTTTGTCTTGCCTAGCTCTTCTATGGACTTCTAACTTGAGCAGAGGATCCTTGGTATGTCAACATGACCTTGATATAATTCATGGTATTTTGAACTTGATAAATTCAAATCCTATTTAAAATATGATGTGTCAATCTTAAGTTTGTGTTGAATAATGATAATAAATGCACATTAAGCAAATTTTTCAAAGATTCATATAAATAGTAATAAAGGACAACAATATTTAACTAAATTACCTCAAATATATGTCTCAGGATGTAACTATGAATGATCTTTAAAACTCCAAGTTCAAATAAACTCAAATCTACAAAGTATTTATGAATATTTGATAAAAATAGATACTATGAACCTCCAACCCATTAAATCCATAATTCTAAAGCTATATTTACCATAATTTATCATATATCTTCAAAGAAGGTTAATATTTGTCTAAATAAGCACAAAGACTAGTCTGAAACCATGAAGATCACCAACCTTTACACAATTATACTAAAATGAACAAAAATATGTAAAGAAAAGAGTTATATTTGATCAAAATATACCAAAACCATCAAAGATCCTACAAATCTACAAAGAATTGCTTTTGCCCTCCTAGTGCCAATGTAACTTATGTTTTTTGATGCCTAAATGTGTATTGCAGGTGATCTTAGTGTTTAAATAACACTTCTCATTTTAGAGTCCAAAGAATTTAGAGCATGAGTAGCATGTTATGGTAATATGGTTACCTATGATAAAATAGTGATAGAGCAAGCAAACTATTCCACAATATTTATATTAGTTGGTGGTTGAGAGCCACCATGGCCAAAAATATTTTCAAATAAGAAGATGATCTATACTAATTAACATGAATTATGCTGAATTATAAGACTAAAGAATAATCTATGTGAATATTTACAATGATATTTAAACTAAAGTGATCTAGTTAAAAAAGAAGTAAAAGTGTAGGGTAAGGTAGAGATGAAAAATGTTGTTGATCTTCATCTCAAACATCATGAAAAAGTTAAAGTGTTTCATAGGAATCCACTTAAAACTAATATACAAAGTAAAACATCTTAAGCTCATATCACAACATATATTAGGTAAACTTATAAGGAAGATGAGACATAATTCAAATAATAACCATGTTAATTTAAAGTTTTACTCCTTTAAGTAGATGGCTAATTCACATACAAATTTAGAGAAAATAAAACAAAGAAAACTAAGGAACATTTAATTAACCCAACATATGCATAAGTTAACAATTTTGCATTTAGAAGGTACGTACCAAGAATTCAAAAGAATTATTCAAATCTAATATTAAAAAAAAATAACTGAGAGAGAAACCATATAGAAATTTATGCACACAAACTCAGACAACATTTTCATAATTTTCTTGCATTAATATCTCAAAAGTGTATAAATTTTGGCTCAAAAACTCCCCCCTTTTATAATATAAAATACTCCTTTTATAGAAACAAGGTAGTATGCCAGTCAGTTGTATTAACTTACAAGTGTATAAATGTAAAGGAAATCTATCCTTTCTACAAATTTTTTAGAATACACTAAATTTTATATAATGAGTTGACCTATAGAAAAATGTGCTAACTGAATGCACATGACTTTATAAAAGAATATCTCATTTTCAAAATTTACAATGCTTCAATAAAATATAATATTCCTAACTAACTGATGGATCCTATGCTGATGAAGTCCCTTGGTTCTGATGAAGTAGCCTCACTACCTTTTGATATTTCTCATCAATAAGTATCAAATTAATAGTAGGTTCAAGGAAGAGTTTATCCTATTGCTTATCTAAGTCTTTAAGGTCCCGATTATTTCTCTCTAAGGCTTCCTTAAGTCTCCTCACCTTGGCAAACTTTTCTTTCTCCATTAGGATCATATCCATGACCCTATTGTTGTCAGTCCCAAACCTACCTTGGATCTTGATCTTTACGTCTTACATGACCAAAGTGGTCCTATGCTTGAATTCATCATATGTAATTATGCCTATGTATCTAAGTGTTGTAGGTTTGGTAATCATGATCTTAAGGAACTGTTTTATCTTATACAATAATTCTTTATCATCCCTAAGGAGTCTTTCCAATATCTTGGACCACATGATCAATCCTTAAATTTTATCTATAATCAATTTAATGACTATTTTGAGTTGGGATAAGATGATGGTCTTGAAACTTAGGACTTTATCCCCTATCAAGATTTTAATTAAATCCTTCATCTTATCTTTTAAAATCTGCCATTGAGTAATTAAACCTATAGATAATGCATATTACTGACCTAATACACCTTGTATTGCCTTTGTTATCTTTAGAGAATTAAACATGTCATAAAATGATGCCTCAAACATCTCTATCATAATATCTGGGATAGATAAAATAACATTCCTCTCTAGATTTTCCCTTTATTTCTTCATGTTCTCTATTTGTTGTTTCATTCCCTTGATTCCAATTTACAATTGAGCTAATTGAGATTAGGCCAATCCAATCCAAGTATATCTTCTTAAAAGATGTGGTCTTCACTCAAATTCTAACCTCCTACTAGAGTTAAACCAAAAAATGGTTCTACCTTCTGAAAAAATGAATTCTTCACTAGCAACCATGGGTCTCTTTTTAGTCATCTTCTCCAAACCTACCATTCCATAATTAAATTAGACTATAACTAATGATCAAGTTATTTGAAGAGTTTTTGGAGTCTCTATTTAGGTACCACTTTACTCACTAGGATCAATCATCTAAGTGCCACCTAACTCCCCAAGGGAAACCATCCTTTTTTTCCTTCTCATTTTGCAATGCAATTATCCATGGTTTGAGCTCAACATGGAAAATTATGTTTATTGACTTGGTCAAGGCCCAAGAGTGTTATAGAGTAAGAAATTTTTACAATTTATCATAGATGAACCACACAATGATGATTGGTCCTTGTAGAATTTTTTTTCACTAAAGACATTAACCTCACTCAAACGGTGAGTGAAGGTCAGTTTGGGTCTCTTTATTCGTACTAGAACCAATGCAAGTTTAGCCTTTCTATTTTATGGGGGAATAACTAGAAATACATTTTTATATATCTACCTCTTTAGTTTGGGGCTAGGGTTCTTCCACCTACATTTCCTCTTCATCAAATTGATAATCAGTGGACAATAATTACAATTAATCTTCCATAATCTCACCTAGGTGTAATTTCACCACATTAATGTACTTAATTAGAGATCTTAGTTCATTTGGTTGAGCTGAAGATGATGTCCCCTCCCCATGTCTCCTATGTTTGAACCTATGTTTATCTTTTACTTTAATATTTAGGAATTCCACTTGTGATTATGGCCACATGGGAGGAGCTTAAGAGGATTCACCTCCTAGAAATTGGTATTGCCTCATACCAAGTTGCCAAGTGTCATCACTTTCTTTTGGATTCCTCATCAATTTGGCTTCTGGGTTAATGCCATGTTTCTTCAACCTTGACAACACCACTATGAAGGATGTATCATTGGTGTATATTGAGTCATAGACTCTTGGCCAATGATCATTTATCAAACTTATCTATTTGGCCTTCAAATGTTTCACAACTCTATCATTAGGGTCCCACTATCTTAATTCATCATATTTCAACTTGAAAGATGCTCTATGCCTAGAAGAATATTCAATGTTATCCCAATATTAGAAGATATTTCTACCAATAACCATGGGTGGAGGATGCAATATTATTTTCCTTTGGCCTCTACAAACACTATCAATACCATTGCATATTTTGAATGTAACTTCCTACTCAACCAATTTGTTTGGAATATGGACTAGCCATCTAAGTTGAGTACATTATTTTACCTCAATATTGATGATTATGCAGTCTAGATAAAACCAAATGTCCCTAATGGACATAATATATTTTTTTTCAAAGGTGACAACTCTTGGAATTAGGCATCCTATTATATCCTTATTCAAGGTAAGATAGATACAATCACATATAAACTGAATATGGTCCCTATAATTGAAGATATGCAACTTTGAATGGAATTGAGGCACTATCTATTTCTTTTTAGTTGACCATCCCCTAAAGTTGGGGATCTAAATTGTGGAAAGCATGGCATCCAAGAGATAAGACATCATAAATAATTTTTTCTTAGACCATTTCCTGACTATGGAGATCTACCTATATAAACATGAGCTGATAACTTCCCCAATGGGAAGGGTGATCTCCTTCTAAATCATAAAGTATACTAGGGGTACCCAAACATGTCAACATAAGTGGTAATGGGGTTTCCACATAACATATTCATCAAGGTCATTATCATCCTTATCCTAGGTTTAAATTGGGTGATTGGAATGTCTCCACTAAGGTAAAAAATCACATGGTTTCTAAAATACAACCATGAGGCTAGGATGGTTTTGAGGTCATTTTATTAGCCCATTCATTAAGTGTGGGTATATATACTTGGGGCTTGGGTAACTTATAACATATCTCAAAATAAATGGGAGACACATAGGTAAGCTAAGGAACCTTCAATTTAAATTCCTTAAAATCAAAAAGGAGGACATATATACATTTAAGTAGCTTTGGTTTTGATGTTACATGGTGAAGGCTCACCATTTGTACTGCAACCAAGTCATAATATATTGTCTTGAAGGATGCAATTTTATCATCATCCCTTGTGATGGGATACAATTCCTCAATCTTCCAAAAGATCTAGGACCAAATATTGTCTCTAGTTTTCAAAAACATGGCATAAAAATACTATCCTTAAAGACCCTTCCTTTTGAATCTATGGTTAAGTAGAGTTCTGTGTGATCTCTATGTTGCTTATGTGCCACCATGACTATGATATTTATAAATTACTCACTAGTGGTCTATAAATTGCCTTTATATTAATCCACACTTTCTCAAATGATAATTGAGATCTCTCTGGCTCAATAATGGCTAATTTGAGATCATTTTAGAGCTTTTAAGATGCTAAGGCTTCTCTATAAGTCTTTTCTAGGCTTTAATAGTGATGGTTTTTTAGACTTATGTGAATTTAGTGCCTTGAATTTGATTTTTACCTTTGGCTTTATACCTTTTTTTACCACAAAATCTTTACTTTTATCATTTTTCACTTAGGTGGATTCTATGTGGTATTCAATTGTCACTTTTATGGCACTATGTTCATTAATGTTCAAAAATTGACCATTTCCTTTTAAAAATCTTTCTTGGTCTCACTCTATTGTATCATCTTACATAGATGAAAATTAAGTCATTGATCTTGATCATGTGAGTTTCATGTCATTTATCTTTATTTATATTAGGCCCTATGGTTATGCCACTTCGTATTCCCATAGGGCTTCCTAAGATCTACACCTTTTCATCTCTATCAGTTAGTGTGTGTTTACTACATGGTGATCCTACAAGTCCTCGAAGGTTCTATTGAATAGTCCACATAGATCTTGCTCCACTCAATCATTTTTTTCTGATCATATGCAAGTCATATATCTTATAAAGGATCACAATAATTAATTTATCATCAAGACATATAAGAACTTAGGTTAAAAACTTTAGACTATGGTTTAGTTTTTGTTTAATAAACACAATATAAAATTTAGGCTAAAGTATTTAAGTTATGTCTAGATCATGATATAAAGGGGGACCCTTAATAATAAAGGAATGAGTATGATGTTTTTTAACCTAAGGTTTTATCATATATGATAAAACTTTAGGGTAAAATTTTTTAAGCTAACTTTTTAATAACAAGACCTCTCATTTATTAGGTTAAGTCGATAGAATAAACCCAGATAAGATATTGGGACATATGGGGACCAATAATTACATTTTAGACCAAAGCTTAGTCAAATGTTTAGAAAAATGACCACAATTTAGGATAAAATTTGAGCTAGGTTCACATGTTTTAATAGATCTCATGCAAATTTGAACTTTGTCTATGATGGGCTAAACGCTAAATGAAATGCTAATTTTATTATTGAAGCACAAAACTCTAAACATGATTATTCTCCAAATGGGCCTCCAATGATCCTATGACACAAGTAATAAGCCTTAACAATATTTAACATGTTAATTCATGAAAATGAGATTGGTTCTTGAGCTTGAATTTGATGGTCTCATGGATGTCAATGATAGCCTTGTAGACATCAATTTATGGTCATGACAATTTCAAATTTAATCTCATATAATTATTTAAAGGGATAAAATTTGATGACCTCATAGACATTAAAGATAGCCTCTTGGATGTTAATTGATAGTCATGATAATTTCAAATTTAAGCTCATATAACTATTCATAGGGGATAAAATTTGATTTCCTTACGGAGGTCAGTGATGGCCTCATAAATATCAATTAATAGTCATGAGAATGTCAAATTTAAATCTTGTGAGCAGTAAGTCCTATAAAAACTTTGATCCAATATGCATCATTTGATCATATATCATAAGTAAATGTGACCCATCAATCATGATACAAGTAGATAGATGTTATTGGTCTTTGTAAAAAAATTTGGATCATTTTTTTATGAGTAGCCATGGATCATTTATCATGATCTATGTGATAGAGCGAGATTGGCTCCATGGATCAAAGCCTTCGATTCATCAAGTCCACTTCACTCCATTAGATCAATGTTTCCTGATTAAATGTGGGTCATAAATCCTATAAATAATCACATGGTTTAAGTTAGGTATTGAGGGAATATAAGAGTTAGGTTAAAGTCTTAATACTAAGGTCCCATTTATGTTAATAAATATGAATAGGGACTTAGGACTAAGACATTAGTATAAGTTGCATAAGAGGGACCATGTTAATAACAAAGGGGACCAAGCATATGGTTTTTTTCATGTTAAAAAACATGGATAAGCTATGGTATAAAAATTAAGCTTGAGTCCATAGTGTTTTTAAAGTGCTCCCATTAGTTTTATTCCCAACAATTTATAAATTTGGTCAAAAAAATCATGCCAAGGTTTCTAAAGGATGAATTTTAGGAGATTTAAACATGTATTAGACTTATATTTATATATACCAAAGGTTATTAAAATCCTAAGTATGGATTTAATTACAAAATCTTAGCATAATATATTTAAAGAGAGATCCATTATACCTACAACTTGAAACATGAAGATTCACTATTAGCCATGTTAGTCCAAGTTAAAGTAGGACCATGAATAAAATACCAACTAGAAAATGGTGTGGATGATATTAAAATACAAATAATATTCAAACCTCTCAAATGACACTCTGATCTATTGGATTTCAAATTTGAAGTATAAATTTGCACAATTTTAACCTAAGGGTCCCCAATTTTAAAAAATAGGGGGTATGTGGACCTCAATAGGTATATAAATATATGATGTTATAATATATTTGGGAACTAGTAAATATACATGAAATAACATAGAATGAGGTATGAAGTAAGGAAAATATAAATAAC
>JARHVA010002113.1:2250000-2280000 GCA_037957365.1 Torreya grandis
GTTAATACATTTGATAAAAAGGAATTATTCATTAAAAAGAGTGTCTTTAATGTTACCCATAGCTGGAATGAGAGTTAAAATAAGTTGATCAATGATCACTTAACCTTTCACTACTTTTTTGTTAACAATTATTAAGTAAAATTTCATTAAGAGTAACATGTTTTCTAATTCTATCTCTTGATAGGAAAGATTTGGAGAAGAAGTGTCGATTATGATTAGAATGTATGATGACATAAGTAGTGTACTAAAACATGTAATTCCAAATTTTTTCATCTCCATAAAATATTATGAGATAGTCATGTTCCACTTTCATGTAATGGGATTCATAATATATCAAGGAATCACTAATGTAGTATATGGAATACTCTTTTACTAATTCATATTTTAAAATAAAATTTCCCCAATGGATATGGGGGTTTTCAATGTATACAAGATGAGAGGAAAATCAAAAGAGGGTGGTACAATAGTATGATGATGAAGTAATAATTTCTTTATGTTGTTGAAATATTAAAAATAAGAATCCATGCATTCCATATCATGACCTCTCTTAAGGAGGGAGTTGAATAAAAAGATGGAGCAAACCATCCTCAAGAAAAAATTGACATATTGACCCAGATTTCTCAAGATAGGTATGAATGTCAAAAATAGATATAGCAATATGCTAGTTGACAATAACATTAATTTTGGTAGGATATACATAAATCCATCATAAATAAACTAATAATCCTAATTTTTTTTCCATAGGTATCACTAAAAATAGACTTTTAAGGATTAAGTCAAACTTTGTATTTGATAAGACTATTGAAGATTATAGAAATATCATGAAGATTGTTTTCATAATGATTGGATGTGGAAATAAGGTCATCCACATAGGTTTTGACTATTTTATATATGAGATAATGAAATATATGGGTAATTTCACATTTATGGGTGGATAAAAAAATTTAAAGAATGACGATAATTTTAACATGTCAATACATTCCCCATTCGGTGGTAAAATTAATTTAATTTTGATCATCAATAGAAATATGAATTTTGCTATATCCTAGGAAAACATGATTGAGAGAGAGCATCTCATAGCTAACTATAGAATTAAAAATAACATCATTTGAATGTAAGGGGATATTATCTTTAGGACATGGTAAGCTAAGATTGTGAAGGTCAACATAAATGGAAATGACCATTATGACTTTATTGAAAATGAGAATAATTTTGGATACCCATTCAAAATAATTTATCACTTTGATGACCTTAACATCTAAGAGCTTGATAATTTATTTGTGAAATAGTGAATAAATCTCTAGAGGAAACCTTTTTTTGTTTTGGTATATAGGTTTCACATCCAGATATGTGATGATGTTATGAAAGGTTACACTAGGGTCAATGCCAATCATGTTTTCATATGAATAATAAATTACTTCCTAATATTTTTTTAAAAACAGGCTAAATTTATGTTTCTCTTTAGGATGAAGTTCCTTAGAGATAAAATTTGGTTTAGGAGAGGCACTTGTTCCATAGTTAATAGAAAAGGTTAATTTAATGAACATGGCATTTCCATCTTTTAAATGGTACGGATCTAAGGGAAGTTTTAAGATAGGATGAATTTTTGGATCAATGTTGAAAATTATATTATTGAATCAAGGATAATTTTTTTGAAAATTTCCAAGTGTATGATGTTGGTGAGGAAGTTAAGGCTCTATACTTGGAGAAATTCTAAGATATATTCATCACTAGGAAGCATAGGTAAAGGTCCATAGTATTAAACATTTTATTCAAGGTCCATAATCTAATTACCTCTGTTGTTAAACTTAGAATGAAAATGTCTTATAACATTAGCCTTAAAATTTAAGGTAATTTAATGGGATTAAGTAGAATTTAAATAAATTTACTAGATAGTATCAACCTAACTAATATAACTTATTATAAAAGAGATGGAATGAGCTACATTGGGTTCGTTGATACAATCAATAGGACTAGGAACAATTTTTACTATAATGGGATAGTTGATGTAGTATACTGAAGGTGGAAAAGTTGAAAGTATAGTATTGACATTAGATTATCCCTAGAAGATATAGTATGAAACTAAAGGTTGGGATGTATCAGGCTGGTTGATATAGACTAAAAGATGATATATATAGTAAATAGTATCAATGTATTAGTCAGATAGTATTACCACATTCCATTGATTAGATTAGATAATTTTTGGATAAAACTATGTTATAGTTTTTAGACTAAAAGTTGTTTCAGTTCACACTCCATGAACCATCATCAAGGTATAATAATGAATTCATTCTCATACTCTGATGATGGTTCATAGAGTGTGAACAAAAATATCTTTTGGTATAAAAAATTAACAAAGTATCAATGTAGCTCATACCATTATCATTATGTATAATTTATTAAATAGTATTGGGCTAGACAAATTCACTAGATGTATACATATAAATAATTTCATAAGAAACAAATGTAATTTATACCAAGGGTGGATTAATAGGAGGGACATAACCTTCACTATAATCAAAAAAATTGGGAACCACATGAACATCTCATTTAAAGGCATGCACTTTGGTAAGATTATTGGGACAATAAATTACATCTAAGTCATGGTATTGAGCTCGGGACATAATGTAGGAATCATCATAAGATGGAGATATATTACGTGTATGAGAGGTTGGTTGAACAATATAAATTAAAGTGTCTTTAGTGGAGACACATATGCTATTAAAAGTGTTAAGGGACATTGATAATGGGTCTTGAAATAATTTGGCTACCTCATAATATTTACAAATGAATTCATCTTCTATGTAAGTGGATTTATTAGCATTACATGGGGTCAGATTTTTAGTATCACTATAAATCAAATGAATGGTTATATATTATGAAATGAGAGAAGGAGGAAACCATTTGGAAATATAAGGAGGTAATCTAGTAGAATTATAAGTGTTATTCAACTCATTGAGTTTGTAATCATCTAAATATATGATAGTGACATGTAAATAAATATTAATATTGAATAAAATAGGAAGAGGTGGACTATTAATATGAGGAATAATAAGGATGTGATACCAAGTTTTAGCATTAGGAAATTAAATGCCACAAGATTTGGAACCTACTTCATGCTCGTAACATTTTCCATCATGGATGAAGTTTATGCATTACATAATATAAAATGTGATATATCTCATGAAAAGAGTCCATGGATGACCTAAAATAATTCTATAGGAAAGTGTAATATTATAACCATAATTTTGGTGTGGATTTTCTAGGTTTGATAAGAAGAGGGATTCGAATTCAACCAAGTGAATTTTTAACTGGTTTTATCAAATTCATGAATAGTAAGTCTAATGTATTTATGGTTATCTTTGTAGTATATAAGTTGTTGGAGTAGTAAAATAGAATTAACATCAATTCTAGAGCCTTAATTCATGAAAACCTTCATTATTAATGTAATTTTGATACCAATATTAATAAATAGGGGCATGTCATTATCTCAAAAAACAATTTCATCATTAATCATATCCTCTTCAAGAAAATTTATGGAGTGTTTTTAATAATATTTATAAATGGTTTCAATAGCATGAACTTCATTAGGTGAAAAGCTTTAGAGGTTGGAATAGGAATTTCATATTCAATCGATGGGAGATATTCAATGTATTTCATGAGTGACTTATGATGATAAATAAAAGTTCTCATAAATTCGATTAGAGGGATTTTAAATGGCCTAAATTTGATTTCATATATAGATTTACTTTTTGGTTTATAGGTATATCTAGAATTAGGATTAGTTTGATTATGAGAAATGGTTTAAGGAAAAATAATGGGAGAAGGATTATAAAAAATAAATTGAGGTTCTAATGGTGGATCTAACTCATCACTAGTTTGTTACTACAAAGATGAAGTAGGAATAATTATAGTATATTTAAGAAATTATTATTTGGTAAAAGGATTGTTAGGTTTGATGATGGGGTATTTGAAAGAAGACTTATGATGGTAGTTAATATTATATGCATTCACATATTGGGAATTATTATAGTATTGATCATAATCAACAACAATAGCATAAATTTTTTAACTAAAATGTTATGAATTGGAATCAGATGGTTGATAATATTTTTGATTATTACAATGAGAATATTTAGAATTATAGGTTATTTTTTGGGAATATTATTGATACTAATTATGAAGTTATTTTATCATATCTTTATGGCCAAATTTTCTTCAAACATGAGGGAGATCATAATTTTTAAAGGTTATAACATGTCTCATGAGAGTGTCCAATGTCAACATGGAAGCAACAAAATGTATTAGAGTATTAGTAGTATATAAAAATGGTTTAGATGAAGATAATAAAACCTTCACTTCCTACACACTGGAGGGAGGGTGGGAGGGAATTTGATTATTTGAGGTTGATGTTATTAATTTGAGTTGAGGAATCCTTATTTGAGGATTAATGGTGATTGTGTTTTTTGTATTATGAAAAGTTTCCTTTTTGGTAATTTTAGAAGTTTCAAATTGGTTCATAAGGAAATATTCATTTTTTGGATTAATTAGTGGCATGTTTTAATGTTTAAGGAGAAAGGGTCCTAACCTTATGTTAAATAGTGGAATTAAGATTGGCAACAAAATTTTTGAATATATTATCATCACTCATGTTATGGTTGGCTTTATGAGCTAAAAAATTCCAAAGTTTGATGAAATCTTGAAAATATTCATCAAGATATTTATTAGAATTTATGAAATGGATAAGGATATTATTAGGAAGATCATTATGTCAGAATTCTTTAACTATATAATTGAATAAGTCATCTAGTTTCATAATGTAATGTTTATGGAGTTAATTATACCATTATAGTGCATAGCCTATGAATTATTTTGGATAGAATTTTGGTATTAGGAAAGGTATTGGTTTTGACCCACTCATTATAGAGATTGAAAAAATATTTAATGAAAAATGTAGAATCCTTACTGCCATCGTATGCGATAGTTGAATATTTGTTTCCAATGTCTATGGACATAGTTAAGGGAGATAAAGATTCATTTTAATGATAATGAATCATTTTTTTATTCATATGATGTTGAGGGATGATATTTCCATTGTAATATATAATATGAGGATGGATAAAATTGTTATTTGGTTGAGATATGATGACTTGAGGTTGTTGACTAGCCATTTTCAAGATGTAATTTTAATTTGGATCATTTGAGAGATCTTAGATGCTTTCATAAGGTTCATTTATTGAACCATTTATGTAAGGATTTTTTTTTACCAATAGGTGTATGTTTATTATAGGTAAGAGGAGGGGGATTTCCACTATTAGGATTGGAAGGAATGTTCTCGATATTAGTGATGGTTTCCCACTTGATATGGAAGATGAATGAAACATTTTAAAACCATTATTTTTTATTGGGGTGTAAATGGTACTATAGTCAATATTTATGAATAATTTAGAACCATATATTTCATCATTTTTTTAATTTAAACCATGTTACATGCAATAGATTTAGATTGATTTTGTAAAAACTAGCACCATTGAGTGTTTTATTCAATGGTGGATAAAGTGGCAAGAAAGGGACAAAACATGTATAATATGAATGGGTTAGGAATAGAAATAAATATCTTAATATTTTATATAATGATGGTATTTTTGATATATATATTATAGTAATAGGTCACAAAAATAGATGGTATTAGCCTAGCTAACATATTTAATTTATAGGTTTAAATGGAAATACTATATTAAGTTGGCCAATGCAATATAGGGAAAAGGTGGCACTACTAGAGCCTAACCAAAACAAATTGTATGAGTGTAGATAATTTATTAACCTAAATATGGAAAAATCAAATTGTATCAAGATAACCGATGTAGTCATTTAACAAAAAACTAATTCAAATAGACTATATTGAACTGAATGATGTAATCGTGCATGTAAGAACTAGAAATAATAGATTGTATTGATCTAGATGATGCATCTATAATGGAAAGATATGGAAATAATATAATGTATACATATAACCAATTTAATTATGTTAAAAGGATGGAAAATAATTAGACTCTATATATCCGATCAATGTAGATATGGAAGTAAACATAATAAACAATCAAGCTTTATCGATGTAGTTCAAACACATAAATAACTGTATCAGACTATTGTATGTATTTATAACACATAAAACATAACTATATAAATGTTGGATGATCCATTATGAAATAAAAAATTAATTTAGGTGTCAAATCAAATCTAATTACCTTTTAAAAAAATAGGTACATGAACTAAAATGAATTTATTGATAGTGTGGACTCTCAAATTTAATCCTTTTTTATTAGTGTTGGCCCAATTTTTAGGGAAATAATTATAAATTTGAATTTTCTATGTATAAATATAACCCTATTTTGGAGGATACAGTGGGAGTAACTTCCCTGGGTGATATTATGCTCACAAGTGAACCACAAAATCAAATGGATGGATGGTCTCCTAATGTTAAACTAAAAACAGAATCCTATGAATTATTTATATACTAGGAAGCATGTGAAAAATATTTTTTTGGTTAAGTGTTTTACTATTTATATGAGTTTTGGGGAAAACCCCTCACACCATGATGTCTTGTCAATAAGACACTGTGTATCCTTATATGGTAGTCACTAAGTAGTTTTAAATTTTATGAAACACATTTTCTAGTGTAAATAAAAAAATTAAAGATCAAAAGTCAATGTCAAAAAAAATTTATAAAATTCAAATAATTTAAATAAATAGGTAGTAAACAATAATAAACTAAATAATTTTAAAAATGAAATAAATTAAATTATATCAGCACTGGCCGATGAAGTTACAAACACATAACATAATTGTATTGAGTTAGTGGAGGCATTTAGTTTAAAATGATAGTGAAAAACAATTTTATCAAATCAAATGATGTGTTTGGCTGAAAAGGGAACTGATATAAAACTATATAGGGTTAGATAATGTAATTGGATGAAAATAGAAAACTAATATATTACTATATCAAGTTGGTCACTATAGTGGGATGAAGACAATAAAATTGATATATAACTATATCAAGTTGCAAGATGTAATTGGTTTAAAAGGATAAATTTAAATAAAACTATAATAGTTTGGACAATGCATTTGGTTGAAAGAGATAAGGCAATAGTAATATATACATTTAGTTCACTAAAATTTATTCACATGTTAGGATTAACCTAAAATTATCTTATCTATAAAGATATATAAATGGTAAAGGTTTATCAAAGAGGTCTTGATACTTGATGTTTAAGTAATGACCGATTATGGATATATAAACCTATAAAAATGGGTACCTATATCACCACTATCAAAAGAAAGAGTTCCAAATCCTTTATACCTATAACACAATGATATATCTCTAACTAGACATCTATGTGAGTAATTAATATTGTAATTAATCAATATAAGTAGTTGAGAAAGTAAAGTAAACCAAATGGGAAGGGTTATAATGATAAAAATGGCTAAGGTGAGATGGTAAATAAATGAGAGTACAAAAACCTAAAATGAATAAATTAAAATTCCATGTAATCATATATCCACACTAATACTAAATTTAGAGAGATCTTAGACAAAGAAACACACACATATTTATCTACTAAACAAAAATATGCATCTATCTAATAATTGAAATTGAAGGAAAGATCATAAGGTTATTAATAATTACCTTTATTGGGACCCATTTAACCTTAATCTCCCCATTAGCCAATGCATTTGAAATATATTTTTTTGGTTCTAAAGACTCAAAGGTTGAGTTAAGATCTAAGATAAATAGACTCCTTTTAATGAATATCCATGGATTCCACAAGATAAGATTCTACCTATCTCTTCCAAATGTGATATAGGTTAGATGCGTTAATTAAATCATAGAATATAAGTATATATTATGTGTGTATATGTTTTAAATTAAACATGACTTGTATATAGTGGTCAAATACCCAAACCTACGATAAGTTGATGACATCAACCATATCGATGTAGTTAGGAGTCATCTAAAATTAAACTATGTTAGCTAAGATGAATCATTAAAAACATAAAAAAGACAACATTGAAATTACATCGACTAGGTTGATGCAATACAATGAGGGATAGGCAAGAAATAAATGGCATAGGCCTAGTCAATTCTATTGGATATGAAGGAAATAGTAATAATAGATGGAGTAAGATGGAATGAGGTAGGTAGGAAGGCAAATATAAGGAATTTAAACTATAAATATGAATGATATGATCATGAAATAGATATAAATATTTTTTGAAACTCCCAAAAGGCATTCCTACCCCTTTTTGATATATGTTTTAAGGCATGTACTCAAGGAGATTAAAGCTTGATAGGTTTTTGCAAGAGAAAGCATCAATAATTGATCAAGTCAAAAATATTATATGCATACATTAACTAATTAATAAAATGAAAATTAAATATATATCCATCTACATTGGTATAACCAATTAAAGTGTATTGTTCATAACTTGGGTATTGTGTGCCCTCCAACACTATAACCTATGAATCCATTATAGATTCTAACCCATTTCACTTCTTGGAGTTACAAAGACCACCAATGTAAATTTGGGTCTCTATGTCCCTCAATGCATGTTATTTATTTTATACAAGTAAAATCAAAATTGGGGCTTGATCACCCTCAATTATCCAATTTTAAATGGAAGTGATTTTTTTTTTTCAAATAGCATAGTTACTAGAGTAAGCACATTGGGGGTGTATACATCTATCAATGGTTTTATTCATCACGTTGAAATATTGAAAGCTTATCCATTTCCCTCACTAGAAAATAGATAGATGATACAATTACCTTATTCATCTCCATAATGATTGGGTCAACTCTTTACCCTCAACATTTCTATATCTTCATAGCACACATGAAAGTTTAGTTGCTCCTTGAATATTACTTATAATATTTCATTTATGGTTCTATATTTTTATTCACTTGAATAGTAATCATAATTAAATAAATATACCTCCTTTTGAGAGAACATTTTGGATCATTATGACACATGAAAATTCTACAAACAATCATCTACATAAGTTTGTATTCTATTTTTTTTCCCTTTATCTAATATTTGTAGTTTCACTAAAATTATACATTAAAATGGGGGGTGTCATAATCTTTGTTTTACAATGTATGTTAGCCACATCACTTACATGAATCTTAGCTAAGCATCAAATGTCTAATGGTTATTTTATTTGATGTTTCCCTTTTAATTTATGATTTTATAATACTTTGTGACCTCCTTTTTTCTATTTAGCTTCCATAAAAAACATATAAAAATAAATATATCTAAATCCTTTTGTCATTTCAAGGTTACTTTGAGCCCAGGATGAGATATATAAAAAGTACTATATATAATACCTATATCCTATCCCTTTCCTAATGATATTATCCTTTGGTATTTTAATTTTATTTTCAACATGTTTCCCCTTTTACCCATTTCTTTTGAGTCCCTTTTAAAGTATTTGGGTGCATCTTATGGCACCAATATGGCTTTAATTATAATTTTAAAATATTCATATATTTACATATTTTATAAGAAGTATGTGAAAAAGGAGCACTCCCACTTTTCAAGAGATAAAAAATATTCATATATTGAATTAATAGAGCTCTATCTAAAATATTTTATACATTTTCATATTTTTTATGAGGGAAAGCTAGGAGAAAGATCATATAGATATGAATTCACCATTTCATACACACACATACATAGGTTGGAGAATTACATTTTATTTTTATCCCTCCTTGGTTCATTAAAAATTTATTGAGATACTTTTTATTTCAATGGGTATTAACCAAGCTCATTCCAACTCAATATAAATTACTTTATTCCCCCTATTCGATGTCTCAAGTGTTTGTGTATGAAACTAGGGTTTGATGTTTTAGGTATATGTGTGCACATGAAAAAGTTTTATAAGATGGAAAAGGTAATTATTGTATAAACCATAGCATTAATCAAATATTAAAAACCTCACTATCACAAATACATTATTTACACATAGGGGTAAATATCAATTATCATTTATATCCTACTTCTGGTGATATTATCAAAATCCAAAAATTATAATCACATGATAGAAAATACTTTATTATAGGAACTATTGTATCATCAATTTTTAACCTTGGATAGGGTTATTTAGGCTCTCTCAAATTGATCTACACTATTTGAACAACCCAAGGTTATAGGTCACCTATGGTGGGGGTTGGAGCTCTAGATAAGGCCGAATTCCTCTTGATGGATCACTTATACTAATGTTTTCACTGAGAAAAGGGTTAGAAAATGGGTAAAGGTATATTAATCAATCTAAAAGCGTGATCCACTAAATTACATGAGAACTTAGACAAGCATGAAATATACATTGAAGAATCTTAAGATAACACTAGCTATCACAATCTCAAAATCTAGATAACTGCATAAGTATTTCATACACTAGGTTCAATAAGTAATGAATGAAGCTAAGATGAGTTCTAATAATCACACCAAGATTACATTAATAGTATAAAAAACACAAATGTAGACCTACAGTCAACTAGAAAACACCCTAAAATATTCAAGAAAGGACAATGGGCATGGAAGATTCTTCTTCACAATTCCATCATGCACAAGCTTACTAAACATAGTTCGAAAGAAAGAGATATGTAAAGGAAATATTTATGATCTTTAAGAGGTCTTTCATAAAATTTTTTATAGGGTCTAGCCTTATCAAATGATTGTCTTTGCTCTACTATAATTAAGAGAGAATTCCTATCAAAAGTGAGAGAGTCTTTCTTTTAAAAAGTGAGAGAGAGATTACAAAATGGAAAGAATGGGTAATATATTAGAAAAGGAGAGAGAATAGGGAGAATTTGTACATAAATCCTTAATTGAGCTTCTACCTTTTTTTATCAAATCAACAATAGTTATCTATTGACAAGTTAACTTTTAATTCATCCCAGTAGCCCCTAAATCTTGTCATTGGCTGAGAAAAATGCACTAGAAGACAATAGCTACCAAAGGTGGTGATTCATGATCCTAATTATGAAGTAAAACCCTTAAGAATCCTAAAAATCTATTAAATGTTATAGATACTTTCTCTGACCACCAAATATCCATATTTGGGCTCTACACCATCTCCACTTATTTCAATATGAGGGAAAGATTATTATATACATGGACTTGATAGAGCCATGCCTAAATTTGTTTTTAGCAGCTACAAGTACCTATTTGTCAAAAATATGACCATGTCATAGATGAGACACTTTTCCATGATTATAAATTTTCCCCTACTCCAACTTGAAAATATATCTTTACTATATATTTGAAAACCAATCTAGATTATTAGTTTTTGTATAGTCAATATATCAATGAGATACACAAATGTTTAATCTTGCTTAAACAAAACTTCCATCTTTGATCTTTATATTAGGCCTTGAAATACTTATTTTGCCTCTAAAAATATTTAATGGTAATGTTTTATCCTTAATAATCTTCTCTAGTTTATCTTATATCATGTTTTGACCTCCATTCAAAGCCTCATAACTTCGACATTGGATATCAACCATTGATCTCAATCTGGGATTCATATATTGTGCTAGCTATCATCTCCTCATTTTCTCTACAATATCCTACTAAATCTTTGACCTATCATGAACCATATCTTTTATTATGTATGAATTAATGTGATCCATATATCTTATACTATATTAACATGGTTGAGACACTTGTTATCTTCTCATTTGTCTTCAAGATCCACTAACCTTTTGACCCATTGCTCACCATTGGATCTGGTTTGTATTAATACACATGAAAAATATATATTCTTGGACCCACTAACCCTTTTAGTTCATGGGTACTATTATATATCTAATTAGGTACCCGTGATCTTTACACTTGTCATAAATGCATTCATGCTGACCTGTTGACTTGATGTTCATTGTTGATTTACTTTGTACAAGTAAACATGTATTATTGATCTTTAAGACCCATTAACATCATTAGATTTATCACTCACCATTGGATATAATCAAAGATCTCAATATTTCGACATTTTTCAATCTCACATTAAACCTTGGGACATTTGAATTCAAATGGCTACTTCATGGATCTTAAACTTTACATCCTTGCACACATTTCACTTTGCATGTCTAAATTTGAAGCTTTATAACCTGAGATAGACAACTCTTCAAGTTATGAAAATTTTAAAGGATGATATAGAAATGAATAAATTCATCTCCATGTTATTTTTGGCCCTGAGATGCTTTATAAACATACTTATTAAATTCAATCAAGCTGACTAGTCCATTCCTATGTGATGTGTCATGATGGTCTGGGCTCTCTAAACTTGTGATTAAACTATTATATCTTTTAAAAGGATATAATATACATCTAAGAAAATTTTCAACCTTATTAATGCTCCTAAATGCTTGAAATAACATGAAAACCTAATGGGTCTTCTTCCCTTACAACTTTAGACCTGTTTCAAGACTTGCTTCTCAAATATCAATAAAACACACTTTAAGCTTGCTTAAAGTGTTTCAAAATCTTTTTAAGTGACATATGATCTTATTATTCATTATTTGGTCTCCCACACAATCCATCCATAACTCTGATCATCTATTCAAACCATTTTTAGGTAAAATATCCTTACATGGGCCAAATTTGGCCAACAGGAACATGATCAACCCCTAGAGGTAAAAATCAATTTCATTTACATCCATCTTTTACTATTATTGTTACATGGTAAAAAAAATCACTAGATATATAAATAAATAAGCTACAGTCATTTCACATAGCTTTAGGTTAGAAAATCAATCTACATAGATAAGGTAGATGCAATAAATAAGCTAAGTATTTCTTTACCTTGTTACTTTTTTATTATACTTATCTAACTTGCATGATAAATCATTAGTATTTAAATCAATTTTTTGGTTATTATAATAATTCATAAAAAATGGTTATGCTTTAATTAAAGGGTTATGATTTAATTATTCCAAATTTAGATAGAATATTTTTCAAAGTGACGATGGCTATAATATATACATTTCTTTGAGACTTTTCACCCCTATGGATATATGTTTGAATATAATCACCAAATAAATCCAAGTGGTCAAGACTTTTTCCCTCATATATTATTAAACACAGAGAAATATCCCTTTTATTTTAATGTTTAATGAGTTCATGGAATGTTCATAGAATGATAGTTAGTGACATTTGTGAAGTTTATTCATACATACATAGGTTTCTTAGATTCCACACATGAGATCATGGGATGACAATCTTACATATGTCAAATTTAACTTCATGCTTATGAGGTATAGACATGTGGAAGTCAAATATATTAGTAAGTTCATATGTCACATAACCTTAGTATTTCCACATAGAAAATAAATTTGGTCATGTGAATTTGGGAGCCTAAGATAGTGAAAAATGTAATGATCACTATATACATGAAGGACAAGACAATGGCGGGACCACTTTAGTTAGATGCACTAGAAACTATGAGCACTATTATATTTTATAATGGGTCTATAGAGAGTTATAAAAGGTATGAATCCTATTTTGAGCCTGTGGTATGGATACCCTGAGATCATGTCACATGGAAACATAACATACAACCATGACCATAGTTTTATTTTTTCATATCATATGTGTTGATTTCTTTCTGCCCTTGAACTCAAAAAGAATCAAATTATACTTCTAATCAATTGAATAGTGATCTTGTCACCATCCTGATTCTTTGGGATGTCATTCAAGTCTAGTAAGGGTCTCAAGTTTCTCTTAAAGCCTAAAATGTGGCTTATATCTTGTTTGATGAAGTTAATGTATTCTAGCATAAATTAAGGTATTTAAATAAATTAAGGTTTATTTTTCTCATTGTATTTCTACTTATCTTAGCCACTTATTGTGGGGGGGACTTTGTTAGAAAGATGTGGTGTATGTCCAAGTCATTTATAAGTCTTGACATGAGTTCTAATGATACATCTAGAGTCATCTTCTATAATTTATTTTTCAATAATGTTTCAATCCCTAATGAGCCCCTAGGGTCATCTAATGCCTTTCAAACATGACATATAGGTTAAATTGTATTATATAAACCTTTGATAGGGGTATATCTTGTGATTCACATTTTAATGAAGGTTTTTAAGTGGATATTATAAGCTAACATATTTTTAAGCTTGTGAAGCCAAGATGTAAGTCAAATAAATGGCTAGTGTGTTTAAGTAAACTTGTCCAAATGGGTAGTGTTCCTACATATAGTCTTGGAAATATAAATAATAGGTGTGAGGTGGTCATAAATGACCAAACCTAATTGAATCAAATCAATCAATGCCATCATGGCTGAAATCAAAATCCTACAGGCCCTTCTAAATCAATAAATGCATCCAAACTTATCTCAGGTTCCCATTATAGTTTATAAGTAATTGAAATGACATATTCATTTTCTCATAAGTGTAAAGATAAGGTACATGGGTTAAATATTATTCAAATATGTTAGGTGGGTGATTTCACATGTTGATAGTGCCATTTGTTTCTATACATAGGGGATAAACTCTATGAACAAATGTTAAGAATCCTAGTCACACAAAACCCTCCTTAAACCCTTGTACGAACTCAATGGGTGTAAAAGTGAATTAAATGGATCAAAAATAATTAATTTAACATGGAAACACATGCATAATGTTATACACTTTATGAAGGGTTTCTATACATAGTTTGATGGTATGGTCACCTATACATATATGAGAAATGTTGGGTTTTATAGAAGTTTCAATTAAAAACTAGGGTTTTGAGTATGTGAATGGTTAAATATCATTGAGCCTCATTTTTTATGAGTTTTGAGATGGTTATAGGATTGTATAATAGGTTACAAGCCTTCACATGTGGAGCTAGGGTTTGTAATCATCTTAAGGTGGCTTTCATCATGAAGATGATCTTAGACAAGTCTAATAGTATCTCATCTAACCCCCCATGACCTTGAACAATTGAAAAGTAAATTGATTAATAAAAATAAAAATTCACAAGGTCCTAGAAGTGTGAATATTTGATATCAACTTATAGGACTGATGACAACTTACAATGATATAGAGGTGATTCTTTAAGGGTAGAACTTCAAACTGAGCATAAAAACCTATTTTAATGATCATCATGCAACTTGGACAAATAAGTATTCCTATTTCAAGTTTTATAATGGTTCATGAAAGTATAAAGACTAGATGAAATTTTATTTCAAGTTTTGTTTTGTTCCTCAATGTAAATGATCTCTGAGCTAACCAAAAGAAGCACTATTATGACCCCTCATGATCATTATTTAGGTGTAAAAGTTACCTCACAAGTTTCTATAGGGCCCAATACCACTAAACCAATATTTTTAATGATTTTGAATTATATAAGATAGTTTATCACCATTTAAGGTTTCTTAGCAATGGTTAAGGAGATTTAGCATTGTTTAAGATAATTTTAAAGGTTCTAAAAAACCTACAAAAGATGTGAGGATTGGTTAGAAAGGTTTTACAATAGAAAGAGGACTAAATCAATCATGAAATCATTGATGCAACCTAAAAAATGTCAAAAAGGTTCTCAAGTCAAGGTAATGGACCTGGAGGTCATATACAAATTTAAATAGAAGGGGTAGAGTTCAAATGGTCACACCAATCTCAAGGATTCAATAACATTTCATAGCCTAGTAAAATGCTATAGAATATGGTAAGAAGTTGAACATGATTTAATTATTAAATAGTGAGTTTCACCTAGGTTTCCAATTATTCCTAAGGAGGGTGAAAGTTTTCAAATTCCTTAATAAACATACTAAGCCTTGAATTGGAAGGAATATAATATCAAATATCTAATACATGAAAGTTATAAAGCCTTCATGAAGGTGAGGTGATTCTAAGATTGACAAGTTCCCTCTTATGGTGGAATTTAATTATTCAAATAGGTTTTTATAAGGTTAGGAAAGACATATACAAATTATCCAACACTTTTTGAAGACTATCAAAAGTAAAGAACCCTATTGAAGAGGTTTAAACCTCAAAGTTATAGTCTAAGAGGAATAATAAGCTTCTATAGGCCCATCCATAAAGTATAGGTGAAAAAAGTATGTTTTAGGGTCAATATGAGGAGTGAGGGATTTTTGGAGGTGAAAATGACCTCGGTAAAGTTTTTCATGAGATTTTGACTCATAATTATGAATAAATAACCTAGGAAATAAAACTGTAGGGTCAAGAAAACTAGACAACTAATAAACCCTCATTGTGAATTGAGAAGGTTAAAAAATATTTTGGAGGCCATTTCCAATTTAATATATTTTATAAACATTTTATAAGTTTTATTGGACCTATTGAGGTTAATTACAACTAATGGGTAACATTTGGGAGGCTTTTAAGCCTAAAACCTCTCTCAAGTCATTACATTATGTTTGCTAACCCGAGAAGCTACATTCTCATGCTCAGAAATTCATTAAGGTTTTAAATGGGATCCAAAGGATTTTTTATAAGGATGCATAATTAAAATTATTTGTATGTATTCCCTCATCATAGCTTCCAACTCTACGAATCATCACTAAGAGACCAACTACCTCATAAGCATTATTTACATTATGAAAGAGCTTGAGAGAGCATAAATTTATGATTTGTAATTTAATAAGGATTTGAATGGGATTGAGTGTTATTTATGTATAATTAATAGCTATACCCACTACCACCTTGTGGTATTAGGAAGGAGAGAGAGGATCTTTTCTCTATGAATAATCTTTAAGAAATAAAGACACCCAAAACCCTTATTAAATTATGGTAAGGACTTGATGGGAAAGAGAGTGATATTTATGGGTTAAAATTCCTTAGTTTGAATTTAAGAAGAAAAAAAAAAATAAACTCTCATAAGGTTTTGATCATCCAAATGGTTTATATGGACACCTATAGGGATGTAACAAATACCCTATTTTTGCATGATTTCATGGTGAATTCAAGGTGTAGAGATAGGTGAAAACTTGAAAATAATTTATGATGGTGATGTGAGATGTATTATACTTTATAAATAATAAAATACACCCAATTATGCATGAAAGTGATATTATAGGTCTGGACTAGAAAGGCAGTCTAGAGGTGCTAGTAGAAACATGATGTAGTCACCTAGATGTGAAAGAATGGTAGGTGTACATTGAATTAAATGAATAAATAATGGTATAAAATGATTATTTGGTCCTAAATAATTCTAATTAAACTTTTTTTATGGTTATATGAAATTTTCATATCCATATAAGTGACTAGTACCAAGTGACTAGGCTTAATTGCCTAGTAGGCCTATTGAGCCAACTAAAAATGAT
Organism: Torreya grandis; assembly: GCA_037957365.1. Classification (NCBI taxonomy): domain Eukaryota; kingdom Viridiplantae; phylum Streptophyta; class Pinopsida; order Cupressales; family Taxaceae; genus Torreya; species Torreya grandis. The sequence continues at coordinate 2,267,324 of JARHVA010002113.1, forward strand.
GTCTCTTGGAATAGAAAGATGCAAAGAGGGTGAATTGAGGATAATAAATGATCTTGTAACTAATATATGAGGTTATTAATTCCTATTTTATGACCATTATGTATAACAATATATTCTTTAGGCCTAGTCAACATGCAAAAGGGAGAGGTAGGCTATTTAAGGCTTCATGGAGAATAATTATACAACAATTATACAATTTTAACTAATAAAAAGGATATTTTTGGATATTTTTAGTGTAATAATGATGTGATAAGGTTAAAAAAAGAATAAAATAACCTACCTATAACATTTCTATGCCATATTTCCATGAATACCATCAACCAAACATGCCTCATGTGTTGAAGAAGGATAGAAGGTGGTGTCTCATGGACTATTTTATGATTTTAAAATGAAAAGTGGAGGTGTATTATAGTATTTATGAGTATTAATTATCTCTCTCTTACTGATTCTTCTATGTATGGGTCTAAAAATGACTAATTTGAGACATCCCTTTGCTACGTATAGAGAAACTTGCCCATTTGTATCTTAAATCCTTTGAATTAATAAAAGTATTGATTCATACTTATCCATAATAGTTTATAGTTTTTTATATGCTTAATATTTGCATTAGTGGTTGAAATATTTCACAATTTTTAGGTCCTTATCTCTCATCCAGATGCTAGTTTATTGGTCTTATACAAGCCACATGGTGTGTGAAGGTGCTCTGAATATGCTTGTAGTGGAAACTAATTGGTAATGTCTTTTCTCAAACCTCTCATTCATCTCCCTTAGGTCATAGGAATTTTGTATGGCCTCCATGTGAAGTATTGATGTGTAGGAGTCATTTTGGATAGAGTGTGTTAGTGATTATCCCTTGTTCTATTTATAAGTGTTCTTAAAATATCAAGTAGAGGAGACCCAATATATTGGTGCATCACCTCTTATAGTTTAGAGTTTATTTTCAAGACTTTTCTATCCCTTTTCCTTGTCAAGAAAAGTAAGCTTACTAATTTGAGTATATATGATACATCAAGGGAGCTAGACACAAATTTAGAGACTCACCTCATTGATTAAGCTACCTACACCTAGAGGTGATTCCATTGTATTACATAGATGAGGTAGGTTTGAAATCCCTACCTCAAGGGTGAAATTTAGACTGATAATAGTTTCTAGCATACCCAATGGAATAGTATACTCATTCACTTGAAATTTTTTAGTGTGTTTTCTAGTATATTATCCTTTGGTGGAATTTTATATGAACACTAGTGGACACTCCAATTTCATAAGTTGGTTAAATATTCCCAAGTACCCCTTTAAAATAATTTTTTTATAGTTTCCCTCGTTCTTCCAATGAGTGTCATGAAATAAAATGATTAAGTTAGACCATTACTAGTGATATGTTAGCTTTGAAAGAGAAGCAATCTCAATCCAACCAATCCTATAAGCTTCCTATTAGCCCATGTCAACCTTCTTAGACCACTCCTCCCATGTCAAGTCAAAACCAAGAATAAATATAGGTTGTGAGCATTAAGCCTAAAAAGTTACCAAATTTTCAAAGTACTCCACCCACCCTTAAGTTTAAAGCACTCCTAAAGATGAAGGTATGTTAGAATTCGGTATGTTGATGGCCAAGTGGAAAGGAGAAAATAAGCACACCTTAACCCAAAATTATTTCCCTTTTCCTTAATATCCCTTAAATGATCCCATTGATTCCAATCTTATAATTTGTAAGAGTGAATCTTCAACCCCTAAACTCATTCAAAATTAGCCCATAAATCCTTGTGTTTGTACTCCACCAGTTGGAAATTCTTTCCCTCTCACCATCTCCCTTTTTGAAAGAGGACCTATTATATGGAGGGTAGATGAGAAGAATCTTAGTGAAGAAAAGGACTTGTCAAAAGAGGGTGATGAAGGGAGGAACACATGGAAGCTTTCTTTCACCAAGTACCCTAGTTATAAAATGCCTAATATTTATGTTATCCAAGTGAAAGAAACAGACTTGCAAGAAAAACAATTGGTGAAGTGGTAGTTCATGTCAAGGAAGGTCTAGTACCACCTAAAACATTTCCTCAAGAATTTTACAATGAAGAAATCCAAGTTATGGTTATAGTGAATTTATAGTTGGATAGTCCTCAAAATGCTTCTAGTGGCTAAGGTAAGGTAAAAACACTAGAGGAACTCCCTTATTTCATTGTAAATGATGATAAAAATGAAGAAATTCAATCTCATGAACATAGCCTTGAAGAATAAGAGACTACTCAAAACAACCATAATTTTATTTAGGAATTCCATATGGTTATAGACCTAATGGATTTTTCATGTGTCATGGATGAATATATTTATAATCTTGTAGAACATGAACTTTAAGAAGTCCAAGGAGAACCTAAAATAGTGATTGAAGTGGGAGTTCTTGGTGAGAAAAATAGAATTGATAATTCTTGGTAATAATTGTTCCATATTTTCATAGAATATATTGAAGATATAGGTCTAGAAACTTTGGAATAAGAAGATTATGTTGTCTTTATTGTACTGGAAGATCAGAACAACCCTAAAGACACTAGTGGGTAGATTGATAATGCTAATGAGGTTGAAGACCCTAAAGGAGTTGATATCTTTCAAAAAGAATAAGAAGAAGACCTAAGTGAAGATTGGAATCAATATTTTGAAATTCTTCAAGACTATGGATACTTTCCAAGCCTATGTCTCGTGGTGAAGGTAGTGATAGGATGATATCAAGTTTTAAGAGAATGATAAAGACAATACAAATTAAGGTATGTCTCAAAAAGGTCGTATGAAACTAGAGACAAGTTTGTGGAGATCCTTGAATAACTTGAGTATTTTATAGTGATGGATAAGTAGTATGATATCTCTCAAGGGGACATAAAAAACCAAGAGAAACATATTAAAGAAATTTTGGAGATTGAGTTGTAACTACCTTTACAAATCAAAAGGTGATAAATTTGTGAAACTATCTCAATGATAAAGAGTAGGATAAGATAAGATCTAAACTTCAAGATGAGTTTTTAGTCATAAGATATATGTTTTTTATTGTTGACCCACTTGAGAAAAAGTGAAGGACATTGACAAGCAAGGAGGAAGGTGATATAATTAGAAGCAAAATGCCCAAATGATAGCTTTTTTCTCATCACCTTTATCCACTTGAAGGAGACTTGAAAATATTTCTTTTTGATTCATGTGGAGCATACCTATAAACCTCTTTTATATAGTATATTAGTCCTTGATTTTCATAAATGATAATAACATAGTGTGTTCCCTTATTGTTTTATTGATTTCTTAGGTGTTTATGTGTTGATTTTATTTCTTATGTATTTGTTGTGTAATTAGTGAGGTTGTTTCTAGTACTTTAAGGATTGTATGGTGCTAAGTATGATTACCATCTCAAGCAAAGTGGTCATCTTAGTTAATTCATGATTGTCATGTGTGATTCCTTTGCCTAAAGTATGAGAGAGTTATTTATCTTGATCAATAGGTAGGTCAACACTTGGGAGTCACCAGTGATTTTGATATCTTTCTGCCCTTAAGCTCAAAAAGTATCAAATTCTACTTGTAATCACTTGAAAAATGTCCTTGTCACCTTCATGAGTATTTGGGATGTCATTGAAATATAGGAAGTATCTCAAGTTTTTTTTAAGCCTAAAAGTGGCCTATATCTTGTTTGATTAAGTTAAGGTTTTTATCATAAATTAACGTATTTGGATAAATTAAGGTTTCTTATTCTCATTGTATTTTTGCTTTCCTTAGCCACATCTTATGGGGGGGGACTTTGTTATCAAGATGTGGGGTATGTCCACCTCATTTTTGAGTCTTGAAATGAGGTCTAATGATAGATATAGGGTCATCTTCTATAATCTATTTGTCAAGAATGTTTCAAGCCCCAATGAGGTCCTAGGGTCATCAAATGCTTATCAAACATGCCATATAGGTTAACTTGTATTATATAAGCATTTGAAAAGGGTATATACTATGATTCATAATTAAATAAAGGTTTTTAAGGGGATATTACAAGATATAATAATTTTGAGCTTGTGAAGCCAAGATGTAATTCAAATAGATGGAAAATACATTTATCCAAATGGGAAATTGTCTTGCATACAATATTGGAAATGTCAAGAATATGTGTAAGGTGGTCAAAATTACCACACCTCATTCAGGAAACTCAATAAATGCCATCACAGTTGGAATCAAACTCATGTAGGTCCTTCCAAATCAATAAATACATCTTAACTTATCTTGGGTTACTAAAATAGTCTGCAAATAGTTCAAACAAAATCTTCATTTGCTCATAAGTGTACAGACAAGGTGTATGGGGGAAAATCCTCTTCATAGATGTTATGGGGTGAGTTCACTTGCTTGTAGTGCCATTTATTTTTAGACATCGGGGCTAACCTCTATGAGCAAATGTTAAGAATCCTAGTCACACAAAACCCTCCTTAAAACCTAGTACCAACTCAATGGGTGTAAAAGTGAAGTAAATGCTTCCAAACCCATTAATTTTCCATGGACACACCTAGATCATGTTACAGACTTCATGAATGGTTTCTACACACAATTTAATGATATGGTCACCTATATAAATGTGAGAAATGTTGTGTTTTATAAAGGTTTAAATAAAATAAATAGGTTTTTGAGTATGTGAATGGTTCAAGATCATTGATCCTCATTTTTTAGGATTTTGAGATGGTTATAGGATTGGAGAATAGGGTATAGGCCTGGACATGTGGATCCAGGGTTTTCAAACATCTTCAGGTGGCCTTCATCATGAATATTATCTTATATAAGTCCAATATTCTATACTCTAACCCCCCATGCTCTCGAATTATTAAAAATTACATTGATTCATTAGAATACCAATTGATAAGGTTCTAGAAGTGTGAATCTTGGATATCAATCTACATGTCTGATGACAACTTTCAAGGATATGGAGGTGATTCCTTAAGGGCAAAACTTTAAACTAAGAATAAAAACCTAGTTTATTGATCATCATGAAACTTGGACAAATAAGTATTCTTATTTCAAGTTTGAGAATGGTTTATGCAAGTATAAAGACAACATGAAAGGTTTTTTCAAGGTTTGTGTTGTTTTTCATTGTAAATGAGTTCCAAGCTAACCAAAAAAATCACTACTATGACCCCTCATGATCATTATTTAGGTGGAAAATATACATCATAAGTTTCTATAGTGACCAATACCATTGAACAATTATTTATAATGACTTGGAATTATCTAGGACATTTTAACATTGTTTAATATTTCTTAGTAATGTTTAAAGAGGTTTATCATTGTTGAAATGTTTTAGAAAACCTATAAAAGATGTGAGGTTTGGTTAGAAAGGTTTTACAATAAGAATTGGACTAAATTAGTCATGAAATAATCTATGCACACCAAAAAATTTCAAAATTGTTCTGAACTTAGGATAGGGGACCTTGAGGTCATGTACAAAATTAAAGAGAAGGGGTAGAGTTCAAAATGTCACACCAATCTCAAGGCTTTAAGAGAATTTCCTATCCTAGTAAAAGGATATAGAATATGATAAGAAGTTTAACATGGTTTAATTATTGCATAATGAGGTCCATACTAGTTTCTAATTAGTCATAAGGAGGGTGCAGGTGTTCAACTTCCTCAAGTACCTATTAGGACCTAAATTAAATGGAAGAGAATGTAAAATATTTTATACTTGGGAGTTATAATGCCTTCATGAAGGTGAGGTAACTGTCATAATGAGAGGTAACCTCTTGTGGTGGAATTAAAGTTTTTCAATAGATATTTATAAATTTATTAAATATATATACAATCTCTCCAACACTTTTTGATGTCTATCAAAAGTCAAGAAGCATGTTGAAGAGGTTTAAACCTCAAAATTAGAGCCTAAGAAGTTTAGTAAGCTTCTACAGGAGTGTGCATAAAGTATGATTTTCAATGAATATGAGGATTGAGGGATTTTGAGATGTGAATAGGACTTGGGTAAAGGTGTTCATGATATTTTGACTCAGTATTATGAAGAATTAATCTAAGAAATAAACCTCTAAGGCCAAGAATATTAGACAACCAATAATCCCTCATGGTGAATTTAGTAGGTTGTAGAATATTGTTTACAGAATTTCCCATTAAATATATTTTATAAATAATATTCCAATTTCTCTTAGACATGTTTAAGTTCTTTCCAACTAGTGGGGAACATTTGGGATGCTTTTAACTATAAGAACTCTCTCTCAACTTAGTACATCAGATCTGCTAACCTGAGAAGCTACATTATCATGCTTAGAACTTTTGAAGGTTTTTAATGGGATCCTAGGGAGTTTTTATAAGGTAGAGAGGGTTTTTTAGTTTATGTTCCTAGTATTTATTCCCTCATTAGACCTCCCAACTCTATGAATCGTGACTAAGAGACTGACCACCTCAAAAGCATTGTTTACAATGTCAAAGAGCTTGAGAGAGCATAGTTTTCTACTTGGTACATGAATGAGGATTTTCATGAGATTAAGTAGTGTTTAGGTATGATGTATATGTATCTGAACTACCACCTTATGGTATTAGGAAGGAGATAGAAAATATATTCTCTATGAACAATCCTTAGGAAATGAAGACACATAAAACCCTTATTAAACCCTGGTAAGGACTTGATGGGAAGTAAAGTGACATTGATGGGTTTAAATTAATTATTTTGACTTGAAAAAAAACAATTTAAACACTATTATAAGGTTCTACTCATGCAACTAGTTTGTATGAACACCTGTATGGATGTAACAAATAACTTATTTTTTACAAGATTTCATGTTTAATTCAAGGTGAAAAGATAGGTAAACACTTGCACATAATTAAGTATGGTGATGTGATATGTATTATACCATTTCAATCCATAAAATACAATTATTTTCCCCTATAAGTGCTCTTGCAGTCCTATACTAGAAAGGCAGTCTAGAGGTTCTAGTAGAAAGATGACATAATCAACTAAATGAGCAAGAATGAAACGTGTACATTCCATAAAGGAATAAATATTGGTATATGATGATTATTTTATCCTAAATTATTATCATTAATGTATTTTTATGGTTCTATGAAAGTTTAATAGCCATCTAAGTGACTAGGCCTAGTTGCCTACTAGCCCTATTTGGCCAACTAAAGATGATGTCTCTTGGTATAGAATAATGATAAGAGGGTGAAATAAGGGACATCATTGCTCTTATAACTATTATAATATGTCATTAATTCATATTTCATGACAATTATGGATAAAAATGTAGTTTTTAGGCCTAGTCAACATGTAAAAAGGAGAGGTAGGTTATTCATTGCTTTATAGAGGTCAATTAGACCATAATTCTACCATTCTAACTGATTATAAGGAGATGGTTGGCTAATTTTATCACACTAATGCCTATATAAGGTCAAAACAAGACTAAAATAACTTCCACTATTCCATTTAAATGTCATACTTCCATAAAGACCATCAACCAAGTATGCCTCATACATTGAAGATGGCTAGAAGTTGGTATCTCATGGACTATTTTATGATTTGAAAATGAAAAGTGGACATCTATTTCATCATTTATGATCCATATTGATCCCTCTCTCCTCTCTCCCTCTTTATGTTTCTTCTATTTTTAGGTCTTAAAATGACCAATTTGAGACATCCTTCTATTGGGTACACATAGACTCTGCCCATTTATATATTGAAGCCTTTGAATTAATACAAGGATTGATTGAGCCTTCTCCATACTAATTTATATTATGTTATATGATTGTGTATTTACATTATTGGTTTAACTCTTTATCCCTTTTTAGGTTCTTATCTCTCACCTAAATGATAGTGGATTGGTCTTATGTAAGTCACATGGTGTGTGAAGGTGCTCATGATTATTCTTGCAATGGAAAATGATTGGTAGTGTCTTCTATCAGACCTCTCATTCATCACCCTTAGGCCATAGGCATTTGGCATGACTTTCATGTGAAGTACTAATGTGAAGTAGTCTTTTTAGAGAGTGTGTGTTAGTGATTATCCCTTGTTTTATCTATAAGTGTTGTTGAAAGATCAATTAGATGAGACAAGATATATTGGTGCATCACCTCTTGTAGTTTAGAGTTTTCTTCAATCCTTTTATATCTATTTTATTTGGTAGTAAAAATAGGCTTAGTGATTTGAGAATAGATGATGCAGTACGTGAGATAACCCAAAATATACAGACTCACCTCATCTATTAGGCTACCCATACCTACAGGTGATTCCATTGTATTATCTATATGAGGTAGGTTTAAAAAACCTACCTCAAGGGTGCAATCCAGACTAATACCAATATGATTACAAATTTTCACAAAAATACCAAATAATTATTTTAAAAAATCATTGTTAATATGTTGAGGATAACTATAATATGGTTGTGATCATGAAGTTAATAGTGCGTACATGTTTTCTCTATTCACCAAAAATATTGTGGGTAATTAGATAAAGCATAATAATGCCAAAAATAAAGGATAATAAATTAAGGAAGCATATCATTCAAGATGTTAAATGATATTTTCTAGGGAGTATAAAATAGAAGGTGAATGAGTATATGGGAAAAAGAATTAGTAATCAATTTAATTTTATTATGGTATCTTGGAAATATTCAAAAGGAAGGGATATATCATTAAAAATTAGATATTTAAGATAATAATTCTAATTATATGGTTATTCTTAAATACCTATTATGATGTATTATTGTCTGAATTCTAAATAATAGAATTAATTTTTCTACTTATTGGTTATGCTACATGTGTTTGTGTGAGTGTTTAGTACTGGGAGTCAAGTAGCTATTAACATGACCCCATATACCTCCAAGATACACCAAGTGGTATCATATCATGTTATTATACTAGTTGTAATTGTGTGTTAAATAAAATCAAGTTGAGTCATTATAAATTTGTGAAGGATAATCTTGCTCTTGGATGAATTAGTGGCACATATAGAAACTACCATGATAAGGGATGAAATAAGATGGGAATCTAGAGTAGAAAATTTTGTATAGTTAATTAGAGACATCCAAACATGGATATATGTAATGGAGATAAAAATAATAATAAGAGATTAAATTGAATATGTTTCAAAGGATTAAATAGAGGGATCTAAAGATTTTAAAGAGGAATATAAGGAAAATGGAGTTCCAAAAATATTTATCAGGGCTATTTTAAAATTCACAATAAGCTCAAGTAGGAGACACCATGATATAGTTGAATATCAAATCCCTAAGATTTTTTGGATTGAATAATAGATATATAAAAAAAAAATTAATATTATTCAATGGAGTATAAAAAAAACATAGGGACTAAGGTTTCATGGGAAGATGTTTTGGTTGTAATAACTATGAAAGATAGAGAAAATTTGCATTCCTATAATAAAATTAATATAGTGGTAGGATAACTAAAGAGATTATTCATATTTCTCTTGGTGATGAAGAAAATTTTAAATATACAACACTCATTTAAGATCTAAAATAATGAGAGGCACTCATTATGAAAAGAGTGTTGTTAATACCCAAAAAAGAGGCAAATGAAACAATGATAATAAATATTCTTTTTCAAATTGTTTATAAATAAAAAGTTAAGTTTTTTAAGGTAATTAATTGATAATGGGAGAATATAAAGTTTTGAGTCTCAAAAAATGGTGGATAAATCTAGGCTAAAATGGTTATTAAACCCTAATCCATTCAAGGTTTTTGAGTTGCTAAAAGGCCATCAAATATTTTTAAGTGAGAAATATGTGGTAAAATTTAAAATTAGCTCATACAATGATGAGGTTTTATGTGATATTATTTTTGACATGGATGCATGTCATGTGCTATTAGGAATACCATGGAAGTATGATAAAAGGGTTATGAATCATCAAAGATAAAACACTTATATTCTCATAAAGTATGGAGAGAAGTATAACTTAAGTCCATTAAGGGAAAAATAATAAGTGGATGTTAGTTTTAAAGTACTAACAATTATAGGTAAGGAATTTTTAAAGTGATAAAAGAGGAAGAGACATGTTTTATTTTTAATGTTAAATCCATACAAGCTCCAGTAGACACTAAGGTAAGCAATATTGCTATTGAGATTCATAAATTATTAGAGGAGTATGCTCACATTATAAAAAATAATTTTCATAATGAATTACATCCTATTATAATCATCAAAAATCATATGGTTATGGTATATGAGCAAGCTTACCCAATAAGGTAGATTATAGAGTAACCCCTATGGTGAATGTAGAGATCAAGAGACAAGTGCAAGATTTTTTTAATTAAATTTTAAATAGAAAAATATTGAGCCCATGTATAGTTTCAACTATATTATCACTAAAAAGGTGAGAAGAATAGTCAATGTTTACAAAATCAAGAGAAATAAATAATATCACTATCAAATAAGGTTCCCATTACCAAGAATGGATGATTTAATGGATTTTTTTCTAGGGGGAATAAATAATTCAACAAGATATATTTGAAGGGTGGATATCACCAAATCATAATAAAATAAGGGGATGAGTGGAAGACTAAATTAAAAATGAATGATGGGTTATATGAGTTGTTGGTTATGCCATTCAGATAAATGAAGTTAGAATTAATTTTATGCAGCTCATAGAAGAATTATTGAAGGTGTTCATAGGTAAATTTGTTGATGTTTATTTAGATGATATTATAATTTTTTATTTTTTAAAAGAGGATAATTTAGATCATTTGAGGATAGTATTATATAAATTAAAATAATATAAATTTATAATTAATTTTAATAAGTGTAGCTTCATGAAATAAGATCTTATGTACTTGGGATTTATGTTATCAAAAGATGGGTTTTGAATGGATCTTGAAAAGGTGAGAGAAATTGAGTTAAATTCAACAAAAATCATGTTTCAAGTTAGAATATTTCAAGGATCAAAAAATTTATATATGAAATTTATTTTAAATTATAATAATGTATGTGCTCATATCAAAAAACTATGAAGGGAAACATGAAAATTTCTCATTATAAAAATACAACAAAGAAAAGCTTCTATATTTTAAATTACAAGATGATGGAATAGCTAGTGTTAGTGTTAACTGAATTTGGCAAGGTGTTCAAAGTATATTTTTATTAAATTGGAACAACCATTGGAGTTATAAAAAGTTAGAAATATAATAATTTCTCATAATTTAGTGAAAATTTAAATGAGCCAAAAATAAAATATTATGTTGATGATAAATAGTGTTATGCAATTGTGAAACCTCTCAAGAAGTGGCAAAAAAATTTGTTTCCAAAGGAACTAGTTTTTATATGGATCACCAATAATTATAATTTATTAACATAAAATAAAAAATAAATTGTAGACATATGTATTGGGTTAAATTTCTTTAAAAAAATTATTTTATTCTCAAGAATATAAGTGTGTAATCAAATAGGATTGTATTTGCCTTGAGAATGCACTGTGGATGAGCTTAGAGTAGATGTTTTTGGATCTAAGTCAATTAAATAATTGTATCATAATGATGGGTAATTTCACGATTTGTGGAAATCATGAAAAAATAAGCAAAAATAGATATAACACCATGGATTGCATAATTCCAATAAATATAACCTAAAGAAACTCAAAAAACCCCCTTAGAAATGATACCAAATTTGTTTTGTGTGTACAACACTATCTTCACACAAGTGGACACTCTAAATAACAAATCATCCAAATATATGCACACTATCCAGGTAACCTTAAAAATATGTACTAAAAAACAATGCATGTTACCTACTACCTGGCTACTCACCTTCAATCTGAGAATGTGAGTTTCATCAAGGTGTTCGACATGCTCATTGTAATAAAGTTGTGTTGACTACACTATAATTAGTTTCTATCACCACACTTCACGTAGATACTCAAAGGTTGTAAATTTTATTTTATATTACTAATATTTTCACTCAAGCTCATCCCTAATGGTAATAAATGTAATACGCCAATGATTCATTGACAAGGATGCTCTATAGACTACGACCTCAAGCATAATAAAACTAAGAGAGAAACCAAGATCATATTTTACTAAAACTCTAAAATAACAACCATAACACACATGAATACATAATTAATGGTTAACCATTAGTGTTAAGGAGGAATACCTAAATCTTGAAGCAAACATACTTAAATAGCTTTCCTCGTAGACCTGTCTCAATGTCATTAAATTGCCTATGAAATGGCAATGGAAAAAATACATCCACGTGGTAAAAATTATTTTTGGAAGTTATTATACAATTTTTATATTCATGATACCAATAGTAACCTAAAAAAATAACCAATCATAATTTATGTGCTAAAATAACTCAATATTCTAAACGAGTTTTTACATTGAGAACTATTCTGCTAAGGAAATTATAAATGAACTAGGTTCAGAAACAAGGCCACTAAAAATATTAAAGATGTCTAAAAGGACTAAAAAAAGTTACTATATAAATTTAAAGGTAAAACAAACCAATAGAAAACACTTTTTTCTATTTAGGACTCCTCTAGTTGTTTTGACCACTCAATTTTGAATCAACTTCACAAGCTAAAAAAGTAACACAGGAGGATAAAATGGTCAAATGGCTACAAAATAGGACTTGAAAAAATCATCAAATTGGAATAGGAAATTAAAAGTTATAGGTTCTAAGTTACATAAGTTAAATCTAGAGAATACAAGTTTTTATTTCATTAAACTCAAGTTTGGGTA
>JARHVA010002113.1:2285000-2435000 GCA_037957365.1 Torreya grandis
AGCTGAATGATTCATTTATTGGTTGAAAATGAGTATGGATGGGAACAAATTAATGAAAAGGGGGAATAATTTGGAAACATACAAAAGGGAAAATTTAGGACACAAGTTAATATTATCCATTCAAAATTGTAGACAAACTATGGGATGCCTTGAGCATGGATTGAGATCTTGGATTTCAAGGAACTTAATGAGGGAATGATTAAATTTTGTTTTTGGTTGATATATTTTTTAAAATGGTTTATTTTATAGTATTAATATAGACTATTTATGCCACAAATATCACTAACCAATTTTTAAATAAGGTTATGAGACTATATTGATTACCAATAAGTAATGTATTAGATAGGGGCCTTAAATTTATTGGGATATTTTTCAAAACATTATTGTATAAATTGGGCATGAGAGTATATTTAAACTTAACCTATCACCCTTAAATAGATGTTAAAATAGTTGTAAACACAAACCTTGGTAATTTTATAGGATGTTTAGTTGTATAAAATCCCAAATAATTACATTTTATATTATATTAAGAAATAATTTAATAATTAACTTAAAAGACTTCTTTAGATGATTCTATGATCAGACCTATAAGTGTCTCAACTTCTCCTTCTAGTTCAAATAATTTTTCAAGAGCCATATCATCCTCCTAGGATAATTATATTATTAATTAATCTTCATATTGTATTCTATGACATGGTTGAACAAAGATCTTTATGTTGTCCTTCTTTGATTTATAGGCCTTCAAAGCTTTATTCAAATCATAGGCCACGTTATAAGATGATAATGAATTAGTTAATATATATAAGTATTCACTCCCCCCATCACATAGAAAAACCTATAAATTATACAATGGCTTGTGAGTTAGAGTATTGTTATCTTTAAAACTAAAGGTTTGAACGAAATTGCTTTAAACATGTGCCCAATGTTTTGTTTCCCTTCTGTGCCCCTAGTGGATATACCAAGCAATAGGAAGGGTACCCAAAGTATAATGGAATATATTTACCCAATAATTTAGAGTGATAGCCTTCATATTCCAGACCTCAACACACTAATAAATATGAAACTTAGGGAAATATCCTTTATAAAACATTCACCAATCCTTTCATACTCTTTCTAGTAACTAGAACCGAGCTAGAATGATTTCACAAGCTTGATCCCATTGCATAGGTGCCTCCTTATGTACAAATAACTAGTTTAAAACAATCCCCTTTAATACATGCGTGAGAGTATGAAATCTCTGGTTGATGTCAAGCACATATTATTGGAATCATAAAATAACCTTACCAACATCTTTAATGACAAAATAGTGTGGTAGTTGGAATTTTATTACAAAAACCATACATAAAGGTGAAACCTCATTATCACCCTTAATCCAATTGAGAATGTGAGTGTCATAATATCCACTTACCAAAGAATCCCTATCCCAAGGTATAATGCCTCCTCTCATTAGTTCTATGTAATCTTGATTTGTTTGACCAGCCTAATATAACAAATCTTTCTAATTGAGTTGGTGACCATATGGACATAAAATGTACATCATTTACCATTAATGGTGGAATATACACAATGGTAACACATAATTGAAGGTAATTCCTTTAACCATAATGTTACCTTGGTTAGAATTGTCTGATTATAGAAGAAGTCACATCTAGTGGCTCATAAGGCCCATAATCTATCTTCAACATTCACCTTCATCTATTGCTCTTACCATAGACATAGGGAAAATATGGATCTCTAGGAATACAATATGATTTTTTTCCATACTTATTTAAAAGAATCACTATAATCTTATCTCTTTGATGAGATTCCAACTAGTTCTTTACTATATTGATGGTCATCTAACCATCATAGGCCCTTTTTTTAATGAGCACAAGATAATGTATCTCATCCATATTCATATATATGACTTCAAAGTCACCATGCAAGCTCAATTTTGTAAATTTGATATCCATATCCTTTAATCGACCAATTAGTTCAACACATCCATAATCTACAAGGTTTAGTGTAACTAGGCTATAACTTAGCATAGGTCAACTAATAACACCAATGTTAATCAAGGAATCATATTGACAATGCTACAAAAATTTAACACTACATTAGGTACCTCATACCTTATGATTTCAATGTCCACCCTTGGATCAACATATCATGTTTTTTTTGTTTTTACATACCATATCATCTGATCAACTTGTTTTTGGCCCTTCTATGCACACTCTAGTAGATTATGGAGAAAATTGGTGATGTTATATGAGATGTCCTCACTCTACAGTGTGTTAAGGAGCTTCATCAAGTCCATCAAGGTGGTGAAAACACAATCTTATCTAATGATGCAAACTATTTTCCCATACATTTTTTCATCTATGGCTGAAACATCATCTTTAATGGTTTCTTATTGCTAAATCATTTTCAAAATTTGCATTACTTCATGTATCATCCCATTCTCTATGGTGGGCTTTGGATACTTGTCTAGTTATGCTTTCCTGATCTTTCAGTCCTATGGAAATTCTAAAAGGGTTAATCCTTACTCTACATCTTATCGATGAGTGATAGATTAAAATAACACATTCTCTCTATGCTATGTATTTACCATATTTACATTTATTATAGCCTTCTCCTCATGCTATTTTTCCAACACTAAACATTTCTTTATATCATGTGGTTCATAAACCCTATAGTAGGTGAAATAGGATTGACATTGCAGATTCATAGGGAATTTCCTTTGTACATGGTTGAATTCACTGTACAGATGACATTGAATTGTGGGTCAAGGTCTATTTCCTCTACCTCCTTATGGTACTCCTCACTAACCTCCCCTTATTCCTCCATGGTATGCTCCTCTATTTGGTTAGAAACCACAGTTACCAAAATTTTATGGTCCATAGTTCACATAATTATATTGAGGGTTCTAACCTTGTATTTTTTGGTTTCCCCCATATCTACCATATTGAGCCTAAGTTGGTTACAAGGCCTATTTAGAATGCATTAGCTATAAGACTACATAATTCCATGAATTCCAAGTCTATCCTAGGGCTATCCATTTCTTAATAGGTGGATTCCAACTAGGTGCATTTTTAGGTTGGTATGTTGTTATTTTTAATGCCCAATTTACAATAACTAGATTAGTACATGACCTATTTTCTTCTAGTGTGATGATAGTTTGCATTGTCATATTAGCTTTTTGCATAGCTACTATAAAGATGTTTTTGGTAATGTCTTCTCTTATTTCTTCTAGTGTTCGATAGTTTTTATCATCATGGTTTTGGGCTTTACAAAAGTTACAATACAAATTCTATGGGTTCTTTACATACTATTTTATCAAATAACATTGAGATGTCACATGTCTTACTATATGATAGATATCACAAAAATCAATTTTTATTCTTGGGCACTCATTCCTATGGTGCCCTTCTTTATCACACTCCATACACGAAAGATTAGACAGAGGTGTCTATGTTTATTCTTATTTTTGTTTTAATTTTTTTTAAAAGGAGTTATAAAGTTTTCTATATATACAAATTAAGATTTTAGGCTCCACCATAATCTTCAATCCACTCCATTCAAATTACAAATGTTCTAGCTTTTGCTTTATTATAAAATTAGGTTTATACAATAGTAATCCTTATCCTTGGTCTTAGTCCATCTATAAACCAAGCAAATTTATCATTGTCTACCACAATAAACTCAACTTTGTTCATTATGTCTAAAAATCTATGATCATATTAAAAAATAGTCTATTTGGATTCATGCTTAATTTCCTTAATATCTTGTGTGGTCTGACTAGAGAAGTTTTGGAATTTAAATTCTATGATTAACATTATTTTGATTTATTGTAATGTATATTTCTCAACACATTTAGATAATATAAATTATAATTCTCTACTAGCCAATACTCTAGTCAAATCACACTTCATCACTGCTTCATTAGTTATTCCTTTATCTTGTCGTTTTATAGTGTAAGTGAGAAGGTATTACTTTATGTATATAAACCCATCATAAGTAGATAGGTGGATCAGTGTTCCTAATTGAGATACCATATTGGGGGTTTCTTATAGGTATCATAGTTTATTTTGTTACAATTAGCATCAGAGATGGTTGCAGTTTTAGGGATTTCTATGTATTTTAGGGTGTCTACTGATATGGTGGTTATTGTGATGTCTCCTCTAGTTATATGGATGTTGAAATTTCAGATATATCTATATCATCTCCTTCTTCTTATTCTTCTAATATTTGAAGTTGTGTAATGAAATCCTTAGTCTATTCAAGAATTAGAGGATCTATCTCTATAGAAAGTAATGGTGTTATGTTCTTCTATTGGTCTATGAAACTCTACACAACTTCATGATGTGTAACCTTTTATACTTCTAGGGTTTTTATACAAAATTATTTTCAAACTAGTCCTTTCCAAGTGTCATCATCTAAATTTGTATAGGAATGACTATGATTTTGAAAAAAAATGGCTCAAGTGATGTGTAATCCCTTGGGAAATGATCTTTACCTCCAAAGATGTATCTCTCAAAATTTAAAATTGTAATACATCTTTGACTATAAGTTAATCCTTAATTTTATTTCTATAATAGCCTTCCTAAAAACTATGAAATTTTACCAATGTGTTCTACTTCTATACTGCTATCTTATTATTTCATCCATGCTAAATCCTCATCACTTCCTTGCATTCTATCTTTACTTTACCTGAGCTCCTCACTCTATCTCTCTTCATCACACACTTATTGTTGTCATCTCCTTTCCTATAAATCATCAATACTACTCCTCCTCCTCTATTGTAACAAATCTCTTGCTAACTCCAAAGTCTTTTTTGGGTCCTTTTCTTCTAGATTCTCCATGCTAAACTTAGGTTTAAGCTCTATCTTTTCATTATTTATTCATTCTACCTTATCTCACACACACCCCCATGATTCTTGAAGTAACAAATCTATATGTAAAGGAATATGTACCATTGATTTATCCACATCCAACATCTTAACAATCATAGGAAGCTGATGTAGGAAATTTTCTCTTATCCCTCTCATAAATAGATCCTTTGCCACTTCAAATGCTATGTAGCCTTGTACTATGAAATCTATGATATACCTATTAGTGGTTAAATCCAACCAATGATCTATCACATGGGTCCAACTAGTGTCTATGGCCTACATCTATTCTATATTCTCCTTAGACCATGTAATGTCAATAGTCACATGCGATATAAAATAATTATGTTCTAGATGAACCAACCAATTATCTATCAATTTAGGTAATCCACAGCAAAACAACTCATAAATTCAACCATAAATATGTTCTTACATAATCTATTGTTCATAACACCCTATTCTCTGAGCTCTCTTATACACAAATTTGACTCTTTTATGATCTATCCAGCATTCCATGTCCCTTTGACTAGGTAACCACCTTAGCATATCCTCAATAGTGAGTTCCACACTCATTGCACCATTGTTAGCAGAGCCTCATGGGTTCACCATAACATGATAATTACAAGGATAATTCTTGTAATTCAAGGGAGAGATTGCTAGAAATGAAAATCATTACTCGGTGTTTAACTTTTGTCCACAGATCATAGAGGTTTATCCAATTTGGAGTAATCCTATGACTATCTACTTTGATAGACATTTAATGGTAAACTTTGATATGACAACATAGTTACCAAATTTTTATAGAAAATACCCTTTTTATATTCATTAATATAATAGGATTCTAATAGATAAAATTAATTTGCAGACATTTAAAACTAATGAGTATCAATTCATGAGGTTATTATGCAATATTACCCAACTTTAGAATGGGTAGATAATAATAATTATAAGACAAAATTAGTTCATATGAGATAGTCTTGTGACACATATCATTACCCAAAGGATATATCTCACATAATAAGCACATACCTAATATTTTAACCAAAAAATACTAAATCAACTTACAATCTTCATATCATGGAAAATCATTACACTTTCCTTTTATAAATCCTAGGATTTACTCAAAAAGTCTTGAATACAATATCAACCAATGATATCCATCATTATATAACACTTTCTAACCTATTTACTACAATCCGTAGGAATATATAATCCTAAAAACTATATTGTTATAACTATGAAGTCTATACTTGGCATCCAGGTATGTCAATATGTATTCTATTACTAAATATTCCATGTACTTGATCCCAATTGAAAATAAAATATCTTCATAACAATATTTTAGGATAAACACTAACCAAAAATAAACAATGATCCCTATCCATATGACACATCATAGATACGAATGGTTAGTGTACACATTCCCCAGCTAACAATTTTGGTCAAAGGAGCTACTAGTTTTAAGCTTAAACAAAATAGAGGAATGTTATTAAAATTACATGAAATTAATAATTATCAAGTCTAATATTTACAAAATTACTATGTTTGATACATCAAAATGTCATTATACATTAAATAATCCATTAAACAATAATGAAAAAAATAATTACAATCAAAGAATTTGACTTTATTAAAAAAACTACAATTTTTTCAGTTTTACTCTGAAGCTAATATAATATAGGGCATAAAAAAGAGAAAAATATAAGGAGAAATAAAAATGATCTCATTTTTCATAGAAAATATATCTCTTTTGAAAAACCAATCTTCTACTTGGCTATTCTATGCACAACTAGAAACAAATATAGTGTTGAAGTTTGAGATAAATTATCTATGAATAAAGAAGAAAAAACACAATATACATGTGTAGATAATGAATGTAAATTTTCACAACCTCTATAATTAAATATGATTCATGAATCACTTGCTAATATTTATCAAATACTTAGATGAATTATAATATTTTATCCAAAACAACATAGCTAACAAAAAACTAACTAAGAAAGCAAGAAACATGCATATCTAAGGTAAACAATGTTTGGGCTTATATCTATCTCTATTTACTTAACCAACCAACCATCCAAAAACAACCTTATTCTATCTTACATGTTGGTCTTATATAGACAATTATCCCAAAAGGCCATTAATCATCCACCCATAAGGTGGTTATAGATATTTGATGAGAGATACCAACTGGGGCTCATATCCAATAGAGATCATGCTAAATCCCTAGGCCACATTGATAAAGTTAAAATTCAATTTAGGTTGTAGAGAGTGGCTGGGACTACTCAAATAAATCAAATGCCCATCCCATGGTAATAGTATTTAGCCTATTTAAATTAAGGTTCAACTCATTTATATTCTTTGCTTGATCCCAACACACACAACATGACTTGATTGGACTCAAGTGACATGTCTACCTTAAATTACATGTCTTTATCATTAATTCACCAATATGAGATAATCCACATTTATACCTAGCTTGTTGGATGAAGAACAAAATCATTTCTTGGCCTTGACACTTTGACAGGTGAAGATAACTATCAATTTGAGCTTATCCATTGAGGGGATTGATTTGTAATTGAGGTTGATAATTTGACTCCACTACATCCATTTTTTATCATCCTTTCCATGTGGAAGTATCTTTTAGCTTCATGAGCTTTTATTTTATTTATGGTCAACCAATTCTCTGCCTCTTATGAGTTTCTACAATGATAACAGGTGGTCGCTCACACACTCATAACATTTATTATATAAGTCCAACTTAAAAATATTGAGAGGGAAAGAGGATGTGAAAAAACTCCACGTGGAAACCTCTCACATTCTCAAATCACAAAAAAAAAATATTCAAAATATTTTCACTACAAAGTGTAGGGTTACAAGAATGCACCATGTGGTAGCCTCTCACACTCTCACAAGATTTTACCTTAGGAATATTTAAAGTCACTCAAAAAATATGTGACTAAGTGCCAAAAGATGAGAATGGCTTAGAATGAGCTCAAAAAGTAATAAATAAGTGTTGTGTGGCACAATAGAGGAGGATCAAATTTCAAAATCTTGCAATGAGTAGATAGTAAATATAACTAAGTTTGATAGTCTGCATGAGAAATCATAGATTCAATGACCTATGATTTTGATAAAATATGCTAAGTAAAGAAAGATAAGAAGGGGAAAAAGAATAAAATAAGTCTTATAATGGACCCCCTTTTCAAAACCTCTAGTCAATTTATCTCAAAATATGAAGGAAATGACTAAAACAATTACAAAGCCTTTTTGCAAACACTTATCCAAATCAATCAAAATTAAATAGAAAAATGATCTAAACATAAGGGTAAGATTGTAAATAATACTTGTAGACAAAGATAAATCATTTACATAATTTTTTTTAAGTAATCCATAATATAAACATTTATAGATCACTAGATATATAGACAACAAAGACAAATTAGACTTCAAACAAATTTACACAATTAAAACCATGAATATTTAGGTTTTATCTTCAGGCCAAGTGTTTATAATGAAAATCTATCATATAGACTTGGTTGGCACAATTGAATATTTTTAAATTACTGATTTACATCGAGTAACTTATTCATGCCAAAATGATAATGAAACAAGCAAAAGACACCAAACACATATGCAAGCAAGACTAAGCTTCAAATACAAAAGAAGGGGTAGCATGATTTCTTATGAAATTATGACATGTTGTAAGAGAAAAAATGTTGAATCTACTAGAAAATACTCCTAAGCATTTCGTAAAAAAACAAATGTTTAGGAAACTAAAATCTCATGCTTGAAATAACAAAGGGACATAGATAAATTCTTGAAAAATAAGAAAGGAATGGATAAAAGACAACATCTGATATTCAACATGAACATAGTGTGTGAAAAAACCATTCATTCATTTTCATGGAATTTATAAAGGCTATTCATCACAACCAATTCTTTCAAGCTAGCATTTAATTTTACCCTTAATTGATTTATTAGACATTGCTCTATTGCTAATTAGGGATCCATAGCCTGACATAATTATATTTGATCCTAATAAATTTATTTCTCTATTTTCATGGGTATCCATAACCCCAATAGAGGTTACCTAAATCACCAAAAAAATTGATTTTTATAGATATATATATTTTAAAAAATAACCATCTCAATTCTAGGTTGGGAACCACCATGGCAATACAAAGGTAAAATTTTTAAATTTTTAAATTGACATCACAACTTTAATAAATTATTTAAGCAAACCCAAAAATTATTAACATGTGAGTTTCATGTAAGGTTTGAATAAATATATATAATAGTCATATAGTTTACCCAAACTTATGAAAACATGAATAAATTCAAAACACGTGATAGTCTCAAGCATTCAAAACTGAACTTATAAATAAAATATTTAAAATTAAAAATACCCATAAAATTTAAATGGTAGAACACTATTGATGTGACTTACCAACAACCTTACTTATTTGTTATTTGATTGGAACCCACCCATATGATTTAACATATTACTAGGATTCAATATTATAAATAATGATCCAAGGCTAACCAAATGCAAAAAATAAACAAAATTACAAACCAAAATTAAAAAAATAAAAAACTATGCACAAGATCATGCCAAGTAGACTCAGGCCTAGAAGTAATACTTGAGAAGTTGTCCATTAACTAGAAATAGGACATAATCACTAGTTAAATTCTTGAGCACAAATTTCTTTTCATAGAAAATTTCAGCAATCTAGAAAGGACTTAGCCAAAGAGCATCAAATTTTACATGTACTTTTTTTTTTCAAGTGCCTTATCCAAAATCAAGACCAAAAAAAAAATTAAAGTCTTACATTTGAGTTATTTTATAAAATGACCATTTGAAAACTTATTAGTGATTATTAAAATGAATTAGGGTTATGTTTTAATTTAATTTTAATTGTATCAAATTTAGCATCGTAGCTTCAATTTTATCATTAGTTCCAAGGTAATCTTTCATGAACTGCTTGGTAGGGATTATCATATTTATGGGGAAAATAGGATCATAACATTACACTATTTGATATGGGGGAATCCATAGGAATGAATTAATCCTAGTTATATCATACCAAAGTGTGTACTTTAGCATGTTATGCCAATCCCTAGGATTTTTTTCCAATATCTTCTTACTCACATCCAATAAATTCTTGTTTGTAGCTTCAAAAATACAATTAATTTGTAGATAATAATTTTAAAAAAAAAAACATTATTTTCATATACACACTCAATATAATGAAAAGAGGAAAGGAAAGACCATTATCACATACTAGATTGAATGGCATCCCAAACTTTGTAACAATGTGCTTCTTGAGCAAGCCAACCACATGTTTGGTTGTACATTTTTTATATACCAATACTTCAGTCTAGTGTGTATATTGATCTATTTCTATCTATATTAACTCGTGTTCCTTTGAAGAGTTAGTGTTGATATCCCCTATTAATTCTAATACCCATTTTAAAAAATGACACAATTTAATAATAGGTTGTGAAGGTATTGTATGGCTGTAATTTTTGTGTGTTGTAACTTGACAAACATGAAAATTTATCACATATTAGTGACCAAATTTGAAAACATGGGGCTAGTAATAAATTTCCCTAAGTATTTGGTGAGATGTAACACTCCCTTTGTTGTGTCTAATTTTAAATTGTCCGTATAAATATTTTAGTACTTTAGCTACTTTAGTTTTGTCCAAACATATAGGTAGATGTCCTCATGGTCCATTCTATACACCACCCTTGATTTGATCATAGAATAAACCATATTCAGGTGCAATGCTCTTATTTGAGTGTAATTAAAGTATCTCAGGCACTTTTAATTTATAAACTAGTAAAAAAATGTCATAATACCACTTATCATTATTTATGAACTTCATTGTATACTATTGATAAAAATCAAGGAATCAACTTTTGCAATTATTTTGCTTAATCCTTTCCCTCTTACAAATTTCATTAGTTGAAGCTATGAATAAAATTATAGAAAAATGGTCATCTTATTTTCTCTTTATTCACCTATCTAATTTCACATCAGCATTTATTTTACAACAAAGTTGGATAAAATTAAAAAAATCTTTGTTTTGCAAGATATAATCCTTAAACTTTTTGACTGCTTTAATTACTGCAAAAATTTGCTTATCTATGCTAGAATACCCGAGTTCAACATTTTAGAGTGGATATCTCATGAATTATATTTGTATTTCATCACTTTCTTCTTCTTTTTGAGTCAAATTAACAACACTTTAATGTTTAGAGGCAAAGGAATAAATATTAAAGGGTTGTGTGTAACCTAGGCTTATCAACACTGAAGTATTCACTATAAACTTATTGATTTCTAATAAAATTAGTTTTTGATTCAGTATTACATTCAATTTTATCATCTATTATTAGTATTTTTTTCAATGGCCTAACTATTTCAACAAAACCTAAATTAAAATTTTGTATAAAATTAATTTTGTCAATGAATGACTTCAACTCTTTCTAATGTTAGGCAAGGGAATTTTAAAAATAACGTCAAATCTATCCAAATATATTGATATTCCATTTTTATAAAAGAGATGGCCCAACAACTTGTCTTTAATGAATCTAAATATTCACTTCTTTGGATTCAAAGAGATTTCATGTTCTATACATCTTAACAACACTTTTCTCAAGTCTTTTACATGGTATTTTCAATTTTTAGAAAATATGATTAGGTAATCCTTGTAAATGAAAATATACTTATAAATTAAATACTTAAATTCAATGTAAATATTTCACTAAAAATTATCACCCACATTTATTAGATAAAAATGTGTTTTTTTGTATGCAAATTTCCCCCATTTTGTTGAGAAGGTTGTCTTGTCTCAATCCTCATAATTAACCATGACCTAATTATAATGATAATATCCATCCAAGAATTACATCATTTTAGATAAGTTCACTATTTGAAATACCTCATCTAATGATGGAAATGCATAATTATCTTTATTTGAAGTTTAGTTTAGATTTTTAAAGTCCACGCATAAACATGTTTCTCCATTCTTTTTTTGAACTGGAATAAGATTGGCAACCCATGTGGTGTGCTTGACTTGAAAAATAATTTTGGTTTATAATATATTTTTCACTTATTTGAAAATCAAGGGATATATCAAAGGATTTATAAGCCTCTACCTTTGATTAAAGGTCTTGACTCTTAGCTTGATAGGAATTATGTGATTGAGGATTGAGGTGCGATACATCTTTATCTCTTCATAACTCCATGATATGACATATTTATAATCTTTTAGGGCTTTTAAAATCCATTACTTATCTATCTAGGTATAGTTTATCCCTAAAATAAAATTTATTAACTCATTTTCACTCCTTAAATTACAATATTCATGGAACATACCTTTAGTGTTAGGAACCCGTGCTTAATTGCTATGGACGCATATGCTTTGTAAGTCGTCCCTTAGAGCTTATTTGAATTATCCCACATACAAGGGGAAGTAGTAGTTGTTAGAATAGAGTTAGTATATAAGTAAGTGTTAAGGCCGAATAAAGGCATCCACGAATTCATTGTATTGAGCTTGCTCAAAGGAGGTTGCCCCCTCGAAGAGGCCTGCGATTAATATAAGCTTTCTGTGTTTCTGTTATTGGTAAGAGTTATTTTATTTTGGCATATTTTGATTAAATCTATTGTAAGAGGTAAATTGCTGTAGGAGGTTCATCACATTTGGTATCAGAGCGCTTTCTTGGCTTTGTGGGTAGATTTGGCGCAATTTTTTTTCAAAGCAGGGCTTTCCAGGAGCTGCGCCATTTTTTGGCAAGAAATTTTTCATTGCAGGTTCCATCATTTTGGATTGGGTAAATACCTATCCACTTAACTGTGGGAAGTGCTTGGGCATAAGCCCTAAAACTCATTGTGAGGAGTACCACAGGAACCCCGAAGTAGCTGGCCCATTGAGAGGACCTACCAGCGAAAAGGGCAACGACCCCAACCTGATTGACTAGATCCCACCCGTGAGGTAAACCAAAAGCTATCGTTAAGAGGTAAACCCGCGGCCAGAAATTTCTGGAGAGCGGTACTCGCTCAGACAGCTTTGGTGGCCAGAGAGAATTTTAAAATCCTTTAGGCAGCCAAACAAACCTGGGGTCCATATCCAACTTATCAGGTTCAGACAGCAAACAACAGCATACCCACAGTTGATGATATTTCGAACCACACAGTTGCAGACAATCCGTTCCTGAAACAGCGACTTATTAAAAAAAAAAAAAAAAAAATGACAACAGCAAGCAAAAAAAAAAACAAACAGCAGCAAAAAAAAAAAAAAAAAGTCCACGGCTATTCACAACTGGTTATGGTCACCACTCGTGCAAGCACAAAAATCATGGAGGAAGAAATCGCCACATTGAAATCTCAGGGTATAGAGTTAACCGATATGATGCGTGGCTTGAATCAACAGAATAGCATCTTGCTCAACCGAATGCAGAAGGAGGAGTCTTCTTCAGACCGTCACTCCTTTACTTCCAACTCCTCCCGTGGACCTAAGCTAGACTTTCCACGGTTCAATGGTACAGATCCTACAGGATGGATATATCGAGCTGAACAATTCTTCAACCTCCACAATACTTATTCTGTAAACAAAGTCCCAATTGCTTCCTTTCATTTGGAACACGAAGCACTTCAGTGGTACCGTTGGTATCTCAAGACCAATGATGAACCTGATTGGTCAACTTTTGCATCCTTAATTTTGGGTAGGTTTGGTCCCTCAGCATTCGAGGATTTCACAGGCACCCTCACCAAACTCCGTCAAATAGGAACTGTTCGGGAATATCAGCTTGAATTTGAAAAACTCGCTAATCACACTGAAGGGTTGTCAGATGACTTCTTCAAAAGTTGCTTTGTTAGTGGCCTTAGAGAGCCAATCCGCTCAGAGGTAAAAATGTTTCGACCTGAAAATATGATGGATGCTTTGGGTCTGGCTAAGTTAGCAGAAGATAAACTCTCCACACAGCGTCGACCTCCCACCTTTTTACCAGCCAAGAACACAGTGAATCAGCGGACAACCATAACCACACCAATCAAGCGCCTGACTGAGACAGAGATGTGGGCTCATAAAGAAAAAGGATTATGTTACAACTGTGATGACAAATGGGTTAAGGGTCACAGGTGCATCCAACAAAAACTTTACTTGCTAGATGTGGAGTCACCACCAGAACAAGACAGCGAGATTGATATTCCAGAATTTCAAGATGCTCAAGATGAACCCGGCACTGAAGAGGACCCAATGGTTCAAGAGACTCAACCTGAGATCTCAGTACATGCACTAGCAGGTGTCACTACTCCCCAAACCATGAAGGTCAAAGGGTGCTTCAAAAAGATCCCTCTCACAATTCTCATTGACTTGGGCAGTACTCACAATTTCATTGATCCTCGCATTGCTAAGGCAGCAGACTGCTTTATATACCCTTGTTCTAGCTTTGAAGTCATGATTGCTAATGGGGGCACATTGCCATGTAAAGGGAAGTGTTGAAATGTGCGTCTTGCAATCGGCGATTATAATTGTCGCTCTGATATGTTTGCCCTACCCTTAGGTGGGTGTGATGTGGTTTTAGGGGCACAATGGCTTCGCACATTAGGACCTATTTTATGGGACTTCTCTGAGCTTTGGATGCAGTTCACAGATAATGGTCAGAAGCACACCTTAAAAGGGTTATTACCAGGATCTGCTAGCATCATCAGTTCTCATCGCATGGAAAAACTTTTGGAAAAAGGCTCACATGGGGTCATTGCACAACTGCATTCCATTCAACTCCAGCCCTCTGCTGCTTCTAACCACCCTATAGACTTACAAGCCATACTCGACAAGCATGTAACCATTTTTTTAGAACCAGTAGGGCTACCCCCTTCACGCCCTAAAGATCACCGCATTCCTCTCCTTCCAGGAAGCATTCCACCCAACATTCGGCCATATCGTTACCCCCATCTGCAAAAGACGGAAATTGAGAACTTAGTCCGGGAACTCCTCAAGTCTGGCGTTATCCGCCCCAGCACCAGCCCATATTCCTCCCCAGTGCTTCTTGTCCATAAAAAATATGGGTCATGGCGCCTTTGCATAGACTTTCGAGCCCTTAACCACCTCACTATCAAGGATAAATTCCCAATTCCTGTCATTGATGAGCTTCTTGATGAGCTCCATGGGGCCAAATTCTTCTCCAAGTTGGATCTGCGTTCTGGGTATCATCAAATTCGAGTGCATCCTGATGACATTCCCAAGACAGCCTTCCATACACATGAGGGTCACTATGAGTTCCTTGTCATGCCATTTGGCCTTATAAATGCCCCTTCCACTTTTCAAGCACTCATGAATAAAATCTTTCAGCCTTTTCTCCGTCAATTTATTTTAGTTTTCTTTGATGACATTTTGGTTTACAGCCGCACATGGGCCGAGCATCTCCAACATCTTGACAAGGCATTACAGTTGTTAGCCGACAATCAATTATGTGCCAAGCAATCCAAGTGTTCATTCGCTCAAGAGGAAATTGACTATTTGGGGCACATTGTTTCAGCCAATGGGGTTCGCGTGGACCCAGAAAAAATTAGTGCTATGCAGAATTGGCCTCAACCAACCACCCTCAAGAGCCTTCATGGTTTCTTAGGCCTGACAAGATACTATCGCAAGTTCGTCAAAGATTATGGAAAGATCGCGGATCCTTTGACTTCCTTATTGAAGAAGGATGCTTTCACCTGGGGTGCAACAGCTGATTAGGCATTCATCCAACTCAAACAGGCTATGTGTAGTACACCAGTTTTGGCACTGCCAGACTTCAGCAAAACTTTCACCATCGAAAGTGATGCCAGTGGCATTGGCTTGGGTGCTGTTCTTCTCCAAGAGGGCCGACCAATTGCCTTCACCAGCAAAGCCCTTTCTGGCCGCAATTTAGCTTTGTCTACATATGAAAAGGAAATGATGGCAATTTTACATGCAGTACAAAAATGGAGACCCTACTTACTGGGAAACCATTTTTGCATCAAAACTGATCATTAGAGTTTGAAATATTTCTTGGAACAGCGGGTCTCATCCCCAGCTCAGCAGAAGTGGGTCAGCAAACTCATGGGCTATGACTATGAGATCACCTATAAGAAGGGAAAAGACAATGTTGTGGTTGATGCTCTCTCAAGAACCTTCGAGGACCACCCTTCCCTCTCTGCCATCTCCATGCCCATTCCTAAATGGTTGGAATTTGTCCAACAAGGGTATGTAAATGATCCATCCTTATGCCACATCATTCATCAATTGACCACTGACCCCTCTGCCATACCACATTATTCATGGGATGGTGCTTCTCTGCGATACAAGGGTCGTTTGGTGCTTCCCCAAATTTCAGACCTACATCAGGCTATCTTCTATGAAATTCATGCTTCCCCCTCAGCAGGGCACTCAGGGTTTCTCAAAACCTATGAGCGGGCACGTTGACACTTCTTTTGGAAAGGCATGAAAACCAAAATTAAACAGATGGTGGCTGAATGTGAAACCTGCCAACGACACAAAGGTGAAACCACATTGACTCCTGGTTTGCTCGTGCCCTTGCCCATTCCTACTAGGATCTGGACAGATATTTCCATGGATTTCATTGAGGGCCTCCCTAAATCTGGGGGAAAGACAGTGATCCTAGTTGTTGTCGATCGCCTCTCCAAATATAGTCATTTTTGTGCACTCAGCCACCCATACACCGCGTCCACAGTTGCACAGGTTTTCTTGGATCAGATCTTCCGTCTTCATGGAATTCCTTCTTCAATTGTCTCAGATCGTGATGCCACTTTCACTAGCCATTTTTGGACGGAACTATTTCGTCGCACAGGCACACAATTGAAAATGAGCTCTGGGTACCACCCACAAACAGATGGCCAGACAGAAATCGTCAACAAATGCTTGGAGACCTTCCTTCATTGTTTTGCTTCAGAACAACAACATCAATGGGCCAAGTGGCTTCCCCTAGCTGAATGGTGGTACAATACCTCATACCACACTTCTACCAAAATGACTCCCTATGAGGCAGTTTATGGTCAAGCACCGCCACCACTTCTTCCATATCATCCTGGTAGCTCACCAGTTCAGGCAGTTGACACTACTCTCCGAAACTGGGATCAGATTCTCCGCACCTTGCGAAACAATCTCCACATGGCCCAAAACCGAATGAAGCAGCAAGCTGATCAACACCGCTCTGAGCGTACCTTTCAACCTGGTGATATGGTCTTTCTTCGTCTACAGCCATACAAGCAATCATCACTAAAACAAAAAGGGCACCAAAAGCTTGCTCCAAAGTTTTATGGGCCATATAAGGTTCTTCAAAAGATTGGGTCAGTTGCTTACAAGTTAGAGCTTCCACCTTCCTCCCAAGTTCACCCCGTCTTTCATGTCTCATGTTTGAAACAAGTTCTTGGATCCAACATCCGAGTGCAGACAGCTTTACCAGCACTTGATAACGAAGGCTCCATCCTTCTCGAGCCCGAAGCAATCTTGGACAGGCGCACCCGCCAACTTCGATCCCGCTCCATCACAGAGGTCTTAATCCAATGGCACGGCATGCAACCAGAAGATGCAACATGGGAACCACTCTTCCAGATTCAACAACAATTCCCACATTTGAAGCTTTGAGGGCAAAGCTTTTTTTTTAAGAGGGAGGGGATGTTAGGAACCCGTGCTTAATTGCTATGGACGCATATGCTTTGTAAGTCGTCCCTTAGAGCTTATTCGAATTATCCCACATACAAGGGGAAGTAGTAGTTGTTAAAATAGAGTTAGTATATAAGTAAGTGTTAAGGCCGAATAAAGGCATCCACGAATTCATTGTATTGAGCTTGCTCAAAGGAGGTTGCCCCCTCGAAGAGGCCTTGGATCAATATAAGCTTTCTGTGTTTCTGTTATTGGTAAGAGTTATTTTATTTTGGCATATTTTGATTAAATCTGTTGTAAGAGGTAAATTGCTGTAGGAGGTTCATCACATTTAGAAGGAGTTATCTTTTCTTTCTAGGCTTGATAGTCCACATTGAATAGTATTTATAGTGAAACCATACATCTCTAAATGGTTTTTACCTTTAGTTTCATCATACCATTTTCATTTATCTTGAAATCATTTTTATCATATTCATATATGATCTAAAATTTAAACCTATCTATATTTTTGATGAGTTTGAATATATGTTGATCATCATTGAAAAGTTGTAAATCTATAACATTTTTGGAATGAAAGGAGTAGAGACCAACTCTATCAAAAATATTTTCAATTTTGAGTTCACAATTTCATCTAGTGCAACCACATCTATTGCCAAATCATCAGTTGTGTAAATTATTCTAAAGGGAATAACTTATATGTGAAATGCATTAAAATATTCTATTAGTTTCTTGATTCTATTATAATATCTTGGCAAGTGTTTTTCATTACAATAATATTGATTCCTGACTTGTTTGACCACTAATTCTGAGTCCCCTACTACTTTTAAGTACTAAAAAATCTTCTTGAGAGCAAACTAAAGTCCATGGACCAATGCTTCATACTCAACCATATTATTTGTGTAAGTATAATGCATATTGAGTACAATCAAATATTATTTTCCTCTAAGATGAGCTTGATTCTAACACCACAACATTGTTTAGAATTAAAGCCACGAAACTTTATATTACATAGATGATTTTCAATGGTTCATTGTTCGCTCTATAATATGGTTACTACTGAAGTGTCACCCTTATTCTTCTTACTTCTAACATCAAGAATATGTAAACTTCATTCTTTATTAGGTAATGGTACTTTGTTTATGCCTTCATTCAATGAAGTAGAAGCTAAGTTATTTTGAATGGAGAATTTTTAGAACTTAGAATTGGTTAATTCATAATTTTCATCTATATTTAAATGTGTAATATGTTTTCTTATTGTATGGATAACATATTAAATTTCAAGTTCTTATAAGTCATCTTATCTAGAGTGACCATTATGTTTCTTAAGTAATAATTATCATGATTTCCTTTGATTGGTTATTTTTGAATAAGTGAATTGATTATAATAAACATGATTTATTCAACTTTAATTGTGTTTCCCATCGTGTAGATTATGAGCTATGATTTTTTCTACAAGATTTCATTGGTATTATTATATTTTTTGATTAAATGTGTCATAATTGCCTCTCTTTCAATATTGATATAATTAGGTATATCACGCCATGGGAGCCACATGTGATATAATTAGGTCAACATATATCAATTTAATGTTATGGGCTATTCTCTACTAAGAAACATACCTTAAGCATCAGGTATATCCACCACTACTATGTTAAAAAATTATCACACTCTAGAATCTAAAGATAATTTCAATTGAAAGTGATTCAATTCACAAATCGCCTTGATTTTTTTCTTGTCTAGATAGATCACCTTTCTATTTGATTTGGAATGAGTCAATCCCAATAATTGACATACTAAGAATGACATTACATTACCTGAAGCACTTGAATCTACCAAATAATTATAAAAATTTTTTTAGAAAATTTGAAATGTTAGAATAAAATGGGGAGTTTGAGTTTTTTTTTATAAATGGAAAAATAAGAATTAACCACTCTAATAATTTATTTTTATTTTGGATTAGACATATTATTCAATAAAAATTGATTTTGATCTAATATTTGGAGCAATTCAACCATTGATATATTAAATTTGGTATTTTTAAAATCTTAAACAATGTTTTACCTTAATTTGTTTTGCTCAAATTTTCTTTGTCTATTTATAGAGATAAGACAATGTTGGGTTGTGATGATGCAAAAGGTACTATAGGAAGAAAATGATTATTGATATAACTTTCATCAAATGGAACACGAGTGTATTTTTGGAGTAGAGGTTATCAAAGGTGTGTTAAATTTACTCCTCAAAATCTTTTTTTTTCCCTACTTAAATTTATGATATGCATGAAATTCATCCAAATTTTATTATGGTTCATTGTCACTTTCAAATGGGAATTCTTAGGTCTCTAAAAATAAGGCAGTGCTTAGATTCTTTTAGCTTGATTTGGATTAGTTTTAGGCATAATTATGAGCTCTATATTATCATTTAATTTTGAAAAATGTTTGAAACTAATTTAATATCATAAGAATCTGTTTCAACATGTTCAACTGTATTATGCAATCCACACCAAGTGAGTAATGTTAAATCAACCAAATTGACTATGTTTTTAGCATTTCCATAATTTTAGTTTGTGTTGTCGAAAGGGTTGGACATGCCTCCATTATTGGGTCTAATATTCCATTGATGATTAGTTAT
The DNA here is from genome assembly GCA_037957365.1 of Torreya grandis. NCBI lineage: Eukaryota > Viridiplantae > Streptophyta > Pinopsida > Cupressales > Taxaceae > Torreya > Torreya grandis. Next base: position 2,305,150 of record JARHVA010002113.1, read on the forward strand.
TTAAAATTTGAAATTTCTATTCCAGGGATTATTTAGAGGTTGATTTTTATGTTGTGGCATTTGTGTTCATATATCAACCATGTTAATAGTTATCCTGTAGACCATTTATTATAGGTTCTCTATTTTTGTGTTTAAACCTAAACTATGAAATATTTATAGATTATAAAAAAAATTCATTTGTAGATGTAGTAACATTCAAAAATATAGGATAAACAAATGTCATTTGGTTAAAATCAACATTAACAAGTATATTATTGTTTAAAAATGTTGGGCTAGCTTTCTAATTGCTAATTAAATTAACATGACTACTTGCATAAGGTGAAATAATAATGATGTTATATGATGTAAGGATAATTTTTTGATCATTCACCTTATACCACATATGATTTGAATGAGTGATCTGATTCAAAGTCATTCAACTCAAAGGTGTTGGCTTATATACTTAGTTTTATCTTAGATATGCATCATCTGGAACTGATTTCATGAGCAGGGTGTTTTGCATAAGTGATTGATTAAAAATTTGGTTATATGCATCCAAATATGCTAATGAAGGAAATGAGATATCATTGTATACTTGTGGCATCATTTTTTGTTCAATATTAATAGATTCTATAATCATACTTCTCATGACCCTATTCCTCCCTATGATTATATATCAGCTCACATGTAGACTATTGACCCTAGGCATCCCACTTTGAGAATACACTACCTACTTGGACCTCTCCTACATCGTATTATTACCCCCCATACATCCCTAGTCCATATGGTCCCTTTTTTGCACAAGATAGGCCTTCTAGAGACCCCCAAGGGTTCTCGAGAGCCTATTGACCAACCTAGGACCCTATTTGACCTAGTTTATGGATTATGTGAAGGAAACACATGGCTTAGGCCACATTTTTCCTTCAATAAAGATATGGACTAGGTATAATGTGTCTACAAGTGCCGATATGAAGCCAAATGGTAAAAAACTACTAGTTTTAGGTCATTTGGTAGATTTGGGTGGGGATATATGCATCTTTCTCTTTCATTTGAGCCTCTTATATTTTTATTACACACTATATATCTATTCTTGTTCCCTCTCTTGACTCTCATAAATTCTTGAATCTCTCTTTATTCATTATTTTCACTCTTGAGCTTGATTGGTGATAGAGGATCCTATATGTTGCTACACAATTGCTTGGAGACTCCATTGCTACTCTCAGTTGTTCCTGCTTCCTTATGGCTTGATCCTAAGATTATAAATTTTTAATTGCACCTGACTTGTGCACTTGGTTGGAGCTATTACACCATTACAATTTCTCACTTTACTTCCTCCTTTGATCTTGGCTCTTGGTTTGGACTTCAGTTTGCACATAACTTGGTCTTCCTCCTACATTACTTCCTAGCTTGGATTCCTAGTTGGTAGAACCTCTGCACTTCATATTGAGTTTGATTAAAGGGAACTTTACTATGCAAAGTGAAACTCTATTATTTTGTGTAGTGTATATGGTAGGGTTTGAACTATTTTAGTGAAATAATTATTTTGTGCATTGCTTAGAGTAGTTTCCAAAGTTTATTACATTTTTATTGGTTAAAGAATACTTTCATTGCTTGAAGCATTCCTTTGTTACATACCATTGCTATATTTGGAACCCTTACTCATTTCAAAGTAGAATAGTATATATACTAAAGATAAACTAGAAAACTTGCTTAAACATTCTCTCTCTCTTGATAAACTAGAAAATTACATTGTTGGAAAATAATAGTATTGAATTAGAAGGATAAATCAAATATAGAATAAGAATGCTCTTGAAACCTTTCTTAGAAAAATATTTATTACTTAAAAAATCTTTAATTTGGTATCAAAGTTCCTTATCTTCTAAATTTACATTTTAGTTGTTATTGCTCTCCATTTGGTATTGTTATTCTTTCTTTATTTATGCAATCATTAGTCTAGTCCTTGCTACTTGCTTTATTGTGATTGGACCCATTAGAGTAACTTGCATACTTTGTGTGACTATTCATTCTATCCCCAAACTAGTTTTCAATTCTATCCCCAACCTATTTTTCAAGTTTTTCCATAGCTTAGTGCAAGCGAAAAAAATAGATAGCCACTATAGACCTCCTATACCTCATGGAACCCTTAAACCTTCAAGCGTCTTAGTGGTTTGCTTTATCACCTTCCCAAACACTAGTGGTTCCATTTAGATTCTTAGATATACATTATGACATGCCCAATAATACCTCACATATGATCTTACACAAGTTATATCTCATTTATAACTCTCTTAGCCAACTCCCCTTAGTTATCTATTAGGCTTTGCTTTCATTTGTGTTTCAGTTCTTACCTTGGTTATTTTTTCCTAATTTGGTTTTGTCTCATCCTCCCTATTATTTCTCCATAAATTTGAATTTTCCATTATATCCTATGTTTCTCTTGCTTCATTTCATCCATGGCTAGTCTCCTACCCTTAGGAAGTCAATCCCATTAGATTCAGGGTCTCATCCTTGAGCTCACTCATGAGTAAGCCATGGTTGAAATGGAATGTCATATACACCATAGGATTCAAGAGCTTCCCTCAACCCAACATTGTATTCCACACCCTCTCACATTCAAAAGGAAACAAGATTGGTAGGACTATAACCAACAAACTTGGTATCTTTTTCACTAGTCCAAGCTTCATTCATCTGAGGATGTTTTATCTCAACTCCATGCCATATCCCATTCACCTATTTGAAGTGATAAGGATCCCCTTTAACATCTAGGACCTAATGAGATATATGTGATCATTGATGATTTCCATATATGAATTCTAGTGAATGAAGTGCATCTTTCTCCCTATAAGAGTATGCAGTGTGATTCCTCTAGAGACAGAGATCATACCTAATCTAGTTCAAGTGCCTTGACCAATTCTCATGTGAGTCCCCGACCTATTTATTGGAAAGAGACTCTATAAAAAAAAGCCCCTCATGTCTATGCTATGAGTCATAGGTATTTCCACTTGATGAGGTATTTTCATCATGAATATTTCTCCCATCCTCCTACCCCTTCATTTAGAGTTTCCAACAATCATGCTAATTTTAATCATCATCTAAAAACTAGAGATCCATGGGATGTTTATTAGGAACATTAGTTCCCATTGGTTGACCTTCATCTAATGGAACATGATAATAATCACAGGGATTTTTGTTACCATGAGTACCTCCATGAGTATGCCACATATTCCCAATATCCTTGTGAGAAATGTCACCTATTTTATGGTCATTCCTCACCCTATGGTAGAGATGACTTCCATTATGAGCATCCTCCCTATCAGGAGCTGCCTTAGCATCATCCTCTCCACAACCATGGTTATGGTGATGCTTATGGGTATAGGAAACATCATTACCATCACAAGACCCCTCTCAAAGATCATCACTAGCTTGTTATCAACCATGCTTATGAGGATCTCCTTCAAAATAATCTAGCCTTTTGGGTGCATGTTATTCCCCTTCCTACTCCTATCCTTGAATTGCTTAAGTTCAATGTGACTTAAGATGGCTATTCCATAGATAATATTATGGCATTCATGATGTTATGTATGGATTAAGAATAGGATTAAGGCATGATTTTAAATCTCTTCACTCATTTTTTGTGAGTTGAAGCTCTTATTTGCTTTTAGAATATACCTCTAGATTCTCTCTCTAGTTTCCAACTCTTTTTGGATGATTTCCTCTAGAAATTTGATATATCAAAGATTTTTAACCTTAGAATCCAATCACTTACCTCCATGGCTTAGGCTAAGGGTGAGTCAAAATTTGATTTTGTGCATAAGTGGCATTCAACCATTTATACATGCAGAACTAGGTTTTTAGATGACCAACTTTATGATATGTTCATGTAAGCATTAAGGTAGGAGGTTCACCTTGAGGTCCTGAATTATAAGCCCACCTCGTATAATTAATATATTAATGAGTGTTTGAAGATTGAAGTATTTGAGGTGCATATAGGTATGTGGCTCGTAACAACCCAAAAGTTATCCTCTTTATATGATTATAATCACAATATGACTGATGATGGTGTTACTAATTATCCACTTGAGAATAAGGATAAGAATGAAAACCATGAGGTAAATGATTTGAGAAAGAATATAGATAAAAACAAGGCCTCTAAATCAAACATAAAAAAACAATAAATGGTGTTTCCTTATGACCCCACCATATTTTGTAACTTCCATCAGTTGAGGGGCATGATGATAATAATTATGCCACTCAATAGTCTAGTGTGCAAGCCTCACCTCCATCTTATAATTATCCTATTTTAGAACCCAAAAAAAAATTATATGTGTTCAAGGAGGCTCTACTTAACCACAACAAGGAAAAGAAGAATAAAAATAAGAAATTAAAGGCTACGACCCCTCATTATCCTTCTTGCTCTTCCACCTCTTCTGACTCCTCTTCTTAGGCTAGCCTATGAGGGGAATCCCAATGTGAGAGTAACAATGTCATTGATGCTATTGACATAGACTCTACTAGGTATGAGTGATTTATTAATACATGCTTTAGTCAGGCCACCGACCTTATCAGAGATACTAGTGGTATTGAACCTCGTATCCAACCCATAGGGGTAGGGAACCCCAAAGTCAGATTTAAATTTCAACATAACATCCTTCCCTAGGCTAGAAAACATCCTTACTCCATCATAGAGGAGTTACAGGGCCTATTAATTGAGATCTCCATTTGGGACCTTCTTTGCCTTTGTCTTGAGCAAAGGGGCTTCATCTTTAATGAGCTTGGTCTCTCTCATGAGGGTCCACTATGGGATGATGTTGAAGTTCTATTCAACTATAATGCATATGAGCACCATCCCCCTCTCTTTATCTCTTTCAATCCTACCTCTTTTCTAGAAGCTTCAATTTTAGCCAAGAGGGATAAGATCCCTCTCTATATCGAGACCTCCATCAATGATTGTAATGTTAAGAGGTGCATCATGGATGAAAGAGCCACATTGAATATCATGCCCCTACATGTGTTCCTCAAGATTGGGACTATTTGGAAGAAGTTATCTAATTTTTTCCATAACTATGTTGGTTTCAATAATAACATAATTATGTTAGTGGGAAACATGAAGTTCTAGGTCAAGTTTGGCCATAACACCACCAGGATTGAGTTTTGTGTGTTAGATTTAGATATTTCATGTAATATTATTCTTGGCCATCCTTGGACTACTATTATGTAGGCCATCATGTTAACCACATTTTACATGGTTCAATTTGTGTATGAAGGTGAGGTTCCAACCTTGGAGGCTGACACAGATCTTTGGACATTAATTTATGTAAAGACAAAGCCCTCAAGTGAGGCTTTGGCTATTTCCTCATGGGGTCTTTAGATTCTTATACACCTCTTATTTTTGAGTCTCATTTCTTCAAGGATGAACATTTTGACCTAGTGAGTATTGAGAAGCATTAACTCCTTCAAATTCTAGTGTACATTAGTTGAATCCCTCTTTCATTCCATAATGTTATGACAACTCATCTATTTTTAGATACATCTTCTAGGATGTCTCTCTAGACATTGAGCTTCTTCTTACATTTTACTTTCCCATTGAAGTATTGTCTCTCTCAATGTGTCTCCTACTGAGGTTGTTAGAGTAACTAAGTCTAATCTTAAGTGTTATTCCATCCATGGTATATCCCCCAACCTGATCAATGAGAGGAGAGCTCATAATAAGCTCATGCTTGTGCATCTTATGCACTATCACCCTCTTACTTATTTGTGTTTAGATGTCTTGATTGCCAATAATGACACCACCTTTGACACTCCTATGTTTCAATTCATGACTAGTGAACCTAAGGATATGGGTGCTCTATTTCCTTCTTCCCACCTTTTCCTTATTGTTTGGCCTCTTTGTAGGTTGAGCCATGGCTTGCCTCTAGCTAGGGAGAAGTGGTAGCCTACCCTTGGGGGGAAAGTTCAATCTTAGGCCTATGGTACTTTGGTGAGCCTCATAGCTTACTAGAACACCCTCCTTAAGCCCCTATTTAGTGGATTTCCCCTCTTATGACATCCATCATCATATAATTATGGGTATCCTTTACCATTTGGCTTGTATACCCCTCCTTGGATGCACTTTGGGATAGAAGTAGAGTCTTTTGCTTTTTTTAGTTGGTCAGCCTATTGCTTGCTAGTAGCTAGCCCTTTACCAACTACCTTTCTCCTTTTCCATAATGCTTATAAGTGATATGGGTTAGTGGTTATGGTTTTTTATGACTTGATCTAGCCTTCCCTAGCTGGTCTTCATCTATCATGGGCCTTTTATCACCCCTCCTTGCCTCTCATTATGGTTGACATTGAGACACTCTCTCAAGGTTGACCCTTACACAATGGTAATGGCTCTATCAATTGAGATGTCTTTTTTGCCTCTCACACTCTAACTCCTCCTCATGTATACAAAAAAGAGAAATATGACCCTAAATCAATCATAAATGTCATAGAATAATAAAAATGTGTTTTGACAAGCTCAAAAACATTCTCTTCTTGTTTCCCCCCTTTCCCTTCTATTCTAGGCAAGTTCTAGGCCCTTTCTAGGCTCCCTAGGCCTATTTTTGGCATCTTCTAGTCTAGGCCATGACTTTATATGAAAATATATAGTTTAGGTAGGCTAGGCCATAGCCTAGCATAGCCAGGTGGTGACATAGTTTAGAGGCTTGTTTTTTCTTTCTTTGGGCCTCTATTTTGACCTGTTATTACTCCCAGAACCATTGAACCTTCATCTTAGAGGTTTGGCTCATTTTGGATGTAATGGTAGGGTCCATTTCTCTCTTTGAGGCCTCTTTGGGTGTGTTTTGGGACCATTACAATGTATTTGACCTCCCATGTCATCTATCCTAACAGGCCCATGCACCCCTTGTTGCATGTACCTTGTGGGCCCTTTTTGGGTGTTTCCCCATTTTTTGTATTTCAGATCGTAAAACCTCCATATTAGGGGGTTTTACACATTTTTAACATATCAAAAACCTCTATTTTTTAATTTGAGGATTATTTAGGCCCATTATATCCCCATTCTAGTTTTTAAGACCCTTTATGGGTCCTCACTGACTCTCGAGCCTGTGTCCCATCTCATGGGCACCCATGGATAGAAGTTACTTATTATGCTTCTTTTAGTTAGTAAATTCTCTAATTTTATGAAATAAATCCACTCTAATTCCCTCTCTCTCTTATTAATCATGGTTATAGGTAGGGTTTTTAGCTAGCTATGGTGGTTTAGGACTTACTCTAGTCTTGTTGACTAGTCTTCATCTTCTCTAAACTTTCGCCCATTTTCCCTTGTTACATCTTATCATGGCTAGTATTGGTCGAAACATTATGATTGTAACTTTTTTTCATTATTTATTTACCTCATAAAATCACTTACTATACTTTACTTTAAGATCACCTCTCTATAGTTGTTAGTCTTATATCCTTGACCCCCATTATGGTGCACCTCTCAATGGTGACTCACACTAATGATGGCAATTAGGGCAACCCAAGACTAGTAACTACAGCTTAGGTAACCAATTGGCATATTGATCGATGCCCATGAGTTAAGAACATGCTATGTTAAGTTATTCTCTAACTCACATTTAGCCGTGTCTTAACTCATTAGTGTCTAGGCCATACTTAACTCTGAGTTTGGCCCCCTCTTCAAGGTGGCATGTGATTTTCTCTCTTTCTTCAAGGATGTCTAGTTCACCCATATCCCTTATAGGAAGAACACTAGGAATAACACCCTAGTGAATGTAATTATAAATATTATGATTTGATTTCATATCACTTGTGTCCCTTCTTTACAGGAGTTAGAGTTAGAGCTAGAGTTGGATTTTGATTATGCATTATTTACACTCTCACCCATGGATTATGACATTGACTTCTTCTATCACCATCCTTATTTGGTAAGTGTAGGTAATGTTTCCTTTTATAATTTTATTTATTTCTTTATTTTTCTTTGGTGTGGCTTCTAGGTATTAAACAATACCCCTTGTTCATTTAAACATCAACTACTTGTACCTCAAGGGCATATGTAATCTTACTTCTCATGAACCTACTCCTTATGATTACACATTGGTTCATGTGTAGACTATTGACCTTAGTCATCTTAATTTTAGATATCTTCCACCTTATTTTAACTATCCCACATCATATTCTTACCCCCTATACATCCCTTGTCCATATTAACCCTTTTGCACACAAGACAAGCCTTCTAGAGACCCCCTGGGTGTTCCTAAGAGCTTGTTGACCAGTCTAAGACCCTATTTGACCTAGGCCATAGCCTGTGTAAAGGAAAAACATGGAGTAATCCATAATTTTCTTTCACCAAAGTTGTGGCCTAGGCCATGGCCTAGGTATAACATGTCTAAAATTGCAAATATGAAGCCAAATAGTCAAAAATGGTTAGTTTCAGGTCATTTAGCAGATTTGGGTGGGGATATATGCCTCTTTCTCATTTATTAGAGAATTTTATCTTCTAATTACATAATATATATTGATACTTATTCCCTATATTTAATTTCATGCCTTTTTGAATCTCTTTTGATTCATTCTTGGTAATCTTGAGCTTGATTGGTGATAGAGGATCACATATGCTACTACACACTTGCTTGGAGACTCTATTACTGCTCTTAGTTGCTCCTGCTTCCTTGAGTCTTGATCTCAAGATTATAAATTTGGAGTTTCACATAATTTTTGTACTTGGTTGGAGATCTTACACCATTTCAGTTCTCCCTTCACTTCTTCCTTTGCTCTTGGCTCTTGGTTTGGACTTTAGATTGCACATAGTTTGGTCTTCCTCCTACATTGCTTTATAGCTTAGATTCCTAGTTGGTAAAAGATATACACTTCATATTTGAGCTTGATCTAAGGGAACTTTGCTATACAAAGTAAAAATCCATTGTTTTTTATAGTGTATATGCTAAGGTTTAAACTATTTTAGTGAAATAGTTATTTTGTGCATTACTTAGAGTAGTTTCCAAAATTTATTTCATTTGTATATGGTTAAAGAATACTTTCATTGCTTAAAATACTCCTTTATTTCATGCCATTTATCTCTTTGGAACCGTTAATCATTACATATTAGAGATATACATGCTCAAGACAAACTAGAAAACTTGCTTAAACATTTTCTCTCTCTCTCTTGCTAAATTAGAATGTTACATTATTGGAAAACAATAGTATTGAATTGGAAGGATAAATCAAATATAGAATAGGTATCCTTTTTAACCCTTTCTTGGAAACATATTTATTACTTAAAACATATTTCATTTGGCCTCAAAGTGCCTTAGCTTGTAGATTTAAATTTCATTTGTTATCTCTCTTCATTTGGTATTATTGTTCTCACTTTGTTTATGTAATCAATATTCTAGTCTTAACTACTTGCTTTACTATAGCTGGAAATATTAGAGTAACTTACATACTTTGTGTGCCTATTAATTATAGCCCCAATGTGGTTTATGTAGAGTAAAAAATTACTCTACATTTCATTCTGATTTTTAGTTGCACGTTGCAAATTTTTTTTCCCGCATACTTTGATCCGAGATGGAAAAATTATGAAACAGAGCATAGGCTCTAATTTCCTTTTAATTAATTTTTATTTTAAGTGTTGAACTTAGGTGGAAGATACCAAGTCTCATCATCTGAGGCACTTTTTATAATTTCAATAAGGTTATGGAATGTGCCATGTATCTCGTAGAAACTCAACGGAACATGACAAGTGTCAGCATCTGCATTTCATATTGGCACCTGCATTTCAAATCTTTTCAATAGAAGGTTTCAACAAGCTAAGTATCATGATCAGGTAGAAAGCACCAAGTGGCAATTGTGAAAGGTTTCAATTTGCTTTTCTAAAAGTGACAAAAGATGCCACGTATCCCAACTAAAGCAAGTGAAAGCCACCATGCATCGAGATTAGAATCATCTTCATTTTGCTTCATCGATATAGCAAAGATTGTGGTAGGTCTCAAGTTTGGTTTCTAAAGCAAGCAGAGCCCACCAAGTGTTATTGTCTATGTAAATATGAAATGAGGCCTGATTGCTTCTATAATATAAATAGAGTAAAGTGGAGACCGGCATGTGTCACCTTCTACAGGTTTCTCAAAAGGTAGTTAAAAGCAACAGAGATCACTACATATCCCTAGTTAAGTAAAGTAGAGATTGCCATGTGTCCTTTGTTGAGCAAGCAGAAATCACCACCTGTCCCCATGTCTTTTAAAAGTTGCTTGGTTGAGAAATGCTACGTGTTTTTTTTCATTTAAGTTGTTAAAGTTTCGAAGAAGTGGATTGTGACAGGTGTCAAAGGCAAAAAACTCTTGAGCAAAGACACAAGAGAGTATAAGTTACGTGAAAAGTGTTGCATGTCTTCAGTAAGTGTTTTGGAACACACCAAGTGTCATTCTCTGGTAATAAGAAGGATTTTAAGGAATTGGCCAAGTATCCTCTTCTGTTTAAAATAAGGGAGTGTCCTGCAATCTGTTTCAGCCAATGAACTGTCGGAAGACATAGTGTTTTAAAATCTATGAAATATCTTCTGTTAGACACTTCCAATTTGGATAGATTTTAGTTGGGCCATTAGATTGGGAAAAGACATATAATTTAGAGGGAATCCAAGGCTATAAATAGGGGTACAAAAATACTAGAAAAACAAATCATCATCAGATACCAAAGAGAATTTTCTGAGAGAATTATTGTCAAGAGTTTAGACTTTTTAGAGCTATGACTAGGAATATCATTTGCCTTTGTTACATCTTCTTTAGTTGGAAGGTTTATGTAACTGTGCATGTTTTTGTGCCTCTTATGTGACTGGATAATTAATGAGAAGATTGAATCTTGTGCCTTTGTTGATATCTTTTATGTCATTGCAAAATTAGTCTAGGCTGTGTTGTCAAGAGTTTTAGACTTTCTAGAGCTATGATGAGGAATGTCATTTGCCTTTGTTCCATTTTCTTGAGTTGGAAATTTTATATAACTGTGTGTGTTTCTGTACCTCTTATGTGATTGGAAAATTCAAATAAGAAGATTGAACCCTATGCCTTTGTTGATATTTTCTATATCACTGCAAAAGAAGTCTATGCTGTGAGCCTCTATTTCTATTATTTCCATCTTTTACATTGATCATGCACTTGTTTTCTCTTAAATGTAGTTGAATCTTACATATAGTCTCACTATGCTTAGGATTAAGGTCGAATTACATTCAGGTTCATCACCATAGTTAGATTTTCTTTCTTACATTTGTGTTTCTGTTAAAATTCCTATCCCTTTTCCTAGTATACACTTGATATAAAGAAGAGACTAGCTTCTTAAAAATATAGAGGTTGTTTCAAGTCGCAAGTCCCACATCTTGAAACTTCCCATTGTTGGTGTTAAGAACAACTGCAATTTTAAACATCAACAATTTTTGGCATGCCCAGTGGGACACCATCTTGAAGTTTCTTTCAAGACCGTATGAACCAGAGAGCTACAAGGAGTCAGAGTTGTGGATCAGTAATAAGATCTAAATCTTCTGTCATCACCGATTACCTCAAAGAATCAAAGTCAAGAAGAAATCACCATTTGGTATGTATAATTGTGTTACTCAGAGCTATGGGTCTTATGCCCCTTCATATATTTTTAATCAAGATTAGGTTGCTCATGGAATCACATCAAGCAACAAGGATACATATGGTTATAAGTTTTTCCCTTCACAGGTCTGATATGACCAGCCTCAGCCCTGTCATGAGCTATATCAGTCTTATGCCTAGTCTTCCCAATATGTTACATCTCATGCTCAACCTAATCTCATTTCCACCTTCAAACAAGCATTACTTGGATATAAAAAATGTGTATTAGAGCTTGACAACTGAAGGGGATGTGGCCAAGGAATTCCTAATCATGTCATCCATCAAGTAAGAAATGCAGTAGATATGATTAAAATTGAATGGGTTCCCATTGAAAGAGAAAATTGGCAAAGGCTTACATATGAGATGTTGGATGTGAGTGGCTTAATTACATCTTTGGAAGAGAAGCTAAGTATTCATGAGAGGCAGCCTTACCAAGTCTATAAACCTGCATATCCACTGCCCCAAGTTTCATATCAGACATACTCAACCCTTGCTTAGGATCCAAGTTGAGCTTGTCATGGTTCTTTCCCCAATCATGTTAAGGAAAGTTCTGAAACAATAAATTTGGCATTTAAGGCCAATCTTGATAAACAAATTGAATTGGCAAATCTTCAAAAATAGCAATCTATGTTGGTAGCAAGGGAATTGGAATCCAAACCCTCACTTCCCTTTCACCTTGCAACCCTATCTTCCCAAGAGAAAAGTCCTAGACCTAAGGTCATGAGTTGGGAACAAAAAATGGAATCATGGGGCAGAAAGAAGGATAAAGACATTGTCCAAGAGTGTGAGATACAAAATGAGGCTAGTCCCTTTCAAGTCTCTCCCACCCTTCCTCAAGAGTCTTCTTGTTTTTTATGGCAACCTTCATGCACTCCCCATTTATCTGATGATTCCTATGAGCTTCATGTAAGACTCTTTCAAGAAAATCTAGCTAAGAAAATTGAGGAATTAGAGGAAAAAATGAGATTGCTTAGTGAAAGAAAGATAGAGCTTTCAGACCTTAAAAAGGAGCCTACGCCAAAAGATACCTCTTATACCAATCCTCAAGTCCTTCAGCATGATGACAAGATTCCAAGTGGGAAGAAATAAAATCATGAACCAGCTAAAAACCTTTAAGAACATAAAATTGCTGACTCTTTCCAAGAGAAAAGATCTAGACCTAAGGTCATGAGTTGGAAACAAACAATGGAATCATGGGGCAGAAGGGAAGAAGAGAAAAGTTTTGCTCAAAACCTTGAAGAAGTCAAGGCTGCTCTTACTCATGGTGATAATCAAATAGAAGATCCTACATTTGAACACATCCCATCTACACCCTTCCAAGAGAGATACCAAGCTACATCTGATATAGATGAAGTGATGGACAAATGGAAAGAAGATAATCATTCAATTCTAGCTCAAGAATTATCTCCTCTTTCACATATGTATAACCATTAGTCTTCTTCTTCATCCCTTGTCAAAGAAGAAAATATTTTGGAGGAAGCAAGTAAAGAGGAGTATACTCAGTTCATGGCTAGTCAAGAAGATTTCATGAGTACAGATCAAGAAGAAATCACCATAGGTACACTCTTTGATAAACCAGAGGACAAGTCACAAGCTTTTGCCTCTATCTCTAATGAAAAATAGATAATTTTTTATCATGTTTTGAATGACTTATTTGAAGTCATTGGGGCAGGTTACACTATTCTTCAAGAAGGCTATGAGCTGGTTTTAGGTGGAGAAGGCAGCATTGAGACTCAAATAAATATGTGAAATTGCTAAAAAATGTCAAAAATTTTATTTCAAGAGGTTGGTAAAATTGAAGATGATATTTTTTAAGTAATCAAAGAGGATGATCATGAAATGGACCCCGAGCATGAGGCAGAAGGAGATAAGCCAAAAAATGATGTATGTCAAGAGACACAGGGTGAAGAGCCAACATACATTGATTTCTTGATGAGACATGATAGCATAAAGAATCAACATTTAATAAGTTTTAGAGAACAAAAAGAGTATGTATATGTTGGGGACATGTTTGAATTTGATTCATTCAGATGTAGGCAAATTAAGGTGGAAAACAAGAAGAGCAAGTCATCAGAGTTTCATACCATTCAATCACTTATTTGGCATCATAAGTTTCCATGTCATAAAGGATACTTCATAAATATTCCCTTTGATTTGGGAGGTAGGCAAATATACTTGGTTAATATAGTTAGATAGTTTTCCCTTTCAATATTGCTTTGTTTTCCCATTTTCATTTTCCCACTTTTCTTTTAAACAAGTGTTCTTTAAACACGTAGTCGATAGCTCAAAATTTTCAAAATTCTCCAATACATTGAATGTCTCCCAAATCTTTAGAAATGCCCAAGGTACCTTGTGCTGCCACTTGCATAATGTGTCTATCTCATTGTTCCATAAAGATTGAGTAGGATTTGCTAATGGTTATTTGAGTTTAATGGCATTTTGAGACTTGATAGGTCAATAAATACCTCTTAGCAAGAGTTAAAGCTTACAAATTCTCAAACGTTCTTGCATCTACGATAAAATATCCTAATATTTGCATTTTTTAGTGTCTAGTAAACTTGCTTCAGTGAAAGTGTCTCTATTTTCCAAAAGTTCATACAAGTTATCATAGAAAATATATAGAGATGGAGGGGGCACAATCTTCACAACAAGGAGTTGGGATGTATGAATCCCTTGATAAGTTTCTTCCAAGTAAGTCATATACTTCAGCTCCTGTGCAACCATTGAAGACCTATCCACAAACTAGAATTCTTGAAGTTGGTCAAGCAAGTGACCTAGCAAAGATAAAAGATTATGTAGATGGAGTCATGGACCCAATCCTTCAAAGAGAAAGTAGCAAAACTCTTAGAGAAGGGACACATCAAAGGTGTATTTAGAGAGTTAGAGTAGGGCAACATGAGACATTTGCCATGAGGATATGGACTTCACAACTGGCACAATTCATTGTCCCAACTATACATCCATGTCCTAACTTGGTCGAATTATGTGCAGACTTGTTCCATGCACCCTCATGCACCATTAAACAAGGTTTATTTATAGTAAAAATCACACCGTAGGCTATCAGGGATATGTTAGCCCTGTATCATGATAGTACATCTTCATTTCCCACTATTGCTAAAATGCAAAGAATGTGGGAAAATATCAACACTCAGTCGAGGTTCTTGAGATCTGAATTACAAATGGGTGATGATGACACTACGGTGCCTACACTCCCTACAGCAAGAGCCCAATTCGCACAAGCTATCCAAGACGCACTGTCTATGATGGATTTCATCTTTGGCATGAAAGATGATATGGCAGTTTATGTAGAATAAATGGCTATCCTCTTCAGGCTAAAGACCATCGACAAAACTCAAGAGTATAGGCTTGAATTTTTTGAACAAATTACTTTCTCAATGGTGGAACAACTAGACCATTTCAAATTGAAAGGGGTTTTCAGGTACTCTTCTTATTTGTTTCACCTCATGCTATTTCAAAACTCTGACCTCTTTTCCCAACATATGTATCTTGATATGTATGACCCAAGTTTTGATCTCCAAAGGACCATTCCTGTGTCTGCATGGACACATTTTTTGTCAAAGACTAGTGACCCATATGAATTATGGGAATTATTTGTCACCCCTGCTTTTTGTCACCTCAACCCTGAACCAGTCATGAATAGATTGTTTCCAAGTGTTTTAAACCTTCTGGCCAGTTTCCCAATTCCTTGTGATTTCTATTTTGGGTCTCACCATACAATTATAAGAGTCCATGGTTTTTGTGGGGAACCAATGTTGCTACCTAAGATTCTGACTCTTAGGTTAGCATTCTTAGAGGTCACCAGGTAGGTATCTACAATCAACAATGAATATAGCTCTGGGAAGAGGAAAATAAAAATGTATGACCTCCCATGGATGACAACCAACATGGTTTTGGAAACCAGAGACACTGAAGTTATGTTTCTCAGAAAGCTAGCCTTTCTGGGTTTCCTTCTAATAGAATAAAAATGGGTTTATGACCCAAATGGTGTCATAGCTTCCTGGATAAGGACTAATAGGGTTTTAACTAGAATTGCACATGAAGACCACCCTTTTTGGAAAACCAAGAAAAATCCTAGAGAATATGCTCCTAGATTTTATGTTGAGTTAACAGACTTGCCCCTTCCACAAAATAGACCCTAGGAAACATTCTATTTTAAACAGAGGGATTATGATCCTAAAGCCAGAATGACTTCTGGCTTAAGAAGGACACTAAAGAATAAATATTGGGATGCTGAGAAAATAGAGGCCTATTGGAAATATAGGTAGGAAATTTGTCAAACAACCCATTCTTTTGGGAATGTAGACACATATGAGAGATGGGAAGAACTATGGGATGAGTGCCATCTCTCCCTTGTATCTAGCCCAGAGACAAGTAATTTGTCGACACCAGGTGTAGATTAGGAAGCTAGGGCCAAGTCAAGCCAAGAGTCACAAGCCTCAAAGCAAACTATAGCTGTAGTAACTATATCAATTTGGCCCCAATCTCTCAGCATCATGGAAAAGCAAAAGAGTGTGGTGCCTTCACCACCACAAGCTTCCCCATCAGCATCGGTTATAGATATTCCCAGTTCTCCACAAGCATCATTGAAAGGAAAATAAATGTAGCAAAAGAAGAGACACCTAAAAAGTGAAAGAGGGTGCAATTTCAGTTTGATTTAGAAGAGGAGATAGACACCCCATAGTGCCAATTATAGGTACTATAATTGCTCCTCAGGTAAGTATTATTCCTCCTTCTCCTTCTCAGTCTATTTCTTCTCCTGTTGGCATGATGATTTCATCTAGCTAGATGACATCCCCTGCCACTTCTACCATTCTCATTTCTCACTTTTCCCCATCTTTGCCACCTCAGGCTTTAACATTACCTTATTTCTCCCCCTCTATTCCCAAGAAACTTCCCCCTTAGATTGCCCATATCCAGCAATTAACTATTCAATATGGTTTAGCACAGGGACATCCTTTTATAGGTGGGCACATTTCCTTTCCTTCTACCTTCCAAGCCCAAGTGGATGCTGATAGGAAGGAAAGGGAAGCCTGAAGAGAGAAAAAGAAGATCAAGGAAAATAAAGCCTTGGCTACTCCCCATCTGTGGTAACAATTTGACCCCATTTAGCAACAATTGATGTTGACTCATTTATCACCAAATGTAATAAAGCCAACTAAGCAAATGCAGTCAGAGGACTACATGATGAATGTAGTGGCCATAAACATGTCCATCTTTAGGCCACAAGACAAAATTGAGCTATTAACCGAATCCACTTCTGCAGTTGCTGAAGATTACTTGAAGACATCAAGGAGGCTACAGAAGATGGAAACTAATCTAGCCAAGGAAAATGCAAACTATAACAATTTGAACTTAGAGATCAATAGAAAAGATAATGAAATAGAGAATTTGAATAAATAGTTTCAAGATACTATTTATCTTCAGACTCACTGGGCAGTTCTGGCCCAAAATGATTCTTTAAAAGTAGGGCTCACACAGGTAAAGGATGCGATGACAATCGTAAGGTGGGAAAAAAGTAGCATTGAAATAAAAATGTGAGGAACACCTGCTATAGGTTACCTAATTGCAACAAAATTTTCTAACTGAATAGAATAATACTAGGGATATACAAGCCCAATTTCATTCTGAGCAATAGAGAGCAGCACAATTGACACTGAAGTTGGCCAATAGGTCAAGGAATGTAAGAGTGTTAAGTCTGGTGAAGGAGTTATATGAATCCATGTGGAAGAGAATCTCTTCAGAGATTATTTAGCTTAGGCCTTCTCTCACCTTCCTGCTAAATGCATAGAAATTGTGCAAAAATGTGGAAAATTCAGTTGCAAAAAACTAGCTACAATTTTTGGGAGAGTAATAGACTCTGAAACATTGCTACAAAAGCTTTATGACACAATGGATGTAACTTTGTCAGCAACAAGAATCAATGATAGAATGGTCACTGCTAAGCGAGTGAATGAGGTTCTCAGTTGTAATTCTGCAGCCATCAGTTGTAGAGAACTCCTCGATGTCATGAAAGAAGGAATCAGTGAAATGAAACAACACATTGAAGATCTAGTGCAATTAGGACTTCCTTATCCATTTCTTGATGACAACACCATGTTGATGGTAGATGAAATTGAACCTTTGCTATTGGCCAAGTAGATCGATCAGAATTTTTTTTAAGATCTAAGGGATGATTCATTAGTCCCTAAAGTAGAAGCTATCTTGGTTCCTGTTTCTCAGCTCAAATTCAAATTGAAGGCTATGGTTCAAATTTTGTAGAATTTTTCACATAAGGATATTATTAACCTTGATTTAACCTTCAATGAATTGTAGAATAAATAGGGGTTATCTGACAATGAGTGGTCCACCTACCAAAAAACATTGTTGAAGCTATAATTTTGAAATTTTGATCTAGCGGGAGTTGTGGTTTCTTTTTGAGCAAGCTCAAACGTCCTTGGGGTCACCAATAACTGTAGAGTAAAAAATTACTCTATGTTTCATTCTAATTTTTAGTTACGTGCTACAAAATTTTGTTCCCACATACTTTGATCTGAGATGGTGAAGTTTTGAAACAGAGCGTAGGCTCTAATTTCCTTTTGATTCATTTTTCTTTTAAGTGTTAAACTCAAGCAAAAGCTACCAAGTGTCATCATCCAAGGCACTTTTCATAATTTCAATAAGGCTATGGAATGTGCCACATATCTCATAGAAACTCAATGGAACATGACAAGTGTCATCATCTGCATTTCATATCAGCACCCATGTTTCAAATCTTTTTAGCAAAAGGTTTCAACAAGCTAAGTATCAGGATCAGGCAAAAAGCACCAAGTGGCAATCACAGAAGGTTTCAATTTGCTTTTCTAAAAGTGATGAAAGATGCCATGTATCCTAGCTAAAGCAAGTAGAATCCACCATGTGTCGAGATCTGAATCATCTTCATTTTGCTTCATCGATATAGCAAAGACTGTGGTAGGTCTCAAGTTTGGTTTCTAAAGCAAGTGGAAGTCGCCAAGTGTCATTGTCCATGTATATATGAAATGAGGCCTGATTGATTCTATAATATAAACATATTAAAATGGAGACTAGCACGTGTCACCTTCCATAGGTTTCTCAAAAGGTAGTTAAAAGTAGCAGAGATTGCCACATATCCCCAGTTAAGTAAAGCAAAGATTGCCACGTGTCCTTTGTTGAGGCAAGTGGAAATCACCACCTATCTCCATGTCTTTTAAAAGTTTCTTGGGTGAGAAATGCTATGTGTTTTTTTTGTTTAAGTTGTTAAAGTTTTGAAGAAGTGGATTGCGACAGGTGTCAAAGGTGGAACACTCCTGATCAAAGACACAAGAGAGTATAAGTTACGTGAAAAGTGCCATGTGTCTTCAGTAAGTGTTGCAAAACATGCCAAGTGTCATTCTCTGGTAATAAGAAGGATTTTAAGGAATTGGCCAAGTGTCCTCTTCTGTTTAAAAGAAGGGAGCATCCTGCGATCTATTTTAGCCAATGAATTGCTGGAAGACAAAGCATTTTAGAATCTATGAAATATCTTTTGTTAGACACTTCCAGTTTGGTTAGATTTTAGTTGGGCCATTAGATTGGGAATAGATAGATAATCTTGAGTGAATCCAAGGCTATAAATAGGTACAGAGATACCAGAAAAACAAATCATCATCAGATACCAGAGAGAATTTTTTGAGAGAATTATTGTCAAGAGTTTATACTTTCTAGAGCTATGACTAAGAATATCATTTGCCTTTGTTCTATCTTCTTAAGTTGGAAAGTTTATGTAATTGTGCATGTTTCTATGCCTCTTATGTGACTAGAGAATTAATGAGAAGATTGAATCATGTGCCTTTGTTGATATCTTTTGTGTCATTGCAAAAGTAGTCTAGGTTGTGTTGTCAAGAGTTTTAGATTTTCTAGAGCTGTGATTAGGAATGTCATTTGCCTTTGTTCCATTTTCTTGAGTTGGAAATTTTATATAACTATGCATGTTTTTGTGCCTCTTATGTGACTAGAAAATTCAAATAAGAAGATTGAACCCTATGCCTTTGTTGATATTTTATGTATCACTGCAAAAGTAGTCTATGATGTGAGCCTCTATTTCTACTATTTCCATCTTTTACATTGATCATGCACTTGTTTGCTCTTAAATGTAATTGAATCTTACATATAGTCTCATTGTGCTCAGGATTAAGGTTGAATTACATTCAGGCGCATTGCCATAGTTAGATTTTATTTATTACATTTGTGTTTCTGTTAAAATTCCTATCCCTTTTCCCAGTATACACTTGATATAAAGAAGAGACCAGCTTCTTAAAAATCTAGAGGTTGTTTCAAGTCACAAGTCCCACATCTTGAAACTTCCCATTGTTGGTGTTAAGAACAAGCACAATTTTAAACATCAATAGTTTACAAGTCTATCTATAGTTTGGTGTAAGCTGACAAATCAGATAAACATTATAGACCTCCTGTATCTCATAAAACCTCTAAGCCTTATAATCTCTTAGTGGTTTTCTTTATAACTCTACCAAACACTGGTGGTTCCATTTGAATTTTGGGATCTACATATTCATTCTATGTTAAAGATAAATATGAAAGATTTATTGGAGTCCTTGTGACAAACATAGAAGTCATTGGATATAAATCTTTAAAATAAATTTGAATAACAACATGTTTGGTTTGTGTATAAGGTTTTAAATGTCTTATAAAATTTGTGGAATATAGTATTCAAAATACTCATGGGTTCATTTTGTTCTTTATGGACAAATAAAAAAATTATGATATAGGATGGAAAGGTCAATAGGTACCTAACAATGATTAATGAATATGGTCTCAAGGTCATTCCAAGATGTAATAGACCCCTTTAAAAAAATTTGGTACCAAACATAAGTTGTATCATATAATTTATAATGGCACAATAAAAAATCCACATCATCATGTTGAATCGATGTTATAATGATGGCATCTTTGAAAGTTTGTATATATTACCATGCAATTCAAATTCTAGTTTGAAAATACTTTGGACAAAATTTATCAAGGTTTTTAGGTAAGTCATGGGTAACTCCTAGAATATTCACAAGATAATTACCTCCTACAATCCAAGAAACATACATTTGAGGATTTATGGGGATACCAAAACTATTGATAATAGGAACAATATTTGTTAAAAGGATATTGGCTGAATGGATATGTCTAGTTTTGGATTTTCCTTTGTCAGCTCTAGAATTCTTATGCTCTATGATATATAAAAACTGAAAGTCACCCTCTATAGACTTTGAATTCATATTAATTATTCTATTTTCTATTTTTATGCTTGTATTGTCTCAATTTGAGTAAGACTTCTAAAATGCTAAAGCTTAAATATGCCCTCTTTCAATGCCAATCTATTGGCAGGTGGTTTAGGCACAGCCCAACTTCCTAGGATTTGCATGGTGATCTACCCTTTACCTCTTCTAAAAGGAAAAAAATCTTCTACAAGGTTTATATCACCAAGGCATGGCATACTAGATAAATTAGTGGTTGATGTGTTTATTGTTTTGGTCAAGGGCCCTGCTAATTTTAAGCTTAAAAAATTAAAAGAAGCTCTATGAAACTTGTTTAAAAGAAACAATCAACAAGTTTGAGATTTAAAAAGGGATTATGGATAATCCATCAACATTTCATTTCATCACATACATTAAACAAGCCATAAAAAACAATTTCAATAGAAAGATCTAAATTTGATAAAAGAATTACAATTTTTATGTCTACTATAAAGCTAATCTAACAAAAGGCATAAAAAAGAGAAAAAATATATGGGTAAATACATATAATAAACGACCATATTTTTTAAAGAATAAAAATCTAATTCTTTTGAGTAAAAAAAATTATTTTTCAAAACTAATCTTCTACTTGGCCAGTTTATGCAAAACTAGAAAAATAGGTGATGTTGAAGTCTAAGGATAAATTAACTATAAATGAAGAAGAACAAAAACACCTTTCACATGTGTAGGTAACAAATTCCAATATTCACAACCTTTAGAACTAGAGATAATCCATGAAAAAATAATTGATATTGATCAAATACTTAGATTAATTATAAAAATATGTTCAAATTAACATAAATCACAAAAAAAGTTAAGGAACTAAGAATATTAAAATATTAAGAAAGATAAAATTGAAAAACATTGAAGGAAAAAATAAATAAATAAATAAAAATATTACCATAAAGTTAAGTCGAGAGATTTGATAAGTGGAGAAACCATTGAATGGTGAAAAGCACTACAATCTATTGAGAAGATTTACAATAAGAAAAATTCAAAGTACAATAGTATAAATAAAGTTTATTAAGAATTTCCTTAGATCAAAAGAGAAATGAGAATTACTTTAAATAAAAGAGCATCACAAGTATAGAAGAGCAAGACTAAAATAATAAGAGAGTTGTGTGAATGTAGTCATAAGTGTTGAAGAAAGGGAAAATATAGCTCATTATAAAGAGATAAGAGAGAAAAAGAGTTAAAAGTGCAAGCTCCAGCATGTGTGTCATGTATCCCTAATCCTATTACAATTGAGGAGGATGTGTGTACCATATGGAAGGAGATAAGTTACATGTATGTAATTCCCATGACTACAAATAGAATAAGGAGGTGAGTGACACCTCAGAAAGGGAGAAAAAAGTGTATTTATAAATATAATAAATACACACACACACATAAGACTTAGGATAAACTTAGAAACATATATAAAGATTATAAATTTTAATTAATTTTCCAACACTCCCTATTAAAATTAAATTTAGGGTTAAACAAGTATAGAAAACCTTTTAAAAATAAATAAGAGACTTGAAATTACATAATACTTCCCCTTAAAATAAACTTCCTTCAAGAGGAATTATAAAAAGATTGAGAGAAGAAAGAAGAGAAGGTGCTATCAAAAGTTGCAAGGAAGAAAGCGTGATCACCAAAAATCTTCAAGAATCCTCTTCGAATAATGTGGTTGACCTGCAATAGAATAAATATCAACAAGAAAGAGGAATGATCCATAAAATTGCAAGAAAAATAAACTAACATAAATATTTCAAGTTAAATAACCATTTTTCCAAAAATACTATCTACATACATAATGTAATAAAATAAATGTACAAAAAAAGAAAATAGAGTAAAAATAACTTCCATTATAAAGTGCATAAACCTACACAAAAATAAATTAGTCAAAATAATCAAAGCATATATCCTATATAAAAAAAAGTAAGGAATAAAATAAAAAAATTAGCTAATCAAAATGGAGATAAAGAAGATGCATCACTTGTAAAATATATTCTACATGAAGCATTAGAAAGACTATTGCAAGAAGATATCAAAGTCTTTATATGATTCAATTTATTTAAGAATCCAAATAATTTTACCCTTAGAGGTGGAAGATATAGTCATTTTTCAACAATGCAAAGTGTCATGTGTGGATTATCATAAAATTTGCAAAAGTGTAATTTTTAATATTTAGATATGTGATGCCCGTGTCTTTCACAATACACACAAGGTTTAACAATTTTAACCAAAGCATGAACATTAGAATAAGTATAGTCAAAATAAGTTGTATTATAAGTCCTTTTATTCATAGAATAATAAGATGTCAAATTTTCATTAGAGGTATTTGAAGTAATATACTCAAGACTTTTCAAATTTGCATTTGATTTAGGTAAAAGAGTTTCAAGAATAATAGTTGCGTACTTACCAAGACCACCACCAACATACCCCATAGATTGCATAATTTTTAAACTAAGGTTAGAACCACCATATGGTAGAGAAATATGCTTTTTAGAACATGAAACAACATCAAATATTTGAAAATTTTGAAAATATACAATTTGAGTAGTTAGAGAGTTAATTAAAACTTGCATTTCATGTAATTTTTCATTGTGCAAATTATGCAATAAAAAAATTGTTTGAGTTTTACATTCAAATTGACGATTTAAAACAAATTTTTTTCCATCTTTTATAAAAATTTGATTCATAAAATCATTAATTAAATCATCATTTAATATACAAAACCATATTTTATTCATAAAGATTTAATATAAATTTAAATATATCATAATTGAAAGGACGATAAAAAAAAGTTTGATCTATCTTATTAAGGTATAAAATTTCCTCAAATTGTTTTGCTAAAAAAAATTGAGATTAAAATTTATTCAAGTGATATTAGGAAAATTTTTAACTTTAAATTAAAGTTTAAAAAAAAAAAAATACACTATAAATAAATGGTGGCATATGAAAAAAAACTCATATATCCTTTCCACGTGGGGAAAAACATATCATGTAATTTTTCACTTAAAAGGATTATTATGCCATGTGTCGAGTTTAATGAATATAGACAAATTACCTTTGAAAAACAAAAAGAATTTAAAAATGATTTGTGAAAGATTCCTTTTTTGATTTACATAGGAATTAAAAGACCATTTTATTTATCCACTTATCACAAACTAGAAGTGACTTTTGGACAAAGAATAAGATGATATTATTTTAAGCGGCACCTATATAAAATGGCGTATTACCATATGAATGAGAGAAAAAAAGATAACCTCTTTTCTTTGGAAAAAGCTTGAAGGATTGGTGTGTTTTTTTAATTATAAAACCACTCAAATAAAAATGAAAATGCTAAGTTTTAGTATAAAGAACATAACAAATAAAATATTGATAGAATTTAAAGAATCTATTGTTAATGTAAATAAATAATATGGAAAAAAAATTAATTATCAAATAAAAAGGTAATAATTATCAAATGTTTAAAAAGGAAGGTAACAAATTAGATATAATGAAGATAATTGAGTAAAAAAAATTCTGGAAAATTCTTTTAAATGAAATTTCTTAATAATGTAATGTACCCAACATCAATATATAATTGTATCAAAAAGGATAGTTGAAATTTATTTTAAAAGGTTGAGATTAAGAATTGCACACATATAGATAACACAATAATAAGAGATGAAGGAAATATAAAAAACTACAACGAGCAGAGTGCAAATAGGTATAACCAAAAAGAAATAACCAAAAAACTAGATCTTAAGCTAAGATAAAACACTATGCAAAATATAGATACAAAAGGACAAAGATAATTAAAATAATAATGTGAACAAAATGTAACACAAAAAAATATAAAAATATGGTGCTTAATACAACAAGCTAAATGAAATGTGATAAATAGATATGAAAGGGCCGTGCAAAAAAATTAGCTGGCAAAGGATACCATAATAGAAATCCCAAACTAAACTCTTGAACTAGAATGTATAAAGGAAAAGAAAAAAACTTTAGCCTAAAGCTGAAAGGAGAAAATAAAAAAAATCAAATTTGAAAATCAAGATAGAGAGCTAGAAAACAATATTTTTATTTAAAATGTAGTCATGGTTTTTATTATTTATCTAAAAAAATGATTTAAATTTTTATGAAAATTTGACAAAACATTCTTAGATATAAAATGAAGAAACCCATTAAATTTTAGCACAAATAAATAAGTCAATCAAAAAAATACAATCAATTAAATATGACATATTTGTAAAAAAATGACTTATCTATCACCAAAAACCCTGCAACATAAATTTAGAAGGTGAAAAATGAAGATGGATTTAGGGAAAATCCAAGATTCTTTCAAAAGAGTTCAAAACCACTTCAAAATCAATGTTAAAATGATCGTAGCTCTGATATCATATTAAAATATAGCTAAAGATTGAATTGAAAAATGTTAAATGAATAATAAAAGACTTAAATAATAAAATTACCATAAAGTTGAGTTAAGAGATTTAACAAGTGGGGAAACCATCAACCAGTAAAGAAACCCACAATCTATTGATAAGCCTTGAAACAAGAATCACTTTAAGTACAATAGCATAAATAATCTATAAGAATAATGGTCTTATTCCAAGAGAGCAATGAGAATGACTTTAAACCAAAGAGCGTCACAAGGATGCAAGAACAAGACTAGAACAACAATAAAATTGTGGGAGTGTAGTCACAAGTATTGAAGAAAGGGAAATGAGAGCCATTATAAAGAGATAGAAGAGAAAATGAGTTACAAGTGCAAGGTCTAACATATATGCCATGTGTCCCTAGTCTTCTTACAAGTCAGGAGGATGTGTGTGCCACGTGGGGGGAGAGGAGTTATATGCAAGTAACTCCAAAGACTACAAGTAGACTAAAGAGGTGAGTGACACCTCAAAAGGGGAGAATAAAGTGTATTTATAAATACAATAAATCTACACATACATAAGACTTAGAATAGGTTTAGAAACCTATATGAAGGACATAAATTAAGGTTAATTTTCCAACTAATAAAATTGTATAAAAAAGATAAAAATTATATGGTACTCTATTTCTATATAATTAACCATCCAACCAACAATAATCTTATTCTAGATTACATCATGACATTATATATAAAATTAACCTAAAATGCCATTAATCATCTACCAACCATGTGGTTACAAATATTTAGTGAGAGATACCAACTAGGGCCCAAATCCAATGGCGATCATGTTAAATCCCAAGGACATACTGATAAATTTTAAATTCAATTTAAGTGGTAGAGAGTGGTTGGGTCAAAGATGTAAAGTTCATTAATGCCACAACAACATTATTTAGCCTATTGAAAAAAAAAATCAGTGTATTTGTATACTTTGATTGATCCCAATGCACACACCATGGATTTATTGGACTCAAGTGTCAAGTCTATCTTAAATTATGTGTCTTATGATCAGTTATACATTATTAGACAAGCCACTTTTCAACCCAATTAGTAAGATGAAGTGCACATTTGTTTTTCATCCTTAACACTTTGATAGGCAAAGACATCTATTAAATTTTACCTTGGCCATGAATAGGATGGATTAAAATTCAAGGTTTAAAATTGGGCTCAACACACCCCTTTATCTAGGCATCCTTTCCATATGGTGGTATCCCAAAACTTTATGATCTTTTATTTTATCTATGGTGACCCAAGTATCAGGTTCTTATGAGTTGTTACAGTGATGACACTTGGTTGATGCTCACACAATCATAAACTTTGCCATCAAAGTTTAGCTTCAAAATATTTATAGGTCATGATAACATAAAAACATTCCATGTTGTTTCTTCTCACATTATCACGAGATCAAATACTTTTTCCTTTGTAATATTTTCATTATGGAGTGCAGGGATATGATAATGTACCACGTGGTGGCCTCTCACACTCTTGTAATATTCTACCTTTTGAAAATTTTGAGTAGTTGAAAATAAATGTGACTAATTTTTTAAATCTATGAATGGATTAAAATGAGCTCAAAAATTTACAAACAAGTGTCACATGACACAATAGAGGTGGATACGACTTCAAAATATTGTGAAGAGCAATGGACAAATGCAACTAAGTCTAGAAGTCTACAATAAAAAAACATAGAGTTAGTGAACCACAATTTTGATAAAATTAGTTACGTAAATAAAGCCAAGAAATAGAAAATTCATAAAATAAATCTTATAATAAAGCCCCCTTTATAACCCTCTATTCAATTTAGCCCAAAATATGAAGGAAATGATTAAGGTAGTTACAAATCCTTTTTGCAAATACTTATCCAAATTAATCCAAAATAATTACAAAAGTGAGCCAAACATAAGGGAAACCTTAAGAATAATCTTTTTATATCAATTTAAATCATTTAAGTAGGTAAAAATTTTATTTAATCCATAAGATAAACATTTAGAGCTCAATAGATCAAGTTATAAAACAACAAATACAAATTGGACTTTAAGCAAATTTGCATAATTCAAACCATGAGGCTTTAGGTTTTATCTTAAGGTCAATTAATTTTTAATGATAATTTATCACTCTAACTTGGTTAGAACAATGGGATAGTTTTAAAGTCCTAATTATAAATTGAGAAACTTCTTAATTCCAAAATGATAATAAAACATGCGAAAGGTACCAAACACATCTGAAAGTAAGACTAGGCTTCAAAGACAAAATAAGTGTAATATTAGTTCTTATGAAATTATCTCATGATACAAGTAACAACACATGAAAATATGTGAATGAATCTAAAATATGTGAGATTATTATAAAATAAATACCTATTTCTAAATTTATGGCCAAATTTAGGGAAATTTTTTTGTATGAGTATGTAAGGTGCACACACATAGTTCAATGGTTGGATGAAAAATTGAAGTTATGCATGGATAAACACCCACTTGCTATAATTGTTTAAATAATATAATTTTCAAATAATTACAAATTGAAACCATAAAATGAGGTTCCATCATGGTATTAAAACTCAATATATGTTGTTATTTTCATGCATATAGTGTTTATCCGTGCACTTGATACTATAGAGTAAGATCAAAATATATTTAACATTTTTACATCAATAATGATCGGTCACATTATATAGATTATGTGGAATAATTATTTTAGATGTTCTATGGTAATTTGAGAGAATGAAACATTACTTTCAATCAATATTATATCTAATTAGACAATTTCACTTCGTAATTTAATAATGTAAAACTTTTTTACTAGTTTAATAGGATGCATGAATAGATTAGTGTATAACATATTTGGAGTTTCACTAAGACTATTCATATAAAATGGGAGCACAATGGTATTGGATAATGTGTGAAAAGGGTCCTTGTGATAGGGTATTTTAAACTCAAAGATGGTGTTTATTTGATAGATGTAAATAACATTATTGAATGGTTTAGTAAGGAAATGAATAATGGTGCTGAGAATAATTGGAAAGATATGAATATTTTATGATGGTAATGTTGGATTTCCAAGTCACCCCTTTAGTAGGAAATGAACTCATAAGGACCATGTAAAATATTATGCACTTTCATAGTGATTGAGTTCCCAAAAAGTAAGTTTATGCATATATGCTTCCCATCTACACCCACACTTAATAATCAACTCAGGTTTGCACATCAACTAAGTGTTGATCTATGCATATGTATTGTATAATGTGCACCCCATGTAAATATAATGCATCACATCAACATGGTACACAAGTCAGAATGCATGAGTCTCCCTGAATTCAAATAGTGAAAGAAATAAGTGCATAGAGAGTAATTCTAAATCATGAAGAGTGCACTCAAGACCTTCAAATATTCTTGTGAACTCTTATTTAAGACTTCCTCACACTCAAATGGAGATGAAAAAACAATATGAAGACCATTAGAAGAGACTAGGCATAAAAATAGTATGGGATTTGTGCATTTTCATAGAAGATCTCTCATAGTGCCTTTCACAAACTCACATCCACACTACGCAACCAAATCTCTATGCAATCTTTAGAATGCACCCTTTACGTATAATGTACTTAGCTATATGTGTGTGGCCACATGAGAGACTCTAAAAGGAAGGGAGTATGCATGGGCTAGTGTACATAGGGTCCTAAAAGAGAATGCACACAATAAATTCACTACTTGCACAAGATGATGAGGTAGAACCTAAAGATACACTTGTGTAATCCCACATCAATAGGCTAGTATTAATAAATTGGTAGGTGAATGCCATAAATAGGGATGGTAGTTGAGCCTAATTGGACATCAAAAGGACTGAATCAAAATAGAATTGAATGTAGGGTAACTATTAAAATGTTATAATATGATCACATGCCACCCTTAGATGTCCAAATTCCCTTCATTCTCAGACAAACATGTGGATCCATGAGTGACATTCCAACTACTTCAATAATCAAATTATCAGATCTCAGTTGGATAAGCATGGATTATAAAAATTATTACAAATATACTGATGTTATTAAACCAACCATGAACTCTATATGCCATTTTCAAATTTAAGTTCGTAACTACCATCTCTAATGGTGAATTGATCATGCTATACAAACCTTTATTTTTATTATAAAATGGTTGTCATATTTTGAGCATTATAATGCTACAAAAAATTTCCCTCCAAAATCCCTCTCCTAATATAACAAAGCTTTGCTTATTTTAATTTTTCATATTTCCTTAGACACTGGGATTAATAATATCTGATTTAATTTCTTCATGATCTATGTTCTATGTGCATTTATGGTTATTTATCTTTGTCTATGGATGTTTTTCCCTCTCATTAATATCCTCCCTTCACACCTTTGTGTAGAAATGAAAGTATCGACATGTCTCATGATGTGTATACATGGGTCTACATATGTGTTATCTATGGGTTATCTATCATCCCTCTTAATGTTGTATTGTTTTCCCTTACCTCCATGCAAAACACTTATGCAGTGAGCTCAATTTGAAGATATTATATCTAGTTTGTTATTCTTATTATGTCATTAAGTGGGTGAGGTGTTTGATCTATTCTTGGTACATCACCTTTTATGTTCTAGCAACCCTCTTACCTTTTTTCTCTCTTTCTCCTTATCAAGTTTAGGTTTAACACTAGCTATAGATTTCATTATAATCTTTGTAGGTCTATGCGCTGGTCCTAAACTAGGTGAATCTAGAATATAAGGAACCCAACCTAATATAGAGTTTCATCCCAAGAATCACAAGAGTTCCAAACCTTTGGGTATGATCCCATATTTATAATGAGACACTAAATCACTCTTCAACATGTAGGTCCAAGGTGTTAGGCATGAAATAACCTTATGCAATAAAGTATGAGAGTTATTCACATGTAGGTGTATGTTTCAAGTGATAATAGTTTATGACATGCCTAATAGTATAAATTTTAAACATTGGCTAAGATATTGGTGCTACTCATAGTGATTTAAGTGTTGAAGACACCTTGTATAGCACCTAACAAATCTAAGCATTCCTAGTTTGTAAATATCAACCTTCTATCTCTATGCCAGGACAAATGAGATCATCTTCAAAGGGCACTAATTTTAATTTTTTTGAGTTACCTATAGTTTATATAAGAATAGGAGTTAGAGTATCTATCTCATTTCAGGAGGGCATGATACACCAAATGACCTTCTCATAGAGCTCATTCTACACCTCCATTTGGCCAATTCCTTGCATACAAAGAAAAATTATTTCTTATCCCTTCATGGATACATAGAGAAATCAACCCTTTATTCCTTTTAATGGAGGTATTCCATTGATCCTTCCCTAATATGATGATATTATTGTAGTTTCTCTTAAGATCATCCCCTACTTTATTGGAGAAAATTTAACTACACCTGTAAAGCACATACATGACATAGAAAATATTTGTTCTATCCATCATATGACCAAAGACAATATCATAGTGAAAATACTTACCTCTTTTTTGAAAGGGAGATTTCTCTAATGGTATCATATCTTTCAACCTAGTTATATTCACAATTGGGATGATTTAGGTGTAACACTATGTAGGTAGTTTGAATAAAATAGTGACCACTTGTCACTGATGGAATAACTCACTACCATCAAAAGGGATCCACATGAGAAGATGGTCAAATTAAACTTAATATTTTGGAGGAAGTGGGACCAAGTCTCACTCTTGGTAAGACCTACTCCTAACATCACATTTTTTTTACTTCTTGAGAGCACTAAATAGTAACATGGCCATAATGATCCAATATATAGGTGGCACAATATTACCAGATGCCTATGAGGTCATTATGAATGTATAAAATTAATTGATTCAAGTAATTAAAATTTCACCCATACCCCCTATACCCTTATATATTGAGCCCCCATATACAAGTTCATCTACCCTACCTTGCATTCCAACTCTGGCCCCTACTCTTATTGCTACCCACCTACCAATTCCATCAAATTCTATACCCTTGAGGGAGTTACATGAGGTTAAATCCTTATTGAAAATTTTTCAAAATTAAATTGTGGAACTAAAAAGGTAGAAATCATAGCATCCCATGTCTTATCAACCCTTCAATCAATAATATCAATCAAACAAGCCACCCTAGTAACATGTTGTGTAGACTCAGAACCAACTCACATATAATAGAATACCCTATACACCAAATCCTCATACTAAAATAACTTATATATCTCTTGTACCTATACAAAATAGTATGGTGTAGGACTATGAATGGTGTTATATGAGAAACTAGCCACATGATTAAGCTGTGTGCATGAATGGAGATACAAATGAGGCACCTATGATGGAGAATGTACCACCTCCTCAAGAGCCTCCATCTATTTCATATTAACCAAGAGATGAACCACAAACATGAACACAATAGTAGGATGAATTTACCCTCTTAAATTGTTAGGAGGGTGACTTCAATTATGTGAATCAAAATGAAGTACTAGGCATAAGAAGTAACCTAGTTTCATTTAACATAAATTAAGAAAGATACAAATGGTGGAGGAACCTTATTATTTATCACCTTATGCTTATATTCCCTAATTTTGGCACACGAAGACTAAAGTTAAAGTACTTATGCAACCTTCGGTGCACACATAGTAGGTTGCATAAAAATAAATCCAGCCCAAAACTAGTGCACAAGAATGAGAAGAGACTAAAATTATAAAGGTGAAAATTAAAGAGACTCAAATCCCCTTTAACATAGTCAAGAAAATGGATAAGACTAGAATGGATATTTCTCTATGGGATTCTCTTACTATTCCTTCCTAAAGGAATTTGTTTCAAGATGTCCTACGAAGCTTCCAACCTCATGAGCCATCACAAACTATGCCTACTACACACACAAGTTTATGTCAACCTATGGAAAAAGTGTGTATAGATAATAATCCACCCCCATTATACATCTCCTTAATTATCAATGAGCATCTCACACATAATTACATGATAGATTATGGTGCAAGTAGATTAGTCATGTTGAAGAAAATCATAGACATGCTAGGCATAACATATTTTTCCATCTCAAAAGGGGTCATCCAATTGGATAGGATAATGGTAAAAACTATGAGAATTATCAGTGATTTGACTCTTACTCTAAATTCATATCCAAGCCTTTCCATTTCATAGGAGATTGTAGTCATTGAATTACCCCTTTACTTGGCAAGTGTTTAAGTGTGATGAAAAAATCATTAACTTCCTAAAATACTAAGCTAAGTTATGCACTAAAAATGAATTGTGAATCCAATATAAATATGAAAATAAGATCATTCAATTGATGGGAAACAAGCTACATAAGGGGGATAGTCATGCTGGAAAGCATCTTCAATTATGATGACTAGTTGAAAGGTAGGAGGAAAAACATGATAGTGAAGGAGGAAATCTTCAATCCATCATCCATCTCTGATGGTAGACTTTTAAAATACACTAAGTTATTTTCCCCATCTAAATTTAAAGAATTCATTGAGATAAATTGAAATTATGATGATATATTTTCATGGAGTTATAAATACCTCAGAGGATTTGACCCAAGTTTAGCTAAAATATAATTGAACTTGAACCCAATACTAGGCTAGTTAAGAAAATGTAGAGGCCAATTAATTCAAAGATTGAGCCCTTAATGAGAAAGGATATCTCAAAGCTAATTGAGTTTGATATAATATTTCCAATCAAATATTCCTCATGGGTGGCCAATCTGGTCCTAGTATGCAAGAATAATGGAGAGATTCATTTGTGTGTAGACTTTAGGGAATTAAACAAAGCCTCTCCCTCAAAGACCACCACCCCTTTCCACCAATGGATTAAATTATACAAATAGTTATAGGTGTAGAAAGGTTTTCACTACTAGACCATTATTGAGGCTATAACTAGGTGCTTGTGTGGGAGTGTGATTAATTCATAACAACATTCACCACTAAGTGGGGAATCTTCGCATACAAAAGGATGCCCTTTGGTTTGATAAGTATATGGGATAATTTATATAGGGCCATGGATATGGTGTTCAAGGGACTCCTCAATAACATCATCTTGGTTTACCTTGATGACAAAACTATTTTGTCAAAGTACACAATAGTTCATTTAGGTCACCTTGAGCAAGTCTTTAAAGAATGTTGAGAATTTGGGATATTTTTGAACCCAAGTAAGTGTGTATTCATAGTACATGAGGGTAAAATTTTGGGACACATCATATCCAAAGAGGGACTCAAAATCAACCTTGATCAAGTTGAGGACATTTTATCACTCCCTCTCCCAGGTCACAATAAGGGTCTTCAATGCTTCTTAGAAAAAATAAACTATGTGAGAAGGTTTATGCTAAGTTTTGTAACTCTAGTCAAGCCCCTCACAACAATGATCAATAATAACTTTGTGTTCATCTAGATCCAACAAGGCTAAAGTAGATTTGAGGCCATCAAGCATGCCATTAAAAATTTTCCTATGTTGATAAACCCAAATTATGGTAAGTATTTCATTCTTTATGCCTTTTTTAGAACTGAAGGTATATTAGCTATTCTTACTTATTAGAATAATAATCAACTAGATTAGCATATTACTTTATTTATTTAGACATTCAAGGATTATGAGATGAACTATATATTTGTAGAGAAACACACCTTCATAATAATATGAGTGCTCAATAAATTTAGGCATATTCTCTCTAATAATAAGATTTAGCTCATGATCTTTCTCTTGAGTATAAATGTGTTCTTAATAAATCATAAGATTAGTGAGAAGAGATCTGATTGGATCAAAAAAGTGATGGAATACAACATCAACATTTAGATCACCAATTTGGTATGAGGCAAAGGATTATATGAGTAGCTAGAAAAAGATGTGAAGAATTAAGAATTAATAGTTTATGTACTACATGAGAGATATCCAAAAGATAAAGGTGCCATAAAAATATATATTGAGAACATGAGGATCTTCCTTCAGACCAAAGTATATCTACAAGGCTTGAATAAAGACAAGATCATAAAATTTAGATTACAAGCCATTACTTATGTTATTATTAGTGGTGCACTTCTTAGAAGAGACATCCATATAATCCTCTTGTGATGCATATAGCATAATCAAGTGAACACAATCCTTTAAGAGTTCCATGATGGATCGTCAAGAGGTAATTATCCACCTAAAACCATCATAGTGAAATCATACAAGCTGGCTATTATTGGCCAACTCTATTCAAAGATGCACATGCATGGGTGTAAGGTTGTAATAAATGTGCCTTATTTGTAGCAAGTATAAATTGGTATCCCTACTCCTATGTCCAATATAAGCTAATCAAACTTTTACATAGTGGGGCCTATACTTCATTGGCATGATAAATATGTGGTCAAGTAATAAACATAAATAGATCCTCATACCAAAAAAATACTTTACAAGGTGAATGGAGGTGATATCACTTAAGGAAGCTAATGAGGTCTCCATTCTATAATTATACGAAGGCATTGTCACAATATTTTGTATCTCAACCACTATTATCTTAGTTAATGCACTTGATTTTCTTAGAACTAAGAGCAATGAATGGGTGGTCAAACATAGCATCCACTTGAGCACCTCCTCAAACTATTACCTTGAAGGTATTGGTTTGGCCGAATCAACTAACAATAACTTGGTTTGTATCATTAATCAATCCATGGAAGATAATTAGTGATCTTAGCATACCAAGATCAAGATAGTACTCCAAGAAAATTGAATAAACCAAAAAGGGTGATGGGAAATTCATGCTTCATGTCAGTCTATTTAAGGGAAGTAAGGTTGCTCATGTCTCTAAAAATTCCATGTGGAGCTATTTTATCAATGGTAAGTGTATGGATGTGACCCAATGATAGTAACGTTATATGAGCTAATGGATCTCAAAAAACTCAAGTCATAGGCCATGGGCACTATGGATCTTTACCAAGCATAAACCAAGAAAACATTTGACAAAAATACTGATGATAAAATATTTAATTAAGGAGACTTAGTACTCAAGTGGGATGTAGATATACCAAAAATGAAGAAGCATATAGAGTTTGACACTATATGGATTGAACCTTATATTATATCCAGTTTCAAGCAAGCCAATGCATACTAGCTTGCAAGACCAAGTGGAGAAGTGTTACCTATCCCCATCAATGAGATTCATCTCAAGCACTATCTATAATGATGATGAAAACCCTTTTAAATAGTATTTTATATGTTTTAATATTCCCTGAGTGATGCATGCACATGCTATTATTTAGAGTAGTTTTTTTCCTCCAAGTGCTTGTGTACATTTTTGTTAGCTTACTTTTATCATTCCTATAAGCATTGCTTAAAGTAGTTATTTGATTTTTTTGTCCTCATGGAAGGTATCTTGATTACTTATAAGGTTAATTGGGCTTCTCACACCTAATGAAAATCAATAGAAAGAAGATCAAGGGATTATATGTTACTATATACCCAATGGATTACTTCAAGGCTAATGGATTCCCAATTAATAGGAAAGAAACCTATTTTCACCAAATATTTCACCCTAAATATGGTTTTTCAATCCTTTAATAAGATTTGGGTAACATTGGATTACCTCAAGACCTATGGGTTGCCAATATTAGAGGTAAACCTTGAGATTTAAGGGCTAGCTCCCTAGATTGATCCTTTATATCTTATCACCTACACTAATTTCTTACTTGAGTAGAAAGAGACATGAAAATAAACTAATATAATAAGGTTATACACTATGTATATCTCCAATATAATACCATATAATTTCACTAAGAAACATGATTCACAACACTAGTCTCAACATCCTATATTGATCTAACATAAGTATTTCAAACATGGAGGTGATATGCATTGTAATACTCAAGGCGAGTGAAATATAGGTTAGATTATTGACACTAAGGCTACTATTTAAACTTAAATATGGATAAATTAACTTTAGTACACTTCATGTGACCTATTAGAGTGGAAACTACTTACATCAAACATGGAAGAGCTAATACAAGGCAAGGATAGATACTAATCACTTGACCTTTCATGACACACTAAATAAAAACCAAATTGTAACTCTTTATTTCAAAGGCATATACAATATTCAAACCAATATGGCTTGACCGTACTAGGTGTGGATTGCTTACAAAAACCCAAAATGGTTTACATTTATAAAACATGTGAGAAGAGAAAGAAGAAGGGAATTGGAAAGGTCACAAAGGCAAGTGTCAAGACTTGGAAACTAGTTACATTTTAGGATAATGGAGTGGAAAAAATCAATAAATTTCTTCTTGGATAAGTGTATAATTGAAGCATGACAAACTCTTCAAAATGGCATAGAGACTATTCAACTACCCCTCTTGAAATTTACTTCATCATGAAACATCTCTTGACTACTTGAAACTAAACTAGGAAGAGTTGACACATATGTAATGTATTATGGAGGTTGGAAGTAAACTATGATAGTCATCAGATGCATCCCTAACTGATAGCCTTCTTCATGACACTTCTATTCACCATCTACAATCATTTACCAACTTTCTTGGCTCCACTTTTCACATTTGTCATCAAGGTGACCTTCAAATTCTCAACCAAATCTATGGAAGAGATGTTAGGATACCTATTAAAGACCTAATTACCTTCCAATCCATATGTTAGACCTTTAAAATATCCCTAATTAGACCTCTCATCTTCTCACTAGATAGTCACTTCTCATTTTCACTATCTGTTTAAGACTATCTATGATGAATGGTGTATTAGAAGGCCTTTATTTCTTTTATTTGGTGAGAAATTAATATTTAGAGTGGGAATAAGTCTCCATTGTCCTCCTTCAATGGTCTTCATCCACTAGTCCTCCTCTATACCTATAAAACAAATCAAAAACTATAAGAAACCTTGATTTTTTCCTATCTATACAAGTGATAGTATAAACCAATTGGGTGTCTAGGATCCTGAGAGATTCCTATACATGTCCAAGGAACTTTCATGGCCAAATTAATCCCTTTAAGTGTATTTTATTTCCTATTTTCTCCATCAGGTCTTAGACAAGGGTTTAAGGAGGGTTTTGAGCTATTTAGACTATTAAGGATTATTCATAAAATCATAACATTAAAAACTTAAAACAATTCCACAAATATTGAGAATAGGACTCTCCCCAACTACTCCTAACTTCTTGAGGTCTCATGCTTAGTTTTAATATAGATATGAATGTTTTAATTTGGCCTATCAAGTTTTCTCATGCATTTTAGGTACTATTGAGATGGTTTTAGGCCAAAAGTGACCCCTATGTTTAGTATCATACAAAATAATGGTTAAAAATAGTCTTATACTCTCTTTTTAAGGTCATAAAATGCATTGGAGGGCTCATATGGTCTTATAAGTTAATTTAGACCCCTATATGGCTTAGGCCTAGTTCATGCCTAATAGGCATGACTGCACTCCTTGAGAATTTGACCACCATTTATGAGTGAATATTAGGACTGTAAGTGAATATTAACATATTTTCACCTCTAATTAAACTCAAAACACCTTTATACAATGTTTCAAAACTCCTCATCACATACTTTTATCATCTACACACCAAACATGTAGTTTTGTCTTGACTGGGAGTACACTCTATCCGAGATAAAATAGAGGGCATATCCCCTATTGATCTTGCCAATTTGAACATGTGGGAGGATATATTGGGTAATGAGGACAATTTTCACAATTTTTTAAGGTTGGATCACTTCTCTAGAGTCCTCAACTTCACAAAATTTAAGATAGACTTATGGGACTGTGAGGAATGTGTACAAAATTTTGTTTGGGCCTAAGAAACTTGAGATTTGACTATAGGATAAGGTACTTGATTAGTTAGGAAAATTTGAAATACATAATTACCATTTTTATATTGGTTTTAGTATGATATATCTATCTTACACCTCTACCAACTTTCCAAACTATCTATCTTTCTACTTGTCTAGGCTAGTCCATAGACTGTGGTCAAACTATACGTGGCTCTTCTTAGGAAATTGAGATCCTTGTAGGTGTATTTTAGGGTGAAATTAATACATTATATCCTATCTTTTATCTATTAAATCATTCCATATTTTAATGGACTCAAATATTTCCCTATGGCTATTATTATCATCTTTTACTACCATTAATGTAATGTGGATATGCATATTGACTATAGATGACAATTTAGGGAGTACGAGACCTGTGTATGTCTAAACATTATGTTACATGACTAGGTTATTATTTAAGTCATTAAGATCATCTCACACTTTTTTTAATTCACCTCATGTCTAGAGACTTGTGTTTATACTCAAACTTCCTACTCCTAATATATTATGAGTCTATAGTTAGACTACAGGGGACATTTTGAGAGAAAAAGGGACTCATGTAGGTGGTGATGTGTTATTTGACACTATATTTCATCTTCTCTAATCCTTATTGAGGTCACTAGAACATCTCATACCTATATGAGTTCATCTCATGCCTATAATCTATGTAACCTTTCCATTATAGGTCACTATTGTGTTGTATAATCTTTTTAGCTTCATATACTATAGATTTCATTGAATGTCTACAATAGAAACTTGCTAGAAATGGAAACTTATTTAAACTAAATTTTATCAACCAAAAACTACTTCCTTATATCAATAAATTAATTTAGGCCTAATATACATGAAAGAAACCGTTAGGCCTATCCATACCTCAAGACATTTCACCATGGAGTGGTATAACATATGGGTCAAATGTGATTCAGAGAAGTTAAGGTAAAGTGTAGCCTCCACTCAAAAAAAACTATGAAATAACCCTAACTAGGTCCTATGTTTT
This sequence comes from Torreya grandis, assembly GCA_037957365.1. Lineage (NCBI taxonomy): Eukaryota > Viridiplantae > Streptophyta > Pinopsida > Cupressales > Taxaceae > Torreya > Torreya grandis. The sequence continues at coordinate 2,344,260 of JARHVA010002113.1, forward strand.
CATATTCACTAAACTAATAAAAAGTAATGTAAAGTCTAACCTAGTGCTCTCTAAAGCTTGTGCCACAAAGTGGGAGTAATAAACATTAAAATTATACATGCATAGAAGACATATACTCATGTCAATGAATATAAAATCCTAATGAATTGTATAGACGTAAAAATGCATATATATATACTCTTACAAAGGAGAAACAAAGTTATAAATACTCACCTTTGAATATGAACCCACCAAGCCTGAATCTCTCCCTTGGCTAAGGTGATTTGCAAAAGGTTGTTGTGGTATGTAAGGATGACAAGGATAAATCAACTCTAGGATACATCCTATTAATGCATCCAAAAGACTATGCTCCTCAAGTAGAATATCATCCAAAGTGTCATTTATTATCCATCTAAAACATCAAATATACCTCTTGAACCTAGCATATGAAACATTGATGTAACAATCTATCTTGAGTTGTGAGTTATGTGTGAAAGAAGCTTTGATTTGATCTATAAGAAATAATATGTGACACTATGTATAACCACACAAATATGGTTTTGAGACTAACTTTAACTAATAATGTAATACCACCTAGAGTAATGTGTATAATTCCATCATAGCTTGAAACTTTCTTAGCTTACACATAGTGGACTCAAGTTTAACTGCACATACAGAGCTCACCATTGTAACAATGTTATTATCAATTCCCTTAGACATAATGAAGGTTTTAAGTGAGTTTAAACATCTCTATTTCAACACTCTTCAGACTTCTATGGATTGAACTTAGACCATTATAGACTGCCTATAGGTGTCATTATGTAATATAAGACTATGTGCTAAGTTGGAAAATTGTCATCATCATAATGACATTTTATAAGTCTTATTGATTTCACTTCAAAATCCTTTCATCAACCTTGAAACCCTATTGTATTATCAACATGACTGACCAAAACCTAACCTCACCTGACTATAGGTGACTAATGTAGGAAACCTGACTGTGTTCATGTCTTAGGCATTGCATATCTAACTATGGCTAGTATTGAGACTAAACCCTCAAATAATAACTAATAAACATGCTAATATGGATTATAAATAATATATATCCTCTATTTTTAATTCCAATTTAGGAAGATAAACATTGCAACTAGTGGGAACAATGTCTATAGACTACACTAGAGTCTCATACTAGTAAGATGAGGTAGTCCTACTCATTTATTGACCTCCGCATATGAAAAAAAGGCTATAAATCATGTGATAAGTATATTAATAGCCCTATATAACATGTAAAACACTTGGTTTTATCATAATAATCTAAATAGTGAAGAAACCTGAAGACCATGGGGATGTGTATGCAAAAAAGAGTCAATATCACTCTTATCAATGGTTCATGAAGTATAATACACCAATATTCTATCTATTTCCATGAATTTTAGGTACATATATATATTAATTTCATCCCTTAAAATCATTGTCTCTAACTCACCTCTTGATTTTCATACCAAACTAAAATTGGTTGACTATTTAACCTTGTTTAGGAGAGTGATAGGCAAAAAATGTCAGTTTTGCTCATTTTCAAACCTATCAAATCTTCCCAAACATTTAATTGAGTTAAGGGTACTTGAATATACATTTTTGAAGTCATCCTAGGTATGTAACTACTATATAGGCCATACAACTGCTTGAAACTACCTAAAACTACCTAATCTTCTTGTTTTTAACATTAAACATGGAAGATGTGATTCTAAAAATGGTTCCTCTAACATATTCTAACTTTTCATATGTTATAATACACTTGAACACACTTTTATCCCATGAAAACTATACCACTTCATTAAATGACCCTAAAAGTGACCTTAGAATGACATAGGACAAACTATACAAGGATGATAAAGTTAAAGCACATAATATTACCTCATTTAAGAATATGTGATACATTTTACACTATAAAGGACCCATATAACAAGTTTGACTATATATGAGGCTGACTAATTTGACTGGTGGCTAAATTAGTCAATATTTTAGTGATTTCCTAGGGGTTGCAAGCTAGCTATGCCAAAGACTAGTAGCCTACTATCCATTGGGCTATCAAGTCACCTATACACTATATTGACACTGAATTACCTCTAAAATAACACCAAAACACACCAAACAATAGGAAATGAAACACATAAGATAACACACTTGTGTTCTCAATAACACTTAGGGAAAACACACACAACATAAGTAAAACAAACTTATCCTAGTATGCACAAGACCGCAAACACTTGAGGTGAAGGAAAATCACCTTTACTTAAACTAGGGTCAAAGATAGTAACTCTTACATCATTTTTTCTCCATGAAATTAATCCACCATGTGAAGCATACTTATCAATAAACAATTTCTTATGTTTATGGTCAAATGACTTACTATCCTTAGGTCTTCTACTGGTTGCAAGTATGTCACTTGGAGCTCTCAAGAATGCTTCATCTAACCCTCTAAGAGTCATTTTTAGATCTGTAACTTGATTGACTACTGTCATGTCCAATTGACACTTCTCAAATTTAAACTTGGAAGTCACCAAAGTTTCCTCAACTTTACATTCTTATTGAACACGATGTACTTGATGTTCAAAATCATCAATCTTATCTTCTTTTTTACTCTAACACATATGAAAGTGATTCAACCTCAAGTTGAGGTTTGGACTACTCTTCAAACATAAGCATTTATACCTTGGTCTCATTTGACTCCTCCATGAATGAAGCTTCTTTGAGAGTAGTTTGACATACATTTTCATGCTTAACAAGACACTCTCCTTCATGTTTAGAAGATTCATCAATCACCCTACTATTAGATTCACACTTCTTAGAAGGATAAGTTGAATTAATCATCTATTCAAATTATTGAACTATGGCATGAAATGTTTTCCATAGGTCATCCTCCTCTTCATTTCTATCACCTTTAAAGACTCCTCTATTTTGTATAGGTAGAATTCATTATTCTCTTCATCATATTGATCCACCATGCTCTGAAAACTAATATCATCATGAATATGAATAAGGTAATTACCTTCAATAGCTTGTAGAAAATATTTTTCAATGCTTAACTCAAATTGGTCACCTCCTTCCTCATCGATGATGCATGTGCCAAGATCAATCTACCCAAAGAAAGTGTAAATATCATGCCCATAAGTATCAACACCATACTCATCAAGGAAAAGGTTAGAGATACCTTCAATTTTAGAAGATGATCCATCATCCATAGTATAATCCTCTTGATCATTGATGACATAATTGGTATTAGAGATTACTTATACATATGGATCAATATGAAACTTAGCCAATGGTTGAGTTATAATGGTTACATTTTCTCCATACCTTGTCTTAAAGGCCAAGAATGACCAATAAACTGAGAGGTAGCCTCCTATCTTAGTTTTTAAATCCCTTGAGAGGTAGATAGCAAAGTGATAAGGAAAATCAACCACTACTATATCTTGAAGGATAGGGAAGATTGGATAATCATGATGGAAAACTCTTAAAACTTTGATGAATCCCACTAATTTTTCTAGTGTATCATCAAGTTATATCACCCCCTTATTATATGGTTCATATTTTAAACCCAATTATCTACCAAAATCTTGGGCATAACTGAGGTACTTTCCCCACTATCCATAATACAATTATGAAAAATCTTGTCTCCAATAATGAGAGTGAGGTAGAAGGGTGGAGAATTTTTATATTTGGAAGAGGGTTACACAATTTGAGTGGGAACATTGGTGAGGTAAATATTACCATGGATTTATGATTAAGGACTAAGGTGGATTTGAGACAACTATTCTTAAAGAAGCTCTTTTTGATTAGACAAGTGAAACATCTCCAAAAGAGAGAGACTAGTCTTAGCACTCTTCAAATAATAAAAAATGTTTAGAGTAGGAACACTCACCTTTTATTGTATCATTGAAGGCAAAGAAGTGCCTTGAGCTTGAGACATTAGATCACTTTGAGCCACCCTTCCTACATTTTTATTTGAAATAGGTGTATAAGTTGTAGGGACTATCACACTTAGACTCACACCTTGATACCTTGTAGGAGGGTTAATTGAACTTATATCAACACCATGGACATATTATAACACCTTCATTTTTAATTTTTTATTAGGTATCACTGAAGTATTTTTATTGAGGACATATGTGTCTTCCACTAGAAAGTTTTCAAGGTTCACCTTTTGGGGCTTCTATCCTTCATTTACTTGTATGTAATTCTCATGTTCTACTGATAATTGAGGAGTGAATCCTCCTTGAGTAACCAAAGTTTGTCCTCAATCTTAATTGTCATCCATGAATTTTCCTTTCTTCCATTCTTCTCCTTACACCAAGTTACTATGGATTGAAACCATAGCTCTTGTGTTGGAGTTAGAAGTTAGATTATATGTGTTGGCTGACTTATTAAAGTTAGGATATACTTGTCCTCTACCTTGACCATATTAATGAGTTGGGAACCTATTTACTTGTTTAGGATAGGGTTAGGGGTTTTGATTAACTCCATACTATAAATTTAGTTGCTTAATTTGAGATTCTAAGTCCTTGGACCTTGCATTTGAATCAATAGTATCTTTTGCCTTCTTAGGGTATCTCTAGACTTAGTTTTTACATTTGGGATTTAGGAAACACTTGGATTAGTAGTAAAAATATTTGGTAAAATGGGTATAGATAATTTTAGAGGTAGTTTTCTAGCTTGTATTAAGCCCTTCTCAGCTCTAATGGCTAGGTTATATGCTTCAGGTAAGGTGTAACCACCCATGGAAACATGATGGCTATTTTAGTACTAATAGCCCTTAAATGTGTAGGGAAGACAAATATTATAGGATGTATCATGGGAAGAGGTAGCCTATGCCAAGTTATTTGGAATCTCTCATTAAAGTCATGCATAGTCTCCTTACGAGCCCTTTGAATTATATTAAACTGATGAATGAGTTATGTGTGATTACTTTTGTCTTCAAAACTTGAGGTTAGAAACTCTCTAAAATCATCCCAAGTGGTGATACATCCTCCCAAAAATATCCTATACCAGTCAAGGGCATTTCCTATAAGAGACATGATAAGTAATCTAATTACAATGTTGACTTTAGTAACATTATGAAAGCTGTAGAAGTTTGAGATGTCCCTAATATTTTCACTAGGGGTGACATGACCTTGACCATTGAAAGTGGGAACACTTTTGGTAGCATTAGGGGGTATATCATCATATGCATTGAGGTGTATGGGATTTTTAGTGTTAAAGGATGAGAAGGCATGATACCTAGCCATATTATCCTCAATTTACTCTTCACTCTCTTGATCTTCTTGGATTGAAAAGTATTACTGTTCTTTAGAGGTCAAGATAGGCTGAGGATGTTAAACTTCAAGAAGAAGTTTAGGTTGAAGGAGTGGGTTTATAGGATCAATGCCTCTACTATTATTTAACCTAGTAAGGACTATGAATTATGAAGAAATAATTGATAAAAATTGGTATACAACCATAAATTAACTTGAATGGGGTCACCAAATTCTGATTAGAACACCATATGTAGTTATGATGTTGCCTAGACGAAAATTCACCTTGACATGATGTCTTTTAGATAATGTCCTACTAGGCATGCTAGAAATATTTTCACCAAATATTTCATCCTAGAGATGGTTTTTTAAGCCTACTCTACTATTTGGGAAATATTGGATTACCTGTAGGCCTGTGGGTTGCCTATAATAGAGGTAAACCTCCAAATTTAAGGGCTACCTCCCTAGGTAGATCCTTTATAGCTTATCACCTACACTAATTGCTTACCTGGGTGGAAATAGATAGAAAGAAACATGAAAATAAACTAATATAATGAGGTGATACACTAGATATATCCCACTAGACTACCATAAACTTGCACTAATAAAAATGAATCACAACATTAGTCTCAAAATCCTAGATTGATCTAACATAAGTATTTCAAACATGGAGGTGATATACATTGTACTACTCAAGGTGAGTGAATTATAAGTTATATTTTAGACACTAAGGCTACTCCTTACACTTAAATACGGATAAATTCACTTGACTAGACTTTATGAGACTTGTTAGAGTGGAAAATACTTGCATCAAACATGGAAGAGCTAAGAGAAGGTAGAGATATATACTAATCACTTGACCTTTCATTACACACCACTACACACACTTAGAAAATAAGTTGATGAAATAAAAACTATATTGTAACTCTTTATTTCAAAGGCATATCCAATATTCAAATTGGCAAGGCTTTTCCATACCAAGTGTGGCTTCTTTACAAAAGTCAAAATGGCTTACATTTATAGAATATATGAGAAAAGTGAGAATAAGGGAAGTGGAAAGGTCACAAAGACAAGTGTCAAGACTTGAAAAATAATTATATTGTATTATAATGGAGTGGATAATATACCATGGAGGTATTTATAGACAAGTTTCCAATTGAATCATGATAAACTCTTCAAAATGGCATAGAGACTCTTCAACTAGCCCTCTAGAAACTACCTTCATCATGAAGCATCTCTTAACTACTTGAAACTGAAATATGAAGAGTTAAAACATGAAATATATTCATGAGGTTGGAAAAAATATATGATAGTCATTAAATGCATCCCTAACTGATAGCCTTCTTCATGACACTCGTATTCACCATTTGCAGTCATTTACCAACTTGTTTGGATTTACTCTTCACATCTATCATCAAGGTGACCTTAATTTAATGAAAAAAATCCAATAAATAGGTGATAGTACACCTATTAAAGACCTCCTTACGTTACACTCCATCAGGAAGACATTAAAAAAGATCCAAAATTAGACCTCTCATCTTTTCACTAAGCAATCACTTCTCATTTTCACTATTTGTCCCAGATTACCTATGATGAATGGTGTAGTAGAGGGCCTTTCATGCCTATATATGGCAAGAAATAAATATAGAGAGTTTGAGTAAGTCTCTATTGTCCTCCTTCAATGGCATTCATTAACTAGTCCTCTTTTGTACCTATAAAACAAGTCAAAACCTATAAGAAACCTTGATTTTACCCTATCTGTACAAGTGATAGTATAGAACAATTGGGCATATAGGATCCTAAGAGATTCCTAGACATGTCCTAGAAAATTTCATTTCCAAATAAACCCATATGAGTGTATATTATTACCTAATTTATCTATTAGGTCTTAGACAAGGGTTTATAGAGGGTTTTGAGCTATTTGGACTATTAAGGATTGTTCATAAAATCCTAACATCCAAACCCTAAACCAATTATATAAATCTTGAGTATAGGACCCTCCAAAACTAAACCTATATTATTAAGGTCTAATTCTTGGTGTTTATATAGATATGAGTGTTTGAAGTTGGCTTATCAAGCTTTATCATGCATTCTAGGTACTCCTGAGATGGTTTTAGGCTAAAAATGATCCCTTTATGTAGTCTCCTACAAACTAATGTTTCCAAATAGTCTTATACTCTCTCTTGAAGGCCATAAAATGGATTGGAGGGTTCATATGGTCTTAGAAGTGAATTTAGACCCATGTATGGCTTAAGCCTAGTTTAGGCTTAATAGGCTTGACTGCACTCCTTGAGCCTTTGACCACTTATGAGTTATTTTTAGGACTTTAGGTGACTATTCACATTTTTTCATGTATAATTCAACTTAACACACATTTATATAACATTTAAAAACTCCTCATCACATGATTTTACCATCTACACAACAAACATGTAGTTTTGTCTTGATTGGGATTGCCCTTTGTCTGAGATAAAATAGAGGGCATCTACCCTATCTGTCTTGCCAATTTGAATATATGGGAGACTATATTGGGTCATATTCATAATTTTTTAGGGATGGATCACTTCTCTAGAGTCCTCAAATTCACAAACTTTAAGACAAACTTATGCGATTGTGAAGACTATGTACATAATTTTGTTTGTGCCCAAGAACCTTGAGATCTTAATGTAGTTTAAGGTCTTTTATTCTTGAGGACACTTTGAATACATCATTACCACTATCAGAATGGTTTTAGTATTATATATATATATATATATATATATATATATATATATATATATATATATATCATACACCTCTTACAGCTTTACAAACTCTCTCTCTCTCTCTCTCTCTCTACTTTTTTAGGCTTTTCCATAGACTGTGATCAGACTATAGGTGACACTCTTAGGAAATGAGATCCTTATAGGTGTATTTTAGGGACCAACTACTACATTATATCATTTTGGTTCTCTCTAAAATCATTCCAAAATTTAATGGAATCAAATCTTACCCTAGGGATATGCTTATCATATTTTACTACCACCGATGCATTATGGATCTATATATTGACTGTAGATGACAATTTAAGGATAATGAGACTTGTAGGTGATGTTTTATGTCTAGACATTGTGTTACATGCATAGTTTCTTATTTAATTCATCAAGATCATCTCAAACTTGTTGGAATTCATCTCAAGTGTAGAGTCCTATGTTTACACTCAAACTACCTATTCCCAATATACTATGAGTCTATATTCAGACTATAGGTGACATTTTGAGAGAAAAAGGGACTCTTGTAGGTAGTGATGTGTTCCTTGACACTAGATATCAACTTATATGATCCTTCTTGAGGTCATTAGAATATTCCATACTTTTATGAGTTCATCTCATGCCTATAAACCATGTATCCATTCCACTATAGGTCACTTTGGTGTTGTAGGATTATTTTAGCTTCATGTACTATAGATTTCACTAAATGTCTCCAATAGAAACTTATTTACACTACCTTCTCTTGACCAAACAACTACTTCCTATTTTCAAGACATTAATTTAGGCTTAGGATACATGAAAAAAACCATTATTCATATCTATACCTCAAGGCATCTCACCATGGAGTGGCATATCATATGATCACAATGTGATTCAGATAAGTTAAGGTAAAGTGTCTCAAATGAAACTTTTTTAGCTTGCACACATTGAACTCAAGTTTAACTACACATAATGACCTCAACATTGTCATAATATTATTTTCAATTCTATTAGATGTGGTGAAGGTTTCAAATGAGTTCAAACATCTCTATTTCAACACTCTTTAGGCTTTTATGGATTGAACTTAGACCACTGTAGACTTCCTATAGGTGTCACTATGTAATATAGGACTGTGTGCTAAGTTGGAAACTTATCATCATACTAATGACATTTTAGAAAGGTAATTCCTATTGATTTAAATTTAAAATCCTCTCATCAACATTTAAACCCTCTTGTTCATCAACATGACTAACCAAGACTTGATCTCACCTGAGTCAAGGTGACTGTTGTAGGAAACCTGACTGTGTTCATGTGTTAGGCCTTACATATCTAAATATGGCTAGTCTTGAGACTAAACCCCCAAATAATAACTGATCAACATGTTAATATGAATTTTAAATAATATCTCTCCTCTATTATTAATTCCAATTCAATAAGGTAAACTTTACAACTAGTGGGAATAATGTCTATAAATTACAATAGAGTCTCCTACTAGTAAGATGAGGTAGTCCTACTCATTCCTTAACCTTAAAACATGTAAAAAATGCTGGAAATCATGTGATAAGGATTTTAATACCCATAAATAACACTTAAAACACTTGGTTTGCTTAGATGAATCCAAACAAAGAAGAAACCTGAAGGCCATGGGGATGTGTAGGCAAAAAATAATCACTAACACTCCTAACAATGGTTCATGAAGTATAGTACACCAATCCTCTAACTATTTACATGAATTTGAATTAAACATAGATTAATTTCAGCCATCAAAATTATTTACTCCAACTCACCTCTTGATGTCTATACCAAACTAAAACTAATAGACTATTTAACCTTGTCTAGGAGAGTAATAGGAAAGAAAGGTTGGTTTTTCTCATTTTCAGACATTTTTGAAGTCATCCCATGTGCCATAGCTACTTTACAAGCCATAAAAATACTTGAAACTACCAAAAACTACCTAATCTTCTTATTTTTAATGTTGAAATTAGAGGATGTGAGTCTCAAATTAGTTACTCTAATATATTCTAACATTTTTTATGTTAAAATATACTTGGACACACTTTTCTCCCATAGAAATTATACTAATTCATTTAATGACCCCAAAAGTGACCTTAGAATGACATAAGATAAACTATACAAGAATTGCAAAGCTAAAGCACATAATATGACCTCATTTAAGACCATGAGAGACATTTTACACTTTAGGGTACCCATATAACAAGTTTTGCTATATAGGGGGTTGACTAAATTGACTTGTGGTTAAACTAGTTAACATAACCCACATAGGTCACCAAAAGTGTTGAATTTCCAAGTCACCCCTTCATTAAGTGCCAAACTCATAAGGACCATGTAGGATATTATGAGTATTCATAATGATTGAGTTCTAAGAAAATAAGTCTATGCATATATGCTTTCTTTCCATGCCTACACTAATAATCAGCTCAAGTTGTTATATCAACTAAGTGTTGATCCATACCTATAATTAGTTTTCAATGTATGTCTCATGAAAATATCCTTCATCGCATCAACATGACATGAAATTTAAGGAATGTGGGTCTCCCCAAATTCAATTAGTGAAAGATATAAGTGTATAGGGATTAATTTCAAATCATGAAGAGCATAATCAAGACCTTTAAATATTCTTATGCACTCTTATTAAAAGACTCCCTCACACTCAAATGAAGATGAATGAATAAACTAAAAATACCATCAGAAGAGACTATCAAAACAAAATTCTAGGCCTTGTGCATTCCGATAGAATATATCCCTCATGATCCTTCATAAAATCATAGCCGCACTGTGTAACCAACTCTCTAAACAATCTTTAGTGTGCACCCTTTACACAAAATGTACTTAGCTATCTATGTGTAGCTACAAAAAAGACTCCAAAAAGAATGGCATGTGCATGTATTAGTGTGCATATGGTCCCAAAAGGGGATGTGTGCAATAGCTGCACTTCCTATATAAGATGATGAGGCAGAACCTAAATATACACCTATGTAGTCCCATGTCAACAGACCAATATTAGTAGATTTGTAGGTGATTTCCATAAATGGGGATGGTAGTTGAGCCCAATTGGACATCAAGGGGAATAAATAAAAAGAAAATATAATGCAATGTAGTTATCAAAGTGTCAAAATATGATCACATGCCACCCTTAGCTTCCTAAACACCCTTCATTCTCAAATAAACATGTAGATCCATGAGTGACATTATAGCTACTTCAATAATCAAATTCTTAGATCCAGGTTGGATAAGCATGGATTATAGAAGTTATTGCAAAGATATTGATGCTATTAAACCAACTAGAAGCTTTGGATGCCATTTCTAAATTCATGTTCCTACCTACCACATATGATGGGAAATTGATCATGTAGGGCCTTTCCTAATGTTATATAAACCTTTCTTTTTATTATAAAATGGTAAACATATTTTGAGCACTATAATTCTACCAACATTTGGCCTTCAAGTTCCCTCTCCTAGTATAAAAAACCTCTACCTATTCAAGTTTGTAATATTTCCTTAGACCTTGGGATTAATAAGAGCTAATTTACTTTCTTCATGCTCTGTGCCCTGTGTGCATTCATAGTTATTTATCTTTATCTATGGATGTTTATCCCTCTCATTTCCTTCCTCCTTTAATACCTATATGTAAAATTGAAAGTCTTTGTAGGTCTCATGTTCTGTATACATAAGTCTATGTAGGTGTTATCTATGGGCCATCTATTGTCCCTCTTAATACTGCATTGTGTTCCCTTACCTCTATGTGAAACACCTATGGAAAATGATTGGTTCAAAGATATTTTATCTAGTCTATTAGTATTATTATGACTTTAAGCAAGTGAGGTGATCTCTCTTTTATTGGTGCATCACCTTTTACATTCCATCAACCATCTTACCCTTTCTTTCCTTTTTCCCCTTCTTAAGTTTAGGTTTAACACTAGCTGTAGATTTCATTTTTCTTTTTATGGTCCTAAACTAGGTGCATCTAGAATAAAAATAAGCTAACCCACTCTATAAGTTCATCCCAAGGAGTGTAATAGTCCCATACCTTTGGGGATGATCCCATTATTACAATAAGGCACCAAATTACTCTTTGGCACATAGGTCCAAGGTGATAGGCATGTAAGAGCCATGCATAATCAAGAAAGAGAGTCATTGACATGTGGTGCATGTTTTTAGAGATAATAGGTAATAGGATCAAGTGAGTTCCACTAATTTTGTAACTCAAAAATAGGTGATATGATTATTCATATGATGCATAAGGAAATTTTTTGTTTACCATTTGTAGAATTTGTTTGGAATGAGTGTGAGTCACAAGAGTGGGTAAATGAATGTAGATATACAAATCCAAGTCTAATAAAAACATATTATTTTATAAAAACACTAAAAATTATTGAAATGACATTTTAGAGACATAAATTAACATTTAATACTAAAAAGATGCACTTGTGACCATTCCTTATACACACATAGATCATGTATGATTCCATAGTCCTTGACTTCCCTTAAATTCTAATGTAGATGATCCTTACCTCATAAGAAAATTATGAATCTAAACATCCTTATCCAATGTCCTAAACAACCTAAACTAATTTTTAGATTTATCCACACTTCTAGTTTAGTTGTCTCTATTATTCAAACAAGGCCTCTTTATTTGGACTATCCCACTGCTTGGTACTTTCCAATTACACCAGCCACATCCTCCTACCAAAAAATGACTCTTTTCTATAGTTTAAAATTACCCAATGGGTCAATTTGTACATTTCATGAGACCCATTTAAAGGAATTCCACAATTATCACTACCTATAAATGCTTAAATCTAGATTTATATGTTCAAATAATCTTGAACACTTGACAAATATCACTCAAGTATTTACCCTTTAGTTCTTGACCTTCCTTACAATTGATAAGCTCATAGTTGCCATCTTGTTGGGCCTAAATTCTTATCTTTTAGTCTAACCCTATTATTTTGATTATCCAAATCACATGTAGCCCATAATACACTTAATTTTATATGTATCCCTCACTTTCATTTTCATAGCTCCAACAACCTTCTATGTTCCTAGACAATGGTGTGAATCCTTAGATAGTAACATCCCAGCTAATGTTAATTCTCCAATTCAAGTGTCCATGCCTTCTAAACCCTTAATTTTTTAAATATTTAAATATGTACAGATTAACCTATTATGTTTCATTAACACTTCCTTGAGGAAGTTTTAAAAAGAGGTGGTATAAATATAAGTTGAATCCAGCACATTATTCATCTAGAAAATACCAATCAATCACTTATTCAAGCTCATTTAGTCAATTATACAACTGATTTATACTACCTTATTCTCTATATTTTTATGAGTTATATAAGTATTCATATTATAGTTCTAAATCATTAAAATAATATTCCATAAGCATTATTTTTCAAGATAAAAATTATATAATTTCATGCACTTTCATATAACATTTTACACCATTATTCACATAAAATCCAACACATATAAGAGAGATACATATTTTTGAAGTCCTCTTTAGAGTTTTTTCTATGTAGGTAATTCTCACTAATAAAGGGGTCCCTAAGGTAATCTTAAATTCATGAACCCACTAACCCATTTTTTTCAAAGTGACAAAAAATAAGATAAGTATCTAGGGTTTGACATATATTTTGATATTGAGAGAAAGTGTGCATGATCTAAACACATCATCTGAAGGTGATGGAAAACCTAAAAAGACCCAGGTAGAAGTTCTAGTCAATAGTCAATACTCTATATAGGATAGATGCATTGATGCATGGATGGTAACATCAACACAATTGTCTATAGGGAAACACAATTTTATGAGCTAATATAAATCTAATTTTTAGAATCTAAAAACTAGATCAAAATCATCATACAATCTATTTTCACACTTACATTACTCATATCCACTTACGTATCAGTGTATAACCAAAGTAAAATTTCTCCTCTGTATTGCTATATTAAACATTGTACTTTCTATATCTAGCATGCGATTATATTTAATATTTATATAAAAATATTAGTATAATATAAATTCATGAATTTTCCTAATATATAATGTATCTTACTCCTTACTTTGATTAGGATACTCTTTCATTATTTATTCTTATTTCTAAAAAGGGTTAAATAATTAGTGAACCTAACCTCTAAGTCTTCTTAGATAATGATTATTCTCCTCCTTTTGTTATCCTTTGTTATTTTTTATGATGGTCATGGATGATATAGATTTTTTGATGAATATGACGTGGAAAATATTCATCTCTCTACATAGGCTTCATTGATGCAATATTCATCCAAAACAAATAGGACATTGAAAAAAGAGCAATCCTCCTTACAATATTATATATTCCTCTTCTCAATTATCTATATAAGCTATATACCATCCCTATAATCATGTCCTTGATCCCACCATTCAAAGGGATGAGTTTAGAAACCTTATATTATTTAAGGGAGATGATCATCTAGTTTATCTTATAACAACCATAACACAATTAGTTATGATTAATCCTAATCTTCCACAATTTGATCATGCTAAATTTGATTAAGTTTATAAGGATATTATGAATTACTTAAAATAATTAATTATAAGCCATTATCAAAGGTTTTAAAGGATATAAATAATATACCATTTTACCAAAAAATCCAAGGTTTTCTATTGCAGTACCATTACCAAAAGTTCCAAAACATTCAAATGAGGTTAAATTATTAGAGGTTCTAAAATTTTCACATCATGAAATTCAAAAAAAAATCATAATGATGAAGTATTCATTATTGATATGTGCCAAATATATGGTTAATTATAAACAATGATTACATCTTTTGAAACCTCAACAATTCTTTGTACTAATCTTATCTCTATGATGATTACTATAAGATAACTACAAATTCAAGTTTCACTCACCGAAGTATAAATGCCATCCTATAATGTTGCCACTGATTATAATATAATCAATAATCAACCTCTTTCCAAATATATATTTGAATATCCTTATCCATAATACATCATGCCAATGTTAACTTATTTTCTATTCATGAAAATCCTTTGATGCGTATAATTCAATATGTACATTCTTTTAATTGTTGGGCTAAATATGATAAAATATTTTTAAAATAATTTCATGGAAGCGTCACCCAAGAAGCTTGGTACTGGTTCTATATTTTACCACATGGTTCCTTAACTATATTCCAATAATTAGAAGATGTTTTTTCTTAGAGTTTAATATACGTATTGTACCCAAGTTTACATTAAAACATTTGTAAAAATCCAAGTAACATGATGATGAGTCTATTCAAGATTATGTTATTTGATTAAAAAATGCATCACGTTATTTAGCATATTGACCTTTATATTTGGAACTATAATTTAAGTTTAGTAGAGGTATTACTTATCCAATCAATTAAAGGGCACTACATAAATGTTATACCTCATTTAGCCATTTATATATAAATGTGCATATATATGTTTGTTTCCTACTCAAATATAACAAATAATTAAATATATCTACTATAAAGTACAAAAACTTTATCAAAGATACATACGATGGGAATGAATCACCAAGTGATTATAAATAAAAATTATGAGGCATTCCAAATATTTATATGACACCTTTGCAAACATTACTTAGTATGAGACCATTACTAGATGGACATACCCCAAAACCACTTCCACTTACAACAAGCAAAAAACATCATAAAAAAAAGTACATAATAATTACATTATTCATGAGTGGAGATTATTTTCAACATAAACATATTTATCCTATAGAAAAAGAAACCTATTGTAATGAAAGATGTTTTTCACAACTTAGCTATAATATCAAAGACTTAAATCATAAGGGAAGTGTTGTCACTTTGAGTTGCACCCTTTGAGGAGGTGTTTCATGTTTCCTCAATTGATAAAATGGAAACACTCCTAGGTTATTGGTGGCCTAAAAGGTGGAGTGGATATCTATAGAGGTATAGCTACCTTGATGCTACACCTAAAACTAACACTATACCTAGTCAAATTACAATGAAAAGGGACAAAGAAAGCTCAAACATGAAATCGGTTGATACACCAAAATATTGGTCTGCTCCACTTGCCTATGAATACACTATGAAGTATGATAAGACCAAAATATTATTACACAACTCAAAATTATATATCCCAACATAAATGTTTTAATATGAAGGCTATGGTCAATATACCAGCCAAGAGGGATGATCAAGAGGTCTGATAGAAGACACTAATGAAGATTTTTCATACTTAACCCCTGTAAAACCATTTGATACACTAAATATGACCTGACATAATACTACCTACTTGTAAATAGGTAATAATTAAAATAAAAATGGGATGAATTTTAATAAACTATCACTAACATTTATTAAATAATCCATCAATAAATACACTAGATGCAAGCTTGAGAAGGCACATATCAGTTTGTATTTAGTCTAAAGGCAATGAAAAATCATCACTCTACACCATTATTGAATCTTTAAACGTATATTTAATATTTATTAATGTGTAAATTGAGGTTTTTACCTCTTCATTGGTGTGATTTCTATCCTTAAAACCTACAATTTCTCGTTCCAATTTAAAACCTCTTTAAAAGACCTTATTTTGGCTTGTCTAATGGCCTTAACTCACCTTGACAATGGCACAAGTTTTTGGAGGAAAAAAATAATGTTTTTTTCAGGTGTAAATAGGGTTTTATATAATTATTCAACCTCACTTTGTCATTGAAACCTTCTTGGAGTCTCTGTCACCCTTGATTCCATATAAACAAGCTCAAAAACCTTGATTTTCTTCATGGTACAAACTTGTGTTTTAGATTTTATTATCTCCTCATGAAATGTTTGAAATTTAAGTAAATTATATAAATTTAGGGACATAAAAAAATACCTTATTTTAAATTTTAATGAGGGTTCATCTAGTAAAACTCAAAATATGCACTTTTTTGTGAAATATACGTTTGTAGGACAACATGCAAGCCAATTTGCTATTTTTTTATATTTGAATTATATAGGGCTCAAGATCTCATTAATTTATAATTTTAACCTAATTTAATTAATATAACCATTAAAATCACTTTTTGGTCATGATTGAACACATAAAACATCAAGAATGCTCCTTTTTAGGCCTGTGGCAACCCATAAATCAAGAACAAAAAAGGGAATTTATTGAGTTTTATGAGGTATAAATACATCATTATTATTTTTATAGGACATTAAGATATATATATATCTCATATAACCACTATATGAATTCAATCAATCAATAAAACCTCATAAAGCACCCTTTTCTACTTATAACAACCCAAAAATCAAGAACAATGGAGAAATCCTCTTGGATGGGTTAGTGATTTATTAATTTGAGTTGTTTAGGTTATTATAATTTATTTTAAGGATTCTAAAATTTAATTTTGGATGTTTTAATATTATTTTACATGTTTTTTTAATACCCATATTATTTGAAATGCATTCTCACTTGTTAAAACTGAGCTAGTTAGAGTTTTGAAGATGCTTATCTTCTTAAGGATTGTTCATAAAGCTCAGTGAATCTTGATAAAAAAATATTTATAAAAATTTGGATGAAATATTGGTACCCTCAAACCCATAATATAAATATTCTTGATATATCTCCTCCTCCATAAACCAATGTTCACAAATCTACCCATATTCATTGTCCAATGACCCGATGAAGATCTTGAGTTGTATTTTCCCTTTTCTGAACTTATAAACTCTATCCTATAATGATTTTAAATTTGTGGGGGATGGATTAGGTTTTATAAAATTTATTAAACTTATTTTATCCCATGATCCTTCACCACCACATTGAGATCCTTGTGGATGAGTCTCTAACAATGACCTTTTAGGTCCACAATTTCAGTTTTGTGCTTAAAACCTCACCTATGTTCCATTTAATGGTGAATATACCTATATTTAATATCCTTATACATTGAAAAAATCATTATATAACTTTTTTATGGACCATCATGTGGTTATATGCCTTAAACCTACACTTGCAACTCACAAAACTATGGTGAAATGCATTAATGGATGCTTAGTGAGATTGGTGAGCAAAGAGTATGTTAGAAAAGTAAATGGAGGTTAACCAACATGGATTATAAATTAGGGAGTGAAAATTAGTGGTTTAACACATGGGTATCCCATGAAATTGAGACCTTTGGACTTCACTTCAATGTATAATTTTCATTTCCTCATAACATGAAAAATTTTAGACCCATCACAAGGTGAAAAAATAACTTTATATAACTATGTTGAATAACAAGAATATTTAAGGAATTTAGCTTGAATTTAAATTTGATCACAAGGATTAATTAAGTGAATTTAACATCATTCATACATTTAGAATAATATGTTTGCACTTGGATTGGCTAGGACAAACATAAACAATGGAAATATTAAATCATAACTTTTGAAAGCATTTTAAACAATGCTAAAATATCCTAATCATTGATAAGATTATTATTGACGATCATTTGAGGGAACATCTATGGAGGGTTTAGGGTCATAAAAAAATTAAGTTCAAATCCTAAGATCAAAATTACCCTACCAGTTTTATCAAGGACCAATGGTGGATATAAATGGCCAACATTCTTGATGACCTCTGGGGATTTTTTACTTTCCAAACACCTATACTAGCAGCCTTAGGTAATCCATTATGATATGGAGTCACTTATTGCTTATAAAAAATCCTAATTTAGACCTTGAAACCAAATTATAAGACCTTAAAATAAGTTGAGATAGTTCATAACACCTTCTAAACAAACCAATAGAATAAAGAATAAACACACTATGCCAAGAGGCATTTAGGGAAATTAAGATCAACAAACATTTAAGCAACATTGTGCTAGAATCAATTAGAGAAATCAAAAGACTAGCATACTATATACAAGACACAAAATACCTCCATCCCACCTAGGTCAAAGTAAAAAACTCTTAGTTATTCTCCATATGGTTGATAGAGATGAATAAAAAGTTACTATTTGTGTATTATTCTTGTTGGATCAGTGATTCTTCTAATTATCAACCTATTTAGTTTGTTTCTAAGTGGATTAGTTGATGTAAACATATCTCCTACAAACACAAACTTCTCTTGTGGTTCAATGCTCACCTCATGCTACTCTTCCATATTAAAAGTGATTTCAAAAGTGATCATATAATGATTCATATGTAAAAATACAACATCAACCCATATTAATTGTTTGAGGTTTGTTAATGATGTCTCCAAGGTGACCAAGGATGTTGATGAGGTCTCATGTGTGTTAGAATGATAATGACAAAGTGTGATTCAACAAGATTTAATGTTCATGCATGGTCCTTCAGTGTTTGAATTAGTAATTAAATTAATGGACGTCATATGGACATGTTGTAAATAGCCTATAGGGTTTTATTATTTCTTAGAGTGCTTATGTAAGTAAACAAAATTATTTAGAATAGTCATATGATTATCTAAGCTCAAGTAGTCATCTTGACAAATAAAGCTAAGTAAGATGTTTGATGATGTCATATTTCACATGTGTGAAGGTTTTATGAGATATTTTATAAATTTATGGATTAAAATATAGGAGGTGATCATGTGGTTCAAATTTTAGGTCATGAGGTTGAGCGTAGCAAAAGTTATTAAGGTGCAAAGTTGGCTTCTCAAGTAAAGTTCACTAAGTTCCCATACTTAGCCAAATTTGCATTATCAAAGATCTACAGTGATAATTTAATTAGATCACAGATATAATGGAGAGAATTTAATCTAACTATATAAGGATATAAATGAGTGTGTGATGTTTTTATTAGTGATCCAATGGTGCATATTTAGTCAATAAGTCAAAGGAGTCTAAGATTGCACGTACTGGTGACAAGTGTCACAATATTAGAAGCTCTGATAGAAGATCAATTACATGTGGTTGTTTATGTAGATGAATATAGATATTGAATATCAATTAAAAAATTCATTAGGGTGCTTATAATGTATTCAATACTGTCAAGTGGCAGAAACTCATTGAGTTTGACAAGTATGGTCCACAAAAGGCATACATGGCTATCATGTGTCTCAATCTCGATAACATGGATTGAATATCAATGATCAATAATTGAATGTAAATACTAAGATAATTCAAAGGATATTTATGGATTTTATGTGATCAAATTTATGGGATAAATGATATGAAGACATGAGCTTGATTTTTTTACAATTCACAGTGACTGTTGGCATTTGAATTAACAAAAGAAAATCCCATCTATAGTGTTTGAGACATAACTTTTGATCTAGGATGAATCTGAAGGTGATTTAAAAATAAAATTTTAATATGACTTAAATTTTCATCTATATAATCTAGTTATAAGGTTTTAATGTTTTTATAGTCAAATTTATTGATCGCCAAAGTTGACTATGTGTTTAGCCATGGTCTATAAGTGATCCAAGAAGGATATTTGAGTTGTTATTGATAGTATTTGATGTTTAAATATGAAATATATATTGGAGAGTGTTATAAAATACACAAGGATCATAAAAATGTATTTTTTAGGATTT
Source organism: Torreya grandis (assembly GCA_037957365.1). Lineage (NCBI taxonomy): Eukaryota > Viridiplantae > Streptophyta > Pinopsida > Cupressales > Taxaceae > Torreya > Torreya grandis. The sequence continues at coordinate 2,364,800 of JARHVA010002113.1, forward strand.
ACCAATCCATATTTAGTGTGAAATATTTCTTAGAAGTTGACTATGTTTGCTGAATGCACTGGTAGATTGAGTGACCATGTTGCAAGAGTGAGTTGGAAGAGTTATGAGTAATATTAAAGAAGAAAGATATTATGTATATGTTGTATGAGTCTAAGAAGATTATAATAATAAATTTTATGTCATGATATGATATTTATAATATATGGAGAGTCAAAATGGTCTGATTATATTTTGACTATATGTGACCAATCTAAGTGGTCACCATAAGATAGTTTTTTTGAGTGCTTAGAGCTTGAGTGAAGGTGTCAAATGGAAATTAAGATGTTTAATAGGTCATTTATGATATATCCATGCATTTATTTGAGTGGATTATTTTAGAAAAGTGTTTGTATACTTCAGTTCTATATGACAATTTTTTTTATATTTTTAGGCCTATTGGCGAGCAGTCTATAATGGCTTGATTCAAGGTGTGAGGTTGAGTTCTAAGTGACATAGACATATGTGGAAGTAATAAATGGAATATTGGAGGCAGGTTTGATATGTTTTAATAAATTTTTGAAGATGAAGTTGGTCCAATATTTTAAGTGTAACGTGTGGATGTGAAGGCCTAATTGTTTTTGGGTCTCATTAAGGCCTAGTGGAAGATTTGAGTCTTAAGGACTATGGCTAACCTATGGAGTAGAGTGTCTCAAAAATGTAAAATTTATGTATACATATTTAAAATATAATACAAGTGAGTGAAGCATCTTTTCAGACCAAGATAGGTTATATGAGTGTATGGTATAAATACTAGGCATAATTGGCCTATTTGGAGTTGAGTTAAGAGTGTGTGAATGTGTAGAGCCAAGAAAAGGAGAGAAATTTTGAAAGAGAAGGGATAGGTAATTGAGGACAAAAAAATATTTAAGAGGATTAGTCATTCTTATCTGATCAAGGTGATGAAGGTGAACACATAGGTCATTAGAACTAATGAGTCTAGAAGAGGTAGATTGAATGAGTAAGCCCTAGATGTTGTTTGAGTGAGTGTGCTTAGTGGATGGATTGAAGAGAAAAGTAGGTTGAGAATTTTTTTCATGACTTAAAAGTCATTTTTATAATGTTTTGATAATTTTTTTATTTATTTTTATTATGTATGTGCTAAGAAGTGAAGAGTAACCCAAAAGGGTGTTTTGAATGCATTGCTTGTGTGTGAAATTTTGTGAGAGTGCAAAGGGGAAAAAGAGTAACTAAGAGAAGTCCATAATCAGGTGTAGAATACATTATATTAGATGTGGATATCATATCGAGGTAATTGGGTTGGTGCTTGGTTTCCTATGGGATTGGTTCCTCCTTGTGGGATGGGTGTCTCACTAAATTAAGGGATGGTTGTTCCTTGATCAATTTGTGTTGGTATAAATGTTGAATCTTATCTTTTTAGGATTGTAGTCCATATGGAATGGTTCAGTGGGTTTTATCCCCCAATATGGTTTCCCAAATATAACATGTGTTATGTGTTTGATCTTTTTATATATTTCTTGTTCATTGCAATGGTTAATTTGTATGCATCATGATTATATGTGCTAAATGTTTTAGAGCTGGGAATTAAATTGGATTATCTGGCATCACTGATTCACCCCCCTCTCAGTGATTGTACCTCCAAAAATAATTTCATGCCATTATCAACTCATTTATCAAGATAAAATCCATCCCAACTATACTAGTATTTATATTATTCTATGTATAATGGAATCTCATTTATCTAACAAAGGTTTAGCTCATGCCCCTCTTGTCTCAAGTCTAATTTTTATTCCTCTTCATAGAGGGGACTACCAATGATTATTTCCTCCTCTTATTCACTTGAAACACTTTCCTCTTCACCTGAATGGTTTCCATCTTCCCTCCATATAACATCTCCTCCTTTAAAAAAGGAGATGGTGGGAGGGCAAGAAGGTTCAATAAGTGGGGTAGGGTAAAACTAAATAAAAGGCATTATGAAACTTTATTATTCATGGATTGGATTTAGAGTTTAAGAGGCACTCATAAAACTTGTAAATTTGGGATTAACAGGATTATTTAGGAGTTCTTGGGAAGAGAAAAAGAAGTTTGTGCTTGAAATTACTCATTCTTCTCTTTCCACTCAACAATCAACCTATCAAATTATGATGTGCTTTGATATTTATTAATAATTCCAACTTGATGGGTAGGTGAAGAGCTTCTTAATATTGGAAAATTTATTGGTTTTCTCTCTACCACCTTTTATTTTTATTGGTTTTGGATTGGTTTGATAGGAATATATTTCTCAAGGATTGGCATTATGAAATCAGGGTATTATGTCTAAGAAGGTTTCCATTATTGAAAGGTTTGAAGATTTTGAGGAAGAATAGACTCTTGAGATGGCTATTCCCAAGGGATGATAGCCTGATTTTGCATAGGTATAGACTCTCTAAATGGATGCCCCCCCTAAAACTTGGGATTTTAATAGTTGATGTTTCCATTTTCATAGGTTGGTGCATAGTTATGAGAGGATTTTGTCCAACATTAGGAATTGAGAGGTGTGACTCGGATTCTTGCCATTGTATTTGGACAAAATATTTATTCATCTAATTCTCCTAATTTAAATCATATTATTTATATTTATCAAAATCCCTCATTTATTTCTCAAATTCTAGATTTATGTCATTAAATATCTTCTAGGGATAGCTAGGGGAATGACCATGCTAATTGAGAGAAAAATAAGCCTCGTGGAGCTAGTTAAAAGCATGGACATGCTACCAAGAGGTCTAAAAAAGGGTGGGAGGGATGAAAACATGATGAATATGATGGTATCCTATTGTGACATGGCTATTTGAGATAAATTCAACAATATTCTCAAATAGATATGGATTGTAAGAGGGGATGGAGAATACATTTGGATAAGGAGGGGAGAATGGGAATATTATCCATAGTAATTTGACATGTTAAACATTCAAATGAGTTATAAATTCATTGAAATAAACTCTTAAATAGTCAAAACAAGGTCTACTTATTGAAGGATAATATATTTAAGTGTCCAATCTACTAAAACCAATTAAAATATGATTAGAGTTGCTAGATGCTAAATTTAGAATGCTCTGATAGCTGCAAATTTTCCAAGACAAACATCCATTTTTTACCATATTATTGAATCTATATCTCACTGGGTGTGCCAAAAACTATTGTCACTTTGAGTTGCATCATTTGAGGAGGTGTTTTAGGTCTTCTCACTCAATTAACAAGATATAAACACTCCTAGGTTAAGGGTGGCCTAAAAGGTGGAGTGAATCTCTAGAGAGGATTGTATTTCTTGATGATACACCTAAAAATAACACTAGAACTACTCAAATTTTAAGGAAAAGGGAGAAATAAAGTTGAAATGTGAAATGGGGTGATGCACCAAAATATTGGTCACCTATAATTGCCTCTGACTATAATATGAATTGGAAAAATATTGAAATATGATTAAACAACTCAAAATTAGATTTATTAACATAAATATTTCAATATGAAGGCTATGGTCAATGAAATATCCAAGAGGGATGATCAAGAGGTTTGATAAAAGACACTAATGAAGAGTTTTCACACTTAACCCTTGTAAATCCATTTGATACAATACATATGACCTAAAAGAAGAAAACTTACTTGTAAAGAGGTAAAAATGAAAAGGACAAATGAGAATAATTTTAAGAGACTATCACTAGAATTAATTAAATAATCCATCAAAAAATATATTAGATGCAAGTTTGAGAAGACACAAATCAGTTTGTATTTACTCCAAAGGTAATGAGCAAGTGTTGAGTTGAGCAAGACTTTTCCATATCTAGATAGAGAATCCTTTCTATGTAATTTTTAGTACATATAAAATAATTAAGATAAGAGAGAGAATAAATACATAGATAAGTTCATGATGACTACCATCCAATCATGAAATCAATTATACATCAATGAGAGGCAAGAAAATAATAATATGATTCCTCTCTTACATGTGATAAATTTGTTTAATGATGGATTTATTGAGAGGTGTCATAATATTTATTAATTTTATTCAATGTTTCACCATCATGCTTGAAACTAATCCCCCTTTCTTTACTGAGGAGTTACAAGTTCACATCTTGAAGGACAATTACAAATTAGGGCTACACACATGGCCTACTCACTATCCTTAGAATCAATATACACCATTTTTGAATATTTAAATTAATATTTAACATTTATTAGGGGTGAAATAAATGTTTTTACTTCTTCATTAGTGTTATTTCTGGCCTTAGAACTTGCAATTTTTCATTCTAGTTTAAAACCTCTTAAGAACACCTTATTTTGGCTTGTCTAATGGCCTTAACTCACCTTAAAAATGGAACAAGGCATTGGAGGGAAATAATATAATTTTTAATAGGTGTAAATAGAGTTTTATATAATTATTAAACCTCAATTTTTAATTGAAACCTTCTTGGAGTCTCTGTTACCCTTGAGTCCATGAAAATAAGCTCAAGAACCTTGATTTTCTTTATGATATAGACTTGTGGTTTAGATTTTATGCTATATTAATGAATTTTATAGAATTTAAAGCAATTAAATAACCTTAAGGACATAAAAAATACTTATATTTCAATTTTCATGAGGTTTCATTAATTAAAACTCAAAATATGCACTTTTTTGTGAAATATGGGTTTGTAGGACAACAAGCAAGCTGGTTTCATAATTTTTTAATATTTGGAGTTATAGAGGGTATAAAGAGATGATAAATTTTTTATTTTAAGATATATTAAACCAAATAATTATTAAAATAAATTTTTGGTCATGATCAAGCACACAAGACATCAAGAACGCTCCTTTTTAGACCTACAACAACCCAAAAATTAAGAACAATGCACCTAGAGAGAGATAAATGGGCATATCTTGAGTTTTATGAGGCATAATTACCTAAATATTTTTTTATGAACTTAATATACAAATATATATCTTAAAACCATTTTATTCATTCAATCATCCAAGAAAACCTCATAAAATCATCCTTTTCTACTTGAAACAACCCAAAAATCAAGAACAATGAAGAAATCCTCTTAGATGGGTTAGTGACTTCTTGATTTGAGTTATTTTGGTGCATATAATTTGTTTGAAGGGTTTTAAAATTTAATTTTTATGTGTTAATACCATTTTACATGTTTATTTATTACACATATTTTGTGAAATGTATTCCCACTTGCTAAAATTGAGTTAGTCAGGGTTTTGAAGGGTTTTGGAGCTACCTATTGTTGAGGTCAACATACCCCCATTTTTTGAAAAATGGGACCCTTGAGATGTTTTAAATATTAACCCTTTAATCATGGCATATTTAAGATATTATTAGAATTTGAAGATCATCCACTCTATCAAAGTTGGTTACTGATTTATGTTTTATTTTAATCTTGCTTAACATTGCTAATGATTGGTTTTCATGTCTCTAAGTTCTAGGTTTCCATGTCTCTAAGTTGATAGATTCATGTTATAAAACTTAAAATAAAACATTATTTAAAATTCAAATTTGGGGAGAGCATTTGGTGGAAACAATTTAAAGACATTTTAGACATAAGCCTAATTTTTATGTTAAGGCTTGGTCATGTTTTTCCACACGACCAAACCTTAGCTTCAAAATTAGGCTTGGTCCAATTTTATTTTCCCCTTTGTTCCTTTTTATTTCTAATCAAGTCTAATTTTATGCTAAATATGGTCCATATATTTTCTAGTTTGGTTCCCTTTATTATTTCCTACTTAGCCTAAAGTTTTAATACTAAGGCCCTACCATATTTAACATGAATATGAACTTAGTCTAAACACTTTAGCCTAAGTTCACATTTTGTCCAAAGTTATATCTTAATTTCATTGATTTTTATAGGATCTGATGTCCCATGCTTCATCATGGAGCTTGATCCAATAGAGTAAGGAAGGCCTAGTTCTTAACTTAAAACATGAAACTCACAAGATCTAATGATCTGTGTTTCCTCATAGCCTTTCGATCAGATGATGCAAATAAATATTGATAAATTTGAGCAGTTATTCCTTTAAACCAATCATGATTTATCACTTGGATCATGATCAATGGTTCTTACTTCATTCCAAACTAAATATCAAATGGAGTGAAGACATCATAAAAAATTTAAAAGCCTAAGATCTCCACGGAGTTGCCATGTAGCACTCCCATGTTTGAAGATTAAAAGTAAAGGGGAATACATGTTAGAAGGGACATATCAAGATAAAGTTTTTAGATCATGATTACATATCTCTCACTCCATCATTATTCTTGATCCGATGGAGTAAATTGAGTCTGAGATCCCAATAGCCCTTACAAAGGTGCCAAGTGGCACTATTATATTAGGACACAAGAATTTGATGAGCTTAAATTTGACATTCATCTGATCATCATTTGATTCTTGTGAGGACATATTTGACATCTACATGACCATCAAATTTAAGCCCATTAAAACTAATAACTTCATGAGCCTAAATTTAATATTTATATGACCATCATTTGACATCTATTAGGACGTATTTGATGTTTGTGAGACCATAAAATTTAAGATAATGAATTATTTTGATAAGGACTAAGGTAGAGTCTAAATTTTTTATAAAAGGCCTATAAATTTCTTTATATATGAATAAAAACCTTCAGAGGATGCTCAAATGATTGAAACCTTTGAACTATAAATGTTGAAATAGTCTCATAGTCTAAATATATCAAAAAATAAACTTAGTCTAAGTTTATATCTTAAGGTCCCCATTGAAATTTTTTGAATGATATGAAACTTAGGCAAGAGATTCATACTAAATGTTGTTTTAAAATTTCCTTTGAAAAATGAAACTTGGCCCAAATGCTTTTAACTGAAGGTTTTTATTGTGTTTATTAATATAATAAATCTCTATATAAAAATTTAGCATTTTGTCCTTATTTCATTTTCCCCATTTGGGCATGTTATATGAATTTAACATAAGTATTTTGGCCATGGTCCCCTTGTGTATAATTCCCAAGAAACTTAGGTTTGAACAATTTATCCTAAAGTTCAATTCATGCTTAATAAACACAAAATGAACCTTAACCTAAAATTTTTAAACCTAAGTCCTTTGATTTAAAACTTAGCATAAAATGTTTTAACCTAAGTTTTTTTGTTTTAATATGAAATATAATTATGTAAAAGAATTTTAGCCTAAGTTCCTTTATATGTATGCACTAACTTAAGGCCCATGCATCTTTACAAATCATATGGCTTACGCTTCAGCACAGAAGTGTGATACAATAGCACGAGGGTGCCAATGAATTTTCAATAAAGCTCTAAGAGCCCACAGGTTTGACATGTGGAAAACATGAATTCAACATACAATTGAAAAAGGTGATAGAGATTGAAAGGTCCATGGAGGTGCTAAGTGGCACAACCATGGGAGTCACTACAAAAAGAACTAATAACAAGAAAGAGCCCAGATCAGAATTGATGGCTTATGATAATCTATGATCTTGATCCAATGGTGTAAAAAAAGGAATTTTTAAATTCCAATAGATAGTGATTGAAAAGGAATTCATGAAATATTCCATGAAAGTTTTTAGATTGATGCCACATAAATGCCACACAAGTAAAAGTGATAAAAGAAGAGATATTGTGTGCCTAAAAATGCAAATGTATAAAGGTAAAGGTCCCTTCTAAAGCTTATGGTTCTAAGGAAGAAGCATAAGTTGAAGAAGCTTAGGCTAAATTAGAGAAGGATGAGGAAGATAAGGGGAAGGAAGCTACCCTGGACCTAGTCCTAGTGGCACAACCAAAGAAGAGAAAAGCAAAACTAACAATTGTCCCTATTTGATAGAAAAGGCCAAAGTTGACTCTCACTCATCCCATAAGTGAGATAAACTTGTTTAGTGAGGATTTACACATTCATGGACCAATTATCCCTAATTAGTTCATGTATGGAAGACTATAAAATATCCCTTCCTACTCACACTCATGGGCGTTGACCAACGCTATCAACATTGATGTTTATAAGGATATCAAGCCATGGATAAGGGCTTTAATGAAGGAGAAAGAGGAAAGAAGAATAATAACCACTATAGGGACACAAAATAAACAAATGGATTTTCCAAGAGCATCAAGCAACACAAGAGTGGATGTCCTAAAACCTCCCAAATATATTGAGTCATCTACTATAGTGTAGTGTAAGCTAAAGATAACTAGATTAGAAAGGGTCATAATGAGGAAAACCATGGTGGGAACTCAAGAGTTCAAATTCTAGAAGGTGTAACCCTTCACAAGGTTAATTCTAGTTAGAGGGTAGTAGCTTGGTGAGTTTCCCATACATGAAGAAGATATTGAAACCCTATCTAAGGCTCACTCAACTTAAGACAGAGCTAGTATTAGGGGCATGAAATAGAGAATTCATAATTTGGAAAAGGAAAAGGAGAACTTAGAGACACAAGCCATTTTATCAGTGTCTAATGTTATAATTGATATGTTTAAAGCATCCTTTTTTGTTATGTATGATAACTTAAAATCAATAAAGTTGATACAAGATGCATTGAGCTAGTAGAGTGAGGTGGCTAAAGGACTAATAATAGAATGGTAGGATGTAGAGGCCAAAGTAAGGGAACTTATAAATATATTAGTTAGGAATAGGATTCCTAAGTTCAAAACTTTTACCTTAGCCCACCTAAATGATGTATTAGGGATATTGGTGGATAAGATCCAATGTTTAATTACTTGGTCAATAGGATTAGATAGACTCCTTAGGGATGATGAAGTGTTGATTGCCCAGATTAAAAAACTACTTGGCATCATATTGGCTAATCCTACCAAGACTACAACCCATGGGAATTATTGATGATGTAGAATATAAACATAGAGTCACCCTAATGATGCAATAGGTAAAGGGAAAGATCCAATTTCAATCATGTAGTGATAATAGCAAGATTTTGGGGACAATCTTCATAGCTAAGAAAAAGATTGCAGAAGCTAGGAGCATCAAAGAAGCTATGGCTAGAGATGATAGGGACTTTGATGACTTAGCTAATTAGGGAGATATCTATTTCCTAAATCTTGTTGTAGATTTGGAGTTGGTCAAGGAACAACATAAAAGAACAATGGAGCTTCTGCAAGAGCAACAAGTGGACCCTTCGACAATGGGCCCACTAGCGAATTAATATTCCTTTTTGTAAAAAAATTGTAATATTTGAAATATGCATATTATTTTGTAAGGACATATGCTAGTCTGTTAGCAAATTTACCTCTATGTCAGTCTAGTTATGAAAAGAAAATGTATTCTAGAATTTTTTGAAGAAGGGGAAATGTCCTTATCCTTTGTATATTTTGTGTCTTGTAACTAACCGGTATACTGCCTTGCCTTTGTATAAAAGGAAGTATTACAATCTTGTAAAGGGAGATATTTTTCAGAAAAAATTATATACTTGAAGTAATTAAAATTATCGAAGAATTATATAAAGATTATTCAAATTTGATTTGTCAATTGTTAATATAGCTTTCTCTCAATCATTGGTTCTAAATCTTGAATTTTGATAGTTTCTTTAAATTCTGAGTTTGCATTTGTGATTCAAGGTTGTTAATTTGTGCCTATGCTAAATTGGTTAAAATATCTTTAATTTTCTTCATTTAATTTATTCTATATTTAGATTTGCTTATGTTATTTGAGTTTGGTAATAATTCTTTATAGAAAAATATAGTTCTTACTTATATAATTTCATATTATCCTTAGAAATTTTCCTAGTGTGTGGTGAGATCTGAGCTTATGCTATTTTGCATCATATATTGGTTATATGTAGGTTCAGTTGTAATTGAAACCTTGTCATGATATTTGAGCCAAAGATCAACAATAACTTATTTTATTTCTACCTTACCCTTCCCTTTTGCATCTTTTTAACCAAATCACTATAGATTTGATTTAATTATAAATATCCATCTACATTAATATATAGCTTATGTTTTAATCATAATTTACAAAAATTAGCAAAGATACTTATAATTTACCAAGAATTAGACCATGGTGGATCCTAACCATCCATTAATGTCAATTTGAGGGGATAGTTAAACATTTCTTTACCGTTATTTCACCATAGGTAATATCAATATGCCACAACTTACTACTCATGCCCTAAATTCATAGAATTCTAAAATGAGAAGTGTTATAAAACACTAAGGACATTTGTGGTACATATATAGGCATCAACACCTGTCTTCTTAAGGATTGTTCATAAGTCTTAAGGCCTCTTCATAAAACATATTGAGATAAATTTGAATGGAATTTGGGTACCATCTAACCCCTAATATAACTAGTCCTGATATATCTCCTCTTTCATGAAATAAACATTCACAAATCTACCCATCTTCATTATTCAATGACTCGATGGAGATCTTGAGCTGTATTTACCCTTTCTTGAACTTATAAACTCTATATTAGCATGATTTTAAATTTTTTGAGGTTGTATGAGGTTGTTAAAAATGTATTCAAATTTTTTTAACCCATGATCCTTTACCACCACCTTGAGAGCCTTGTGGACGAGTCTCTTTCAATGCCTTTTAGGTTTGTAATTTCAATTTTCTACTTGAAACCTCACCTCTATTCACTCTAAGGGTGAATATACATGTATGTAGTATCTTCTTAAATTTAATACATCATGATATCACTACTTTATATACCATCATGTGGTTCTATACATAAAACTTGCACCTAAAACTCACAAAACCATGGTGAAATGCATTCATGGTTGCCTAATGGGATTGGTGAGTAAGATTATGTTGGAAAAGTGAATGGAGGTTAACCAAAGTGGATTATAAATGAGGGAGTGAAAAGGAGTGGTTGACAAGGTGTGTCATCCATTCACTAGTGACATTTGGACTTTAATTCAATGTAATATTTTGATTTTATCTTAATATGATAACTTTTAAACCCTTCAGAAGGTGAAAAATAACTTTGTATACCTATTTTGAACAACAAGAAATTTTAAGGATTTTAGCATGACTTGAAATTTGTTCATAAGGCTTAATGAACTTAATTGAACATCCTTTATACATTTAAAACAATATGTTTATACTTGGACTGGCTAGGACAAGCATAAATAATAGAAATATTAAACCTTAAATTTTGCAACTACCTTAAACAATGCTAAAATATCCTAACATTTGCTAAAAGTATTATAAATAATCATTTCAGGTAATGACTAAGCATTTTATGGAGGGTTTAGGATCCTAAAAGTATAAAGTGTAACATATCACAACATACCTACCAATTTCATCAAGGGCCAATGGTGGCTAGAAATGTCCAACAGGAAGTTAGGAAGACTCATTGGGCTACATAATATTACCAATCACTTATGGTCCATGTGTTGTCCAAAAATATTTTGGGTCATGCATTATACATATCAATAAAATTTTACATTGGGAAAATTTTGGATATACCAAATTGAGGCTAAAATAGATCTAAATCAATAAGGTATTTCATTCTTCCACAAGGGAAGATGAGTTCACATTCCACATTATAGTTCTATAAATTTACTAAGCAAATAAGGAGAGAAGAGGAGAATGCTATGAATATTTTTGATTGAAAATGATCCAAGCATGACAAACATGATCCATTTGATGTAAATTAATCAAAATGTATCATGCATATTTTTTTTAAATAAAAAAATCAAATATTTAATAAAATACAAAAAACATTAAAATAAAGTAAAAATATAAAAATATTTAGCATTTCATATGTTTACTAGTTTTGTGCTTATGTTTTTTACTTTATTCTAGTATATATCATATCATTTCTATACACACATATGCTTTATGGGTATTTGAGTGTGATACATGAATACATGAGATCCATGCTACATGAATATGCAGATGTTTGACCTTTTATTTTCTTATGTGAAAAAATAAATTAGGGGAATATTTATTATATATGATCATGATTGACACAGGGTCCATCTATATTCTACAATGGTTCCCTTTACTATTTGATAATTAGCCTAAATTTTTAATAATAATGTCCCATCATATTTATTAACATGAAGAGGACCTTAGTCTAAACACTTTATCCTATGTTCACATTTAGTCCTAAGTTCTAACTTAATTTCATTGCTTCTTATAGGATTGATGACCCACACTTCATCATGAAACTTGATCCTATGGAGCAAGGAAGGCCCAGGTCTTAACTTCAAAAACATGAAAATCACAAGATCTAATAATCTACACTTCCTCACAACCTTTCGATCAGATGACATGAAGAAAAACTAAAAAATTTGAGAACTTAGTCCTTCACACCAATCATATTCAAGCACTCAAATCATGATCAACATTTATTGCTTCATCTTAGACCAAAGATCAGATAGATTAACGATATCATTGAAAATTCAAAAGCCTAAAAGCTATGTGGAGTTACCATGTGGTAATCCTATGCCAAAAGATTAAAATCAAAGAGGCCTATATGTTAGAAGGAAACAATCACAATAAAGCTCCCAGATTATGATCAAATGGCTCTTACTTCGTCATGATTCTTGATCTAATAGAATGAATTGAGTCTGAGATCCCAAGAGGCCCCACGAAGGTACCAAGTGACACTCTTGCATTGGGACACATAAATTTAATGAGATTAAATTTGATGTTTGAATGACCATCATTTGACACCCATGAGGATGTATTCTACATTTATGTGACCATCAACTTTAAGCCCATCAAAACTAAGAATTTCATGATCCTAAATTTGATGTTCACATGACCATCTTTTGATGTTCGTGAGGACGTATTTAATGTCTATGAGACCATAAAATTTAATATAATGATTTTTTTTGCTTAGGACTAAGATAGACTCCAAAATGTTGATAAAAGGCCTATAAATTGATTTGTAGATGACTGAAAACCTTTAGAAGATGTTCAAATACTTGAAACCTTTGAACTACAAATTTTGAAATAGTCTCATAGTCTAATTTATATGCAAAATCAAACTTAGTCTAAGTCTATATCTTAAGGTCCCTATTGCATTTTTTTGAATTCCATGAACCTTAGGCTAGAGAATCATACTAAATCTTATTTTATAATGGTCTTTGTAACATGAAACTTGGCCCAAATGCTTTTAACCAAAGTTTTTTATTGTGTTTATTAATATAATAAATCTCTATATAAAAATTTAACATTTTGTCCTTATATCATTTTCACCCTTATGGCATGTTCTATGAGCTTAACATAAGTATTTTAACCATGGTCCCCTTGTGTAAAGTTCTACGAAAACTTAGGTTTAAACACTTTAGCTTAAAGTTCAATTCATGCTTAATAAACATAGAATGAACCTTAGCCTAAAAAGTTTAAACCTATGCTCCCACCTAAGTATTTTGATTTAAAACTTATAATAAAATGTTTTAACTTAAGTATATTTGTGTTCACTAATATGAAATAGATTTAGGTAAAAGCATTTTATCCTAAGTTACTTTTACATGTATATACTAACTTAAGTCCCGTGCATCTTTGAAAATCTTATGGCTCATGATTCATCACAAAAGGATGATCCAATGGTACAAGGACACTAATGAATTTTAAACAAATATATAAGATCCTATGGGTTTGATGCATGGTAAACACACATTAAACATTAAACTAACAAAGGTTCCAAAGCTCAGAAGGCCTATGGAGGTGCCAAGTGGCACAACCATGAGAGTTAATATAAAATGAACCAATAATAGCCAAGATCTTAGATCACAATTGATATATCATGTTAATCCATGATCTTGATCTAGTGATACAAAACAAAAACACATTTTTAAATGTCAACGGCTAGTGGTTCAAAAGACAATTATGAAAAATGCCACGAAAGGTTCTAGATTGATGCCGCATAAGCTCCATACAAGAAAAAAGCAAAAAAAGAAGAGATCTTGTGTGCCTAAGAATGCAAACATATAAAGGTAAAGGTATAAATCAAATCCAAATCACGTATGAGCCAAATTCCAAATGAACTACCAAAATTAAAGATTTGAAGCCCTAAACTTGCATAAAATGACCCTAAGTAAACTCAAATTGATTATAAAGAATTTAGGAAAAGTTCAATTGTGTTTTGAGCATGAAAGAGCTAACCAAAGACCATTTGTAATCTAGTTGTGAAAATTTTTCAAGCACAAAAGCCATGGCATCTCAAAGGTAGCAATTGAGAGATGAGATAGAGTTGTACCTATCTAAAGATAATGAAGGAAGGGTTTTCAAAGATACTGAGTTGGATGTCATAGCCTTGAATAATGGCAACAAGAATTGGTCTAAGCTCTTATAGACCATATAGGATATGAAGCCCATCACCAAATAAGAATAAAGGATTTCCATAATTAACAAAAAATACTATGACCTGGTCATAATTAAAATGGTCAACCTCTACCATGCTATTGCCAAACTAGAGGTAGTTCATTACATTGACTTCCTTGCTCTAATTTTTATTGATTGTAGAACTGATAATGATTGGATTATCCATGAGGGAACTCTAGGAGAGTTGATTACATTTCCCCACTAGCCTTTGAAAGGTATTATAAATTTCTAAAGCCCCATGTGGATCTACCCATAGTAAAGGAATGGACTAGTAAAAATGACTTAGATACCATCCTTAGGCCATGGTTGCTCCAAAGGAACCATGTATTTTAGGAATTTGAGGGAATAATCCCAATTGTCTAGTTTAGGGAGGGAATTAGGGTAATCATGATCCTATTAAATAGAATATCTGGAGCCCCTATAACTACATATATCAATAAGAGTTAGGTATCTTATGTCTATTTTATGGTAGAGAAAGTGCTCATTCCTCTAACAGGGAATATTATTAGTGTCTTCTTAGGGAAATAATTTATTACCATCAAGAGGAAGACAAGCAAGTATTTATTCATTATGTTTTATCTATTAGATGCCCTTCTAACTTCCACCAAGGTCCCTAACATCAAAAAAATAGTCTCCTAAAGGCAAAACCACTAGTTCCCACCACTACTCAAAGTTATACATCTTCAAGTATAGACACCACATGCAATTCATATGTGACTATGTCTATCCATTTCAATACCACTTGTTTCTTGGACCTTCCAGGCCACCTTAGGAATAACCCTAGATGGAAATACCATATCCCCCAACACAAATTATAGAGGGCATTGGAAAGGATAAGTTAGAGGAGATCTAGTGAGGGACCTTCATCTTCACCCCCTCTTGGCATACCAATATACTTAGTGGAACACTTGCATATGATTTCCCTTGAGCTTGATGAAACACTAGAGGATGCCCTCAAGGTCCTTGATGAAGCTTATGGTTTCATGGAAGAAGAAGCAAAAGCTGAAGAAGCTCAAGTTTAAGCAGAGAAGGATAAAGAAGATAAGGGGAAGGAAGTTGCCATAGACCTAGTCCTAGTGGCATAGCCAATAAAAACTATAAATTATCCCTATTGGATATAAAAGGCCAAAGTTTACTCTCACTCATCCCAAATGCGAGATCAACTTGTTTAGTGAGGATTTCCCCATTCATGGACCAATCATCCCTGATTGGTTTGTGTATGGAAAATTGTAGAAGATCCCTTCCTACTCCCACTCATGGGCCTTGACCAAGGCTATCAACATTGATGTTCATGAGGATATAAAACCATGGATAAGGTTTTTAATGAAGGATAAAGAGGAAAGAAGAATAATGACCATTGTAAGGCCATAGAGAAAATAAATGGATGCTCTAGGAGTATCAAGCAGTACAAGAGTAGAGGTCTTAAAACCTACAAAATATACTACATCATCTACTACAATGTAGTTTAATCTAGAGATAGATGGATTATAAAGGGTCAAAATAAAAAAGACCATGGTGGGAACTCAAGAGTTCACATTCTAGAAGGTGGAACCTTTCATAGGGTTAACTCCAGTTGGAGGACAGTAGCCTAGTGAAATACCCATACATGAAGAAGGTATTGAAAGACTATTTAAGGCTCACTAAACTCAAGTCATATATGGAATTAGGGGCATGAAATATAAGATTCACAATTAAGAAAAGGAAAAGGAAAACTTAGAGACACATTCCATTTTATCAGTGCCTAATAATGTAATTGATATATTTGAAGCATCCTTTTTTATATGTATAATTCCTTAAAATTAATGAAGCTAAGATAAGATGCATTGAGCCAACAAAGTTAGGTGGATAAAGGAATAATAATAGAATGGTAGTATACAAAGGCAAAATTAAGGGAGCATATCAATATATTGATTAGGATTAGGATTCCTAAGTTTAGAAATATTAACCTAGCCCACCTAAATGCTATATTGGGGATTTGGTGGATAAGATATAAAGTTTAATTGCTTGGTTAGTAGGCTTGGATAAACTCCATAAGGATGATGAAGAATTGATTGCCTAGATAAAGCAACTACTTGGCACCATGTAGGCTAATCCTACCAAGAATAAATCCCTAGGAATCATTGATGATGTAAAATATAAACATAGAGTCACCCTGGTGATGCATGAGGTAAAGGGCAAGAGCCAAGGTCAATCAGGTAATGACAATATTAGGATTTTGGGTATGGTCTTCACAGTTAAGGAAAAGATTATAGAAGCTAGGAGTATCAAAAAAGCTATGGCTAGAGATGATAGGGATTTTGATGACTTAGTTGATCAGGAAGATATATATTTCTTGAAGCCTATTATAGATTTGGAGTTGGTCAAGGAAAAACATCAAATAATAATGGATCTTCTATAAGAGCAATAAGTGAACCCTTAAATAATGGGCCCACCATCTAATTAATCTTCTTTTTTGTAAAAAAATTGTAATATTTGAAATAGCAATATTATTTTGTAAGGGCATATGCTAGTTTGTTAGCATATTTGCCTCTAGGCCAGTCTAGTTGTGAAAAGAAAATGTATTCTAGAATTTTTTGAAGAAGGATAATTGTCCTTATCTTTTGTACATTTTGTATCTTGTAATTGACTGGCACTACCTTGAGTTTCTATAAAAGGTAGTATTACCATATTATAAAGGGAGATATTTTTGAGAAAAATTTGTATACTCGAAGAAATTAATACAGTCAAAATTCTACAAAGATTGTCCAAATTTGATCTATCAATTGTTAATATAGATTTCTCTCAATTATTGGTTCTAAATCTTGAATTTGAATAGTTTATTTGAATTCTAAATTTGTATTTATGATACAGGGTTGCTAATTTTTGCCTATGCTAAATTGGTTAAATTATATTGAATTTGATTCATTTCATTTATTTTGTATTTAGATGTGCTTATGCTATTTGAGTTTGGAAAGAATTATTGAAAGCAAAATCTAGTTCTTACTTGTATGAGTTCATATTATCCTTATAAATTTGTCTATTATGTGGTGAGATCAAAGCTTATGCTATTTCTCATCATATATTGGTTAAATGCAAGTTTAGTTGTAATTAAAACTTTGTCATGATATTTGAGCAAAAGATCAATAATCACTTATTTTCTTTCTACCTTACCCGTCTCTTTTGCCTATTTTTAACCAGATCATGGTAGCTTTGATTTCATTATAAATATCCATCTAGATTAATCTTTAGCTTAATTTTTGATCATAATTCACTAGCACTAGCAAAGATACTTACAATTTACCAATAATTGGACTATAATGGCTCCCAACCATCAATTAATATAAATTTGTGGGGATTGTTAAACATTGCTTTGCCACTATTTCACCATATATAATAGAAATTTACTAAAACCTAATATTTTTGCCCTAAACTCATAGAATTCTAATATGAGAAGTTTTATACAACACTAAGGACATCTATGGTATATATAGAGGAATCAACAAGTCCCATTGGCAGTAGAAGGGGGGCCATCTCTATGAATTGGTTGGATATTTGATTATCTTAGCTTGTTTTGATCTAAGATTGATGTTATCTTTGCACTTTTGAGTAATCATTTTCTTATAAGTATAAATATGATTAATATTTTTTATTTTTGACCTATCTTTGTGCCTCCTTAAGCCAAAGATCAAAGTTCTTTGAGTTTTATGCTTGGTTTTCTTAAATTTAGCTTAAGCTTTGAAACTTCATAGTATTTGAGGTTGGGATGGCTTGTTTTGATCAAAGGTTGGCATATATTTCATAAATATGAGTTTATTTAAGCTTATACTTGGGTACATCTTTGAGTTAGTTTAGTCAAAGATTTACATCCTTTACTGTTCATTAAAAAATCATTTCAAAATTAGGTTAATTTACAAGTTTAATCCTTTTTTTAATAAATATTAACTTGATAAATTTTATTTCAAATAGGATATTTAAAATTCAAGTTGGAATTTCCAAATATTTAAACCAAATCACACTCAGAGATAAGGGAACCTTTGCTTGAATTTGAAGTTCATAAAAGAGCTAGGCATGATAAAGTTAGATATAAGAGATCCAAATATTTGCCAACTTCACCTCTTCAAGGTACCTTTGCCTTCAATCTTGGTCTAGGTATGGTTTGGTTGGGACACTCTTCAATTAATGTACTAGGTGTGGTACATTATCTCCAACATAACCCTAAAAAGTATTTACTTACATTTAGTTCAACTATCGTAGTGACTATTTAAGAACACATTAATTATTTTAGATATACTTTAAGGTTAATAAATGTTATGCATGAAGAGGTATCATGTAGGCTATTCAACTTTACATTTAAATATGATGCTTATGAATGGTTTTTGAATTTTCCTAACAATTATATTACTAGCTAGGATGGGTTTACTAATGTTTTCATAGACCAGTTTGGTAAGATCATTAGTCTATGTGTCATTTATCACTAGTTTACCACCATTAGGAGGGATGCAAGTAATCCCATAAGGTCATTTAATCTAATATTTAAAAAAATGTATAGTAGGACTATAGAACCTTATAAAATTGATGATGTTTTATCTCTATAAATCTACAAAGATGCAATGGATCCCATAACTTATGTATTCTTGAAAAAATCTATTCCAGCTATAACTTCATTAGATAGGGATTATTTTGAATCAATGATCAAATGTAGCCTAAAGGAAAAATGGCCTACTCAGTCCTAAATATCAACCCACAAATTCCCATTCTAAGTATCTTCCCCAACAATAAGTAAAATATTCTATCCTTGAACCAACTCCAAAATCTAAATCAATTGCCCTTAACTCATGCTACTCCCAATCAAAACTTAGGATTCTTGAGTCATCCTACTAATGGCTTCAATAAAAATTATCAAAGAGATTTAAAACCAACTACTAGTACTAGTAATAAATAGGTTCAAAATTCTAAAACCCCCAAGAATGAGAATGGGTCTATCTTGAAAATGGTCCAAAAATTAAGCATTAATTTCCTTCATTTGCAAAATCAAATAGGCAATACTAGAGAAAAATTTGGTAGGAAATTCTCATTTCAAAGGTTTAATAAGCCAAAAAATAGGTTTTAAAATGATATTTTCCATAATAACAAGGATAATGAACCATCTTCTAGCAATAAGATTATAGACATTAATCTTACTAACATTGTTTTGCCTAATTATTATAGAGCGCATTACACAACCAAGTATGGCGAGATTGATTGTATGGAGTTTTGAAAAGCTTTTGTAGATTTCCAAGAGGATTTGGATACATTTTAAGTGGTCCCCAACAAGGATAATGGTGTAGCTACCTCTGGATCCAAATCATCTGACCAAGCTTTTATGGTGGAAACCTTTGATTTTCCTTTTTAAAAGGAGAGTGAACCTGATGAGATACCTAAAGAGATCCAAACCTTCTAATAATTATTGAAGAATATTTATCCCTTGAGGAATAGAGAGAAGAGGTAGCCATTGACTACCTCAATGCCTCCA
The DNA here is from genome assembly GCA_037957365.1 of Torreya grandis. Taxonomy (NCBI): domain Eukaryota; kingdom Viridiplantae; phylum Streptophyta; class Pinopsida; order Cupressales; family Taxaceae; genus Torreya; species Torreya grandis. Next base: position 2,384,579 of record JARHVA010002113.1, read on the forward strand.
AATAAATTTGGAACTCCCCTAAATAATTCTTCAATAAATAATCTAGAGTAATCCAAAGGGAGTACCTCTATGCCTAACATTGATATTCCTAGTTATTTTGATAAAACTAGATATAATATTTTTGAGGATATGAAGAAGATAAAGGCTAAAATCACTTTGCATGAACTGATGTAGATTATAGAAGAAAGGGACCTCTCGTTGAAGTCATTGTCAAAGAAGTCTAGAAAACCACCCAAGGTTGACCATGGTAATGTGATTGTACATAAAGCTAAGGTAGAGTCTCCTCCTTTCTTGCTCACTTTCAAGATGTTTAGTAAGAATTTTCATAATTACTTATTATATTCTAGTGCATCTAACAATATCATGCCAACAAATATCTACAAACAAATTGGCTTGAATCCTATTATGTCTGATAGAGTTATGACTTTGTTAGGCAAATCTAGAGTTAAGGTAATTGGAGAAATTTTAAATGTTCATATGAAATTAGCTTATGAGACTAATGTGCAATAATTTATTGATATCTAAGTTATTGATATTCCTAATGTTTATGGGATCTTTTTATGTAGGGAATAGACCAAGGATTTGAATGGCTATAAGTTCATAGATTTCTCACATTTATGGCTACCATGAAAAGGAGTGCCAAACCAAATTAGGGTTGAAAGAGAGCCAAGGATGAAGCACATGATCAATAAGTATAATTATTTGAATGAAAGGGTTAACATAATTGACTTAGACTTAAGGGTTTTCACCATATAGACTATCAAGGCATGTGATAAATAAAGTACTCATGTTATTCTTGGATTATGGAAGTTACATTTTGATGGTGGTAAGTGTAAGGTAGGATCGAGAGTTGGCATTGTCCTAACTGATCCTAGTGGTAAGAAGTATCATGCATCCTATAGTCTCCAATTCCCTTATACTAACATTCTTGATAATGAGAATGCCTTATCCTAGGTTTGCAATTTTCTATAAAGAATAAGGTCAAATAACTACTAGTCTATGGGGACTTAGAACTAGTAGTCAACCAGGTGAGAAGCAAATACCAATGCAAGCTCTCATACCTTAAGAGGTATAAGTTCAGGGTCTGGGATTTCATTGAGTCTTTTGATGATTTTATAATTACCTCCATCCTAAAATAAGGGAACTAATCTACTGATGGATTGGCATATATTGAAGCCAACCTCATGCCCAACTAAGACTCACCCAACTTTAGCATTGAGTTGATGCCTTATCCTTCAATCCTCAATAATGCGAACCATTTTTAGGTCTGTAATGATGATCAAAAGATATTATAATTCATAACTAATTTTGGAGAATTTGAGGCTCATACCATTGATGAGACTGATGAAAATGCACTTAGGGAGGACAAATTTGATGGTAAGGTCATTCAATTAAATGGAAATAAAATCCCAAGGGTATGATTGCCTTAGAAAGTCTATTTGATTAAGATAAACTAGTTGAGGTTCCCAAGATTCCAAAAGTGAGTGGGAAAGACTATAGTAAAATGGATCTTGGCCCCCAAGATAAACCCTTGTTAGTGTATGTGGGAAAGGCCTACACTAATATTGAGAACAAGAAGGCCAAAGAGTTACTAACTAGATATAAGGATGTCATAGCTTGGTCCTATGATGACTTAAATATATTTTATTCAAGGATCATCACCCATATTATACACCTTAAAAAAGTTGTAAGCCCTTTAGATAGAATCAAAGACCTATGAATCGTGTCTTAGAACCAATGATCTTTAAAGAGGTCAAGAGATTACTAGATCTTAGAATTGTGTTCCCATCAGGTATTCTACCTGGGTGGCTAATTTATTTCCATTTAAGAAGGAGAATGGTGAGATTATACTATGCATTAATTTTATAAATTTAAACAAAGCATATAAAAAAGATAATTATCCTCTCCCTTCTCTTAACTAGGTAATTCAAGTTATTTTAGGTCAACTATGATGTCTTTCCTTGATAGTTTTTTAGGTTACAACCAAGTGTTGGTTGATAGGGAAGATATGATGAAAACAACATTCAAACCAAGTGGGGGAAACTTGATTACAAAAGGATGCCTTTTGTATTAATCAATGTAGGAGATAAATTTCAAAAGGCCATGGACCATGCCTTCTAAGGTATGATTGGTAAGTGTATTATTATATATATGGATGATCTAATAGTTTTTATAAAAATAGGGATTATCACTTTGTTCACTTACAACAAGTTTTTGAAAGATGTAAAATATATGAAATCTCCTTAAACCCCAAGAAAAGCATCTTTTGTGTTATTGAAGGAAACTTGTTAGGTCATGTTATAACTAAGGATGGGACCTCTATAGATCCTAAAAGAGTGGAAGTTATATCTAGGATAGAGCCTCTAAACAATAGAAAAGAGATAAAGTCATTATTTGGTAAGATAAACTTTGTAAGTAAGTTCATCTTTGACTTAATTGAGATTGTCAAGCCACTAAATGTATTTATGAATAAGGATGCCAAGATCACTTAGAATGAAGATTTTAGGAATGCATTCAATGATATCAAGGAATCTATTACCCAAGCTATAGTCCTAATAAGTCCTAAATTTTCAAGGGACTTTTATCTCTACTCTTTTGCATCTAGCCATACTATGGTTGTAGTTTTAACTCAAAAGATTGATGGGTGTGGTCACCTAATTTCTTTTATAAGTACTAAATTTAATAATGCTAAGTTAAAATATTCATTGATTGATACGTAGGCATACACATTAGTTAATGTAGTAAATAAATTTAGGCACTATCTCCTTAGAAATAAGGTGCATGCCATTCTACCTGACCCTACCACAAAGCTTATGTTGAGCTAGAATGAGCTTGGAGAAAGCAAAGGCAAGTGAATGTTAGTTTTTCAATAATATGACATAGAAATGAAGATAGAAAAACTAGTAAGGTGTCAGGTCTTGATATAAATGATTGATAATACTAGTCCCAATTTGAGTATTAAGCAAGTTGATCAAAAAATAATTCAAGCTACTAAGTGGTATAATTCCATCATACATTTACTAATTAATGGTACCTATCCTACATGACTACCTAGGGAGTAAAATAGGGAAATAAGGCTAAAGGTAACTCATTACCTAATCAAATATGAGATCTTATGTAAAAGTAAATTTGAAGGAGTCTACTTAAGATGTGTCTCATAAGGAGAAGCTACCCAAATCATAAGCACCTTCCATGAAAATCTAGGCAGTGGACATCCATTTGAGAGAACCACAACCCACAATATCCTCAAAGCTAGTTACTATAGGCCAAATATTTTCAAACATGCCCACAATCATGCAAGGGAATGCCACTCATGCCAAATTTTTAGCATGAATGAACCTAAGGTAGAAATGCCTTTACAATTGGTCATGGTTGACAAACCTTTTATATAATGGGGATTAGATTTTGTTGGGATGATCAACCCTAATTCATATGAAGGTCATAATTATGTCCTAACCACCATAAATTATTACACAAGGTGGACTAAAGCTGTAGCCACCAAACAATGTAGGACTAAAGAAGTAATCAATTTCTTAGAGGAGAACATCTTTACTAGATTTAGAACTCTAGTATTTCTAGTGTGTGATAATGGATCTGCATTTATATCCATCGAGATGATAGAATGTGCCTATGAAAATGACATTTGTATTAAATTCTCATCCAACTATTACCCCCAGGGAAATGGAGTGTTTGAGTATACCAACAAGAACTTAATAAAGGCAACCAAAAAGTTTGCTACAAACAAGCCTAAGACTTGGCACAAGATGCTCAAATATGCCTTATGGGCAGATAGGATCAAAATCAAGAAAGCCTTGAAGGCATCACCTTTTCTGTTGGTGTATGGCTGAGAACCAATATTTCTTATCATCCTCAAGTTTCCCACATACAAATTCATGAAATAATATATTTAGGAAAGCCAGAAGCTTGTAGATTCAAGATTTCTATACATCATTTAGATGGAGGATGTAAGGGAGCAAGATTTTACTGACTTCAATAGACATTAGAACATAATAAAGAGGTGGTTTGACAAAAGATCAAAGTGTTTAGACAAGGCATCCTAGTTCTCCTGTGGGACAAAGTATTTGAGCCTAAGTGGATTAGACCCTATTAGATTTCAAAAATGTTGGGAGATAACACATTTAAGCTCAAAGACTTGTAAGGAGTAAAGTTCACACTACCTACCAATGGACAGTATCTCAAGCATTACTTCTCTATTGCTCTACCTAAAGTCTTTATTGAGTAAAATTGTAAGATGGTTAGGCTTAACGTAGATAGGCTAGTTAGTTTCTTTTAATTCTTTCCTTCCTGTCCCTTATTTGTATATAAACATGTGTATATTTATTTTTTCCCTTTGTGTTTTGCTTTTCTTCTTTTTGTTGTGTGTTTTATTTTGTGGCTTTGTTCCTTGATTCCGATAAGTCCTTTTGGAAAACCTTTATCTCAAAGTTTATTTAGTTTCTTGAAGTCCCAGAGATCATAATTGAAGGTATGAAACTAATACATATGCTGACCATGGTTATAAAATGTGAGCCTCATGTTATTATTTGAATAAAATGGTAAAAACTAATAAAAGAAGCCAACTATTCCATGAGAACTTAAAAAATATCCTGACCTAAAATTGGTTTTAAGAAGATTTTCATTTGTATGATTCAAGTTCAATTTATAGAGACATAATCATACTTACACTTAATAAACATCCTTGCCTAGGTTATTGTTTTAAACCATAGGTGATTCTCTAAGGACAAAACATTTGAAAAAATCCTTAAACCTAGCCACCCTAGTTCTCAACCTTGCTAAAAGCATAATAGACCAAAAAACACAAAAAATAAGAATGTAATGCAAAGTCAAAAGTTTTTAAAGCATAGGTGATTGTTGTAACCTCCACTAGGGATATAGATGTCTGATTAGTAGTGGAGTAAGGCCTTGAGTGGAACCAAAGGTATCTCTATTAGGGCTATGGATACCTAGCTAGTAGTAGAGAAATGCCCAAGCCATCCCTAAGATAAGCATGGTTCTTAATGGATACCTAAACATGATCCAAGTCAATGTTAATGATTAAAGATAAGGAACTTGGAAGTTTTCCCTTGAATCCCATGACAAATAGTAAGTGGAATCAAAAAACACACATAATATGATTATGTATTAATGCTGATCCCAATTCTATAAGTATGAGGTTTGTCTCAACCATAAAATAAATTTGGATAATGGCATAGATCAAATGGAGTGGATGAACTAGTCATTTGTCTAAACTAGAGTCTCTAAGTTCTAATATATTATTATGTTCCCCTAGAAGTTTCCATTTATTGAGGTCAACATACCCCCATTTTTTTTAAAATGTGACCCTTGAGATGTTTTGAAGCTTAACCCTACAAGCATGGCCTATTTTGGATATTATTAGAATTTGAAGATCATCCACTCTATCAAAGTTGGTTATTGATATATGTTTTGTTTTAAGCTTGCCTAATATTAATAATGATTTGTCTTCACGTCTCTAAGTTGTAGGTTTCATGGAGCCCTTGATGATAGATTCATGTTCTAAAGCCTGGCATAAAACCTTAGTTCAAATTCAAATTTATCAGGAGCATTTGGTGGGAATAGTTTAAATACATTTTGAACATAAGTCTAATTTTTATGTTAAGGCTTGGTTGTGTTTTTCAACATGACCAAACATTAGCTTAAAAATTAGGCTTGGTCCAATTTTATTTTCCCCTTTGTTCTTTTTTATTTCTAATTGAGTCTAATTTTATGCTATATAGGGTCCCTCTATTTTCTAGTGTGGTTCCCTTTACTATTTCCTACTAAGCCTAAAGTTCTAATACTAAGGCCCTGATGTATTTAACATGAACATGACCTTAATATAAACACTTTATCCTAATTTTTAATTTATCCCAAATTATAACTTAATTTCCTTGATTCTTGTAATATCCAAAGGCCCACACTTCATCATGAAACTTGATCTAATGGAGTGAGGAAGGCTTGGATCTTAACTTAAAAATTGTGCAACTCACAAGAGCCAATGATCTATGCTTCCTTGTAGCCTTTTGATTAGAAAATGTGAATAAATATCAATAAAAATGATTACTTAGTCCTTTGGACTGATTATGATTGAGCACTCAGATCACAATCAATGGTTCTCACTTCATTACAAACTAAAGATCAAACAGAGTGAAGACATCATAAAAATTCATAATCCCATGAGCTCTAGAGAGTTTCCACATAACACTCCCATGTTTAAAGATTAAAAGTAAAGGGGTCCACATGTTAGAAGGGACCAATAATGAGCAAGTTTCTAGATCGCAATTAGACAACTCTTACTTCATCATGATTCTTTATCCAATAGAGTGAATTGAGTATGAGATCCCAGGAGGCCCTATAGAGGTGTCAAAGTGGCACTCTCATATTGGGACACAAGAATTTTATGAGATTAAATTTGACATTAATGAGATCATAATTTGATGCTCATGAGAACATATTTGACATCTACAAGATCATCAATTTTAAGCCCATCAAAACTAATAACTGCACAAGCCTAAAATTGATGTTCGTGCGACCATCATTTGAAATCCATGATGATGTATTTGATATTTGTGAGACTATTAAATTTAAGATAATGAATTACTTTTTTAATACTAACATAGACTCCAAATTTTCTCTAAAAGGCCTATAAATTTCTTTGCAGATACTAGAAAACATTATTTGATGTTCAAATTATTGAAACCTTTGAACTATAAATGTTGAAATAGTCTCATAGTCTAAATATATGAAAAAATGAACGTAGTCTAAGTCTATTTATTAAGGTCCCCATTTCATTTGTTTTAATGCTATGAACCTTAGGCTAGAGATTCATACTAAATCTTATTTTAAAAGGGTCTTTAAAACATGAAACTTGGCCCAAATGCTTTTAACTGAAGGATTTTATTATGTTTATTAATACAATAAATCTCTATGTCAAAATTTAGCATTTTGTCCTTGTATAATTTTCCCCCTTTGGGAATGTCCTATGAGTTTAACATAAGTATTTTGGGCATGGTCCCCTTGTGTATAACTCACAAAAAACTTAGGTTTAAACACTTTAGCCTAAAGTTCAATTCATGCTTAATAAACATGGAATGAACCTTAGCCTAAAAAGTTTAATCCTAAGTCCCTACCTAAATCCTTTGATTTAAAACTTAGCATAAAATTTTTCAACCTAAGTCTCTTTGTGTTCACTAATATGAAATAGACTCAAGTAAAAGCATTTTAGCCTAAGTTTTTTTTATATGTATGCATTGACTTAAGGCCCATTCATATTTACAAATCCTAAAACTTATGCTTTGTCATGGAAGGATGATCCAACAAATTGAGGGTGCCAATGAATTTTCAATGAATCTCTACGAGCCCATGGGTTTGATGTGTGGAAAATGTGTGTTCAACATAAAACTGAAAAAGGTTCTAGAACTTAGAAGTCCCATGAAGGTGCCAAGTGGTACAATTATGGGAGTCACTAAAAAGGGAACTAATAACAAGCAAGAGCCCATATCACAATCGACAATTCAATCTGATTTATGATCTTGATCTAATGGTGTAAAATAAAAAGGCATTTTTAAATGCCAATAAATGGTGCTTCAAAAGGCATTTATGAAAAATGCCATGAAAGGTTTTAGATTGATTCCACGTAAGTTCCATGCAAGTATAAAGCAAAAAAGAAGAGATATTGTGTGCCTAAGAATGCAAATGTATAAAGGCAAAGGTCCAAATCAAATCTGAAGCACATATGAACCAAAATCCAAATGAGATACCACTATTAAATATCTAAAGCCCTAAACTTGCATAAAAAGAACCTAAATAAACTTGGATTGATTATAGAGAATTTAGGATAAGTTTAATTGTGTTTTGAGCATGAAAGAACTAAATAGAACTATTTGAAATCTAATTATGAAAAGTTTTCAAGCATATAATCCATGGAAGCTCAAAAGTAGCAAGTAAGAGATGAGAAGAAGTTATACCTATCTATAGACAATTAAGGAAGGGTTTTCAAAGATATTAAGTTGGATGCCATGGCCTTGAAGAATGGAAATAAGAATTAGTTTGAGCTCTACTAGACCATAGAAGAGATGAAGCCCATCACCAAAAATGAATAAAGGATTTCCATAATTAATAGAAGATACCATGACTTGGTTGTAATTCAAATAGCTAGCCTTCACCATGTTGCTGCCAAAACAAAGGTACTTCATTGAATTGATGTCCTTGATCTAATTTTTATTCATTGTAGAATTGATAATGATTGGATTATCCATGAGGGAAGATCTAGGAGAGTTTATTACATTACCCCCTAGCCTTTGAGAGGTATTATAAATTACCAAATCCCCATGTGGATCTACCCATAGTAAAGGAATAGACCAGTAAGAATGACTTAGATACCATCCTCAATCCATGGTTGCTCCAAGGGAACCATACATTTTGGGACTTTTAGGGAAGAATCTTAATTATCCAATTTAGGGAGGGAATTAGGGTAATCATGACCTTATTAAATAGAATATCTAGATCCCCTAGAACTATATATGTCAATAAGAGCTTGCTATCTTATGTCTACTTTATGGTAGATAAATAACTTATTCCTCTAATAGGGGATATGATTAGTGTCTTCTTAGGGAAGTAATTTACTACTATCAAGAGGAAGACAAGAAAGTATTTCTTCATGATGTCTTATCTTCTAGATTCCTTTATAGCATCCACCAAGGTCCCCAACATCAAAAAATGGTCTCCTAAAGGTAGAACCACCATTTCCCACCACTATGCAAAGTTACACATCTTCAAGTACAGACACCACATGCAATTCATATGTGAATATGTCTATATTACTTATGTAGAAGCCATCATAGGTATTTCCATGCCCAAGATTCCCCCTTTGATTAAGAAATATGTGGAGCTGATGGGAGACATCTAGTCTTACCAAGATTACACTATTATCAAAATTGAGGGAATTTTGACCCAACCATACAAGTTGCCTATCTACATTCCTTCCAATCTAGAAGAATAAGAAATTTCATCCCAACTCCTTCATGGTGTTGATGGGGTCTCCAAGGATAAAATGAAAGGCCTCCTTCATCCCTTTTTTTGACAATTAGAAGAACATTTTTATAGGATTAGAAGTAGGTAGACACCATGTTTAGGCATAGGGACTCTTTTGTGTTTCAGTTGGATGATCTCAAGTATTGGAATCCAAATAACATAGTGGGAAACCATTTGAACATCAAGAAACTACCCAAGCCAATTTATGATCATCAACTAGGCCCCCATGACACTTTATACATAAAGGCCAACAATTTTGAATAAGTGTTGGCCATATTCCAGAAAACCAACATCAATCTCATGAATAGGTTAACTAGTGATGAAAAGATAGGGAATATATGGTAGATGCATCCCCTTTAGTGCCACTTATTTCCTAAACCTTCCAATCCACCTCAATAATAACACTAAATGGAAATACCATAACCCCCAAGACAAATTATATAGGGAATTGGCAAGGAGAAGTTAGATGAGAGAACTGGTGAGGGAAGATGATAACCCCCAACACAAATTATATAGGGAACTGGTAAGGAGAAGTTGGAGGAGAGACCTGGTGAGGGACCTTCATCTTCAACCCCTCTTGATAGACCAACATCCCTAGTGGAACACTTGGATATGATTTCCCTTGAGCCTGATGAAATAATAGAGGATGCCCTGAAGGACCTTGCTAAAGCTTATGGTTTCAAGGAAGAAGAATCATAAGATAAAGAAGCTCAAGCTCAAGTAGATAAGGAGGAGGAATATAAGGGGAAGGAATTTTTCTGAGACCTAGTCCCAGTGGCATAGTCAAAGAAGGTAAAAGTAGAACTAATAATTGTCCATATTACATAGAAAAGGCTAAAGTTGACTCTCACTTATTCCACAAGTGAGATCAAATTGTTTAGTGCAAATTTCCTCATTCACGGACCAATCATCCCTAATTGGTTCATCTATGGAAAAATATACAAGATCTATTCCTACTCCCACTCATGAGCCTTGACTAAGGCTATCAATATTGATGTTCACAAGGATATCAAGTCATGAATAAGGGATTTAATGAAGGATAAAGAGGAAAGAAGAATAGTGACCACTATATGGAAACAAAGTAAACAAATGGATTCTCTAGGATCATCAAGCAACACAAGAGTGGAGGTATTAGAACCTCTAAAATATAATAAATCATCTACTATAGTGTAGTCTAATCCAGAGATAACTAGATTAGAAAGGGTCACAATGAGAAAGACCATGATGGGAAATCAAGAGTTCACATTCTATAAGGTGAAACCCTTCATAGGGTTAACTCTAGTTGGATGGTAGTAGCCTAGTGAATTTCTCATACATGAATAAGATATTGAAATCCTATTTGAGGATCACTCAGCTCAAATTAGAGCTAGTATCAGGGGCATGAAATAGAGAATTCACAATTTGGAAAAGGAAAAGGAGAACTTAGAGACATAGACCATTTTATAAGTGCCTAATGCTATAATTGATATTTTTGAAGCATTCTTTTTTGATATGTATGATTCTTTAAAATCAATGAAGTTGATACAAGATGCATTGAGCTAGTAGAGTGAGGTGGCTAAAGGACTAATAATAAAATGGTAGAATGTAGAGGCTAAAGTAAGGGAAATTATCAATATATTGATTAGGAATAAGATTCTTAAGTTTAGAACTATTATCTTATCCCACCTAAATGATGTATTAGGGATATTTTTGGATAAGATCTAAAGTTTAATTACTTGGTCAATAGGCTTAAATAGACTCCTTAGGGATGATGAAGCATTGATTGCCTAGATCAAGCAACTACTTGGTACTATTTTGGCTAATCCTACCAAGACTACAACCATGGGAATCATTGATGATGTATAATATAAACATAGAGTCACCTTGAAAATGTAGGAGGTAAAGGGCAAGAGCTAAGGTCGATCAGGAAATGATAATAACAATATTTTGGGTATGATCTTCATAGTTAAGAAAAAGATTGCAAAAGCTAAGAGCATCAAATAAGCTATGGCCAAAGATGATAGGGGATTTAATGACTTATCTAATTAGTTAGATATATATTTATTTAATCTTGTTATAGATTTGGAGTTGGTCAAGGATAAACATCAAATAAAAATGGAGATTTTACAAGAGAAACAAGTGGACCCTTCAACAATGGGCCCACCAGCTAAATAATATTATTTTTTGTAAAAACATTATAATAGTTAAAATAATAATATTCTTTTGTAAGGTCATATGATAGTTTGTTTATCATATTTTCCTCTAGGTTAGTCTAGTTTTGAAAAGAAAATGTATTCTATAATTTTCTAAAGAAGGATAACTATCCTTATCTTTTGTACATTTTGTATCTTGTAACTAACTGGTATACTGCCTTGCCTTTTTATAAAAGGAAATATTACCATATTGTAAAGGGAGATATTTTTGAGTAAAATTTTTATACTTGAATCAATTAATACAGTCAAGGAATTCTAAAAATATTTTCCAAATTTGATGTGTCAATTGTTAATATGACTTTCTCTTAATCGTTGGCTCTAAAGATTGAATTTGAATAATTTCTTTGAATTCTAAATTTACATTTGTTATACAAGGTTTCTAATTTTTGTCTATGTTAAATTGGTTAAAGGATCTTGAATTTGCTTCATTTCATTTATAATGTATTCAAATGTGCTTATGATATTTGAGTTTGGTAACAATTCTTTAAATATAAATCTATTTCTTACTTGTATGAGTTCATATTGTCCTTAGAAATTTTCCTAATGTGTGGTGTGATATGATCTTATGCTATTTTGCATCATATATTGGTTAAATGTAGGTTTAGTTTTAATTGGAAATTTGCCATGATATTTGAGCCAAATATCAATAATCACTTATTTTTTTCCTTACCCTTTCCTTTTTCCTCTTTTTAACCATATCATTGTAGCTTAGATTTCATTATAAATATCCATCTAGATTAATCTGTAGCTTAAGTTTTGATCATAATTTACTAACATTATCAAAGATACTTATAATTTACCAAGAATTAGACCATGATGCCTCCTAACCATCAATTAATGTAAATTTGTGGGGATAGTTAAACATTGATTTGCTTCTATTTCACCATAGGTAATAAAAAATTTCCACAACCTGCTACTCATTCCTTAAATTGATATAATTATATAATGAGAAGTTTTCTAGAACACTAAGGACATCTATGGGACATATAGAGGCATCAAAACCTTTATTCTTAAATATTGTTCGTAAATCTTAGGGCCTCTTGATAAAACATATTGAGATAAATTTGAATGGAATTTGGGTACCATTCAACTCTTAATATAACTAGTCTTGATATATCTACCCATCTTCATTATTTAGTGACTCGATGGAGATCTTGAGCTATATTTGTCCTTTTTTAAACCTATAAATTATATATTAGCATGATTTTAACTTTTTTTAGGTTTTATGAGTTTGTTAAAAATGTATTCAACTTGTTTTAACCCATAGTCCTTTACCACCACCTTAAGAGACTTGTGGATGAATCTCTTGCAATACATTTTAGGTCGACAATTTCAAATTTGTGCTTGAAACCTCACCTCTATTCCATATAATGGTGAATATAAAAGTATTTACTATATTAATAAATTGAATATATCATGATATCACTATTTTATATACCATCATGTGGTTTTATGCCTCAATATTGCACCTAAAACTCACAAAACTATGGTGAAATGCATTCATGGTTGCCTAATGGGATTGGTGAGTGAGAGTATATTGGAAAAGTGAATGGAGGTTAAACAAAGTGGATTATAAATGAGGGAGTGAAAATGAGTGGTTGACTAGGTGTGTCATCCATTCACTTGTGACCTTTGGGTTTCAATTCAATGTAACATTCTTATTTTCTCTTAATATGATAAATTTTGGACCATTCACAAGGTGAAAAACAACTTTGTATACCTATTTTGAACAACAATAAATTTTAAGGATTTTAGCATGACTTAACCTTTATTCACAAGGCTTAATAAAATTAAGTTTACACCCTTTATACATTGACAACAATATGTTTTCACTTGGATTGGCTAGGACAAGCATAAACAATAGAAATATTAAACCTTAACTTTTACAACTACCTTAAACAATGCTAAAATATCCTAACATTTGCTAAGAGTATTATAAAAAATCATTTAAGGTAATGACCAAGAATTTTGTGGAGGGTTTATGATCCTAAAAGTATAAAGTGTAACTCATAATATTGCAACATATCTACCAATTTCATCAAGGACCAATGGTGGCTAGAAATGGCCAATAGGAAGTTAGGAAGACTCATTGGGATACATAATATTACCAATCACTTATGGTCCATGTGTTGTAAAAAAAAATTTTGGGTCATGCATCATACATATCAACATAATTTTACATTGGAAAACTTTTGGATATACCAAATTGAAGATATATATATATATATATATATATATATATATATATATATATATATATATATATATATATATATATATATATATATATATCAACAAGGTATTTCATTCTTATACAAGGGAAGATGAGTTCACATTCCACATGATAGTGCTAGGAATTTTCTAAGAAAATAAGGAGAGAAGAGGAGAATGCTATGAAGATTTTTGACTAAAAAATGATCCAATCATGACAAACATGATCCATTTGATGTAAATTAATCAAAATGTATCACGCATATTTCTTTTAAATAAAAAAATCAAATATTCAATAAAATATAAAAAACATTTAAATAAAGTAAAAACATAAAAATATTTAGCATTTCATATGTTTACTAGCTTTGTGCATATGTTTTTTACTTTACGTTAGTATATATCATATCATTTATATACGCACATATTCTTCATGGGTACTTGAGTGTGATACATGCATACATGAGATCCATGCTACATGAACATGTAGATGTTTGACCTTTCCTTTTCTTGTGTGACAAAATACATTAATGGCATGTTTATTCTATATGATCATGATTGACATAGGTTCTATTGTTTTATGATCATTTATATCATCAACTTGAACTTATATATTGACATTTACACATGCCTATTCTCATGTTTTTATCTTACACATTATACTTGATGTGTTAATCAACATGACATTCTTATAAAATATGTATGAAGGGACTAGTATGGCATGCTTATGTTACTTCTATTTTATTTACTTCATATCTTCACATGGATTAATTAAGTGTACTTATTATTTACTAGTTTGTATTACTTATGGAATATTTAAACATGATCCTTGATTTATAGCTAGAATGACGTTAATCTTGATTATTTATTTGGTGTTTGTACATTTTCATATGTCTTACCCTTGAGTTTGCAACATTTTAACATGCCCCTTATTTTCAGTCTCCTTATACCCCTCTTTGCATGATAGTTGAGTGTTATTGTGTGTGTGATTAATTTTTTGTTGAGATTGTATCTACTAAAAATTTTCATGGTACACATCATGCATATTAGGTTTTTTTATGTCTTCATATGGTGAGCTTGATGGATATATCTAATTTGACATGATAATACTATATGCTTCTTTACTACATGATTCACACAAATACATCATAATTATATTAACCTTTTGAGTTAATATGACTATCACTTTTTCATTCCCCTCATGTCAAAATGGGGCATATAAATAGTGGGTACATATCATAGAGACATGATTACACATACATACAATTGAAAAAATTCATAGAATTTGATTGAGTTTACATGATTCAAATATACACCTGGGATGAAATTTGATACAATTGACACATACTCTTAGACATAATTTTTTCAGATTTATGATACATATTATATTTTTTTTATATGAGTCATAGATTATATTCTCATAGATACTTTAGATGGAGACACATTTTATGTGCATATGCCATGTAAATACATACCAAATTATAGATACATTATTCACAATATACCAATATTCATGCACTAACCCCACCAAAATGCACCATTTCAATTTTTATTTGTTGTATAATTTGATTAGTATGATTGATATTCATATCCCTTGATGTAATTGTCACTATTTAATATTATTGTCAATTGATGTGTTTATACCATTTGACTTGAGTGAGATTGGATATATTATGATACACTAGAGTTGTGTGATTGAGATTCTAAGCTCTTGATGGACATAATACAATTCACCTTTATACTAGATTGGGGGAATGATAACCATCTAATTCCACTATTAACATCTCCAAGGTTTAGTTATGAACTTATTTCCAATGATTTATCTCGGAGGCATCATTACCAAAATAAAATATTAAGGGGAAACATGATTACATTAACACACATATATACTCGTTCCTTGCTCTCTTTTCTTTCAAAAAAATTTCAATTATTCATTTTTAGATTAGATGCACTAATTAAATTTATATAATTATCTTGATTTTAGATCATACACACACAAAAAATTCATACAGGTCTCAATCAATACAAGGTGTGTTGTACACACCACTATACACATTTCTTTCTTTTAAACTAGTAATTTCATCCTTATGCATTACTAGATTAATGGGGGGAGAGAAAATTTAGATGATTAAATAAGGACTTATATATTAAAATAGCATTTTACACTTGAAAAAAAATCAATAAAATATCTAACCTTTAGTTATTGATCTTCCTTACAATTTATAGCCTCACATTCTGCATCTTAGTGGGCCTAAATGCTTATCTTGTATTCTAACCCTATTATTTTGATTATCTAGATCACCTGAAGCCCATAGTATAATTAAACACACATATATACCTATCTATTATTTAAATATCTCCAAAAAACTTATATGTTCTTGGAAAATTATATTTAGACTTATATTTTAGCATCAATGCTATTCTCCATTCTCTAATGCAAGTGTTAATGTCTTCTAGACACTCAAATTTACAAATATTATGATATGTATAGGTTGACATATTATGTTTAATTAACCCTTATATGATAAAAAATTAATATAATTTTGTATAAATATAATTTAAATACAACTCATTATTCACCTAAAAAATACCATGCAAACATGTATTCAAGCTCACTCAATCAATTGCACAACTGATTTATATTAACCTATCCTTCCCTATTTATATATCATTAATCTAAGATATAATATTATGTCTAAATTATTAAAATAAAAACCCATGAAAAATATTTTTCAAGTTAAAATATAGACCATTAGATGCACTTGTATATAACATTCTACACCATTATTCACACATAAGCAAACACATAAGGGAGAAATACATATGTCTGAGGCCCTCTTCAGAGTATTGGCTATGTAAGCAATGCTCATTGATAAAGGGTCATTGAGGTCCACTCAAATTCATGAGCCCACTAACCCATTTTTAATAAGGTGATAAGACCTAAGAGGAGGATCTAGGGTTTGAGATATATTATGATATCAAGATGCTATGCATGCAATCTAAACACATAAGCTAAAAGGTGATAAAAAACCTAGAAAGACCAAGGTGGAAATTTTAATAATTCATACATGAAAAATTCATCAAAGTATGGATGGTATCATTGATGTAAGTGTCCACAAGGTGATGCAAGTGTATATGATAACAAAAATACAATTTTTCATAATATGATAATTGAATTAGAATCATCACATAGCCTATTTTCACACTTGCATTACTCATATCCAATTGTGCATTAGTGTATAAGATAAGTATAACTTAACATTTGTAGTTATATATTGTATGTTTTGCTTTCTATATTTGGTATAAGATTAGATTCAATATTTATTATTAGAATATCAGTAGAATATAAATTCATTAATTGTCCTGCTTTTAGAGTAGATTAATATTTATTTTTATCAGACTATTCTTTCATTATAAATACCTATATCCAAAAAGGGTTAAACATTATCAAGACACATTTATATCCATTATCCACTAAAGGATCATATGATTGAAAGGCACTATAATATATAATTTCACATTAAGATAAACTCACCCATTGTTATTAATTCAAAGTCCACAAAATTTTAGTAGCATTGAGGTAAGTTTACATACACCCCTAAGGTCATAGGTAATTATTGAAGTACTTAATCACACCAGAATGACACCAATATTTAGAATTTTGCATCACTATTTCATACACACCACCATATCATGGGATAACTACATTGAGTTTTATCCCTCTTCAAGATATTGGTATGTAGGTATCAATCAACATAATAGAAGTTTAGGTCTAACACAAATTCAACTACTAATCCCTTTTCCTATTTTAATTTGTTTATCATTCATGGTCTATTAAGCTAGGGTTACAATTGAAGAATAAGGTACATAATGTATTCCATAATAGATAAATATATTCCTCAAATTTAAATAAGACATATAGGTGAAAGTGAACTTTCCATATCATTCATATATAGTAAACCCTCACAGGATGTTGACATGCCATAAGACACCAGTGCAATCCACCATTTTTTTATTCCAATGAATTTATACTATACCCAAGTAAAGTACCATTCTTGATTCATAGTGTCATTACATATTCACATAATTTATTTCATATTTGTACTTAAATTTATACACATTTGATTTCCACCTAGGTTTTATTTCTCTAGTATTTTAATTTTTAGCATATTTGTAAATTTAATAAGTTTCAAATATATTTGTGTGATAGCATTCTAATTTTATGTAGTAGTTTGTATAACTAGGATTAAACACTTTTAAACCCCAAAATTAATAAAGCATATTGGTGAACCCATATATTTATTGAATGTTACAAAAACCTAAGCATAAATGTTTCTAGGGTTTCTATCATTCTTTTTTTTCCCATTATTATCCCAATGTTTCTATATTTAATAAATTATTTGCTTAAAACAATCTCACAAATTTTTATTTATTATTTTATGAAATATAAGAAAACTATTTCTACCTCTCTATACATAAACACTATATTAAGTGGTATTCCAGTTAAGCATACTCATATTCCTATTGATCAAGTGCATACCATGCATAATAAAGGGCATATTAGGACCTTTGGATGTTAATGAACAAATTTATCATGTAGAGGTATATGACACTAATTCAAATCATGAGTAGTATGATCAATATAAAATTGGTCCCCAAGGTTAGAACCAAGATGTAATTCCACTTTTAGATGATGCACAACCAGTGATTAATAGGGTACAAATTATTAAGAACTTTTGGCAGTCAATTCATGATCAACATAATGATAACCATATAATTTTGTAATAGACATAACAAGTGCAAGCATGGCATAATAATTTTAGACTTATAATAATATGGGTTCAATGGATATATTTTTTTACCACTATTTACTATGGAGAAACCCAAGGATATCAATAAATTAATATTCCCATTAATACTTAGTCACTAGGAACACTACCTTTGGTTAGCACACCTTATTCTAGATATATATATTTTTACCACTATTTACTATAGGGAAACCCAATGATATCAACAGAGTAATATGCCTATTAATACTTAGTCACTAGGAACATTACCTTTGGTTAGCACACCTTATACTTCTCCCATTGTGTAATACCTTATGCATGAGATTAAATATTTGAAAACTATGGTTTTACATTTGGAAAAAGATGATTTGAAATATAACCAGGTGCTTGAATCTCAAATTTTATTACACATTCCATTTTAAAACCACATAAAAACATATCCTTTACCAACAAGTTTCGTGGCACCCAAGATTTCACGATATGATGAAAAAGGTGACTTTGAATAGTATATGAGATCATTCTATGGAACATGTTTAGACTATGTGTATAATGAAAATTTATTGACTAGGTTATTTTTGAGAAGTTTAAAGTAATATTATTTATAATGGTTTTATTATTTACCACATCAATTGGTTCATACATCCAATCCCTTGGACAAAAAAAACCTATCACATTTATCAATCAATATTTGTGAGAATATTTCATATGCTCAAATTTTACACTTCAAAAATAAATATAATGAGCATGTCACATAATATATCTTAAGGTATAAGGAAATGTTATAAAAAATGAAAAATATTATGGTAAATAGATAACTCTAAGATATCTTCAAATAGTTATCGCTTCTTCCACTATATGAATCCATTATATTTAAAAAATTATCAACATTCATAAGTTTATGTCATATAGTTACATAAAGGAAAGTCAAATTATTGGCATAAATAAGTTTAATTATGAAATTATCTAGATTATAATGTGAATAATCCAAGTTATCCACCATATAAGGTGAGACTAAATGACAATAATATTGATTAAAAAGAAACAATAAATGCTTTTTTATATCCTAATCCACACATTGTATTAGTATCCCCTCCCATGAGATAATTTACCAATTACTAGAATCTCCATATAAGGTACTCAAAACACTATTGGAATGTAATCTTATATCTCTCTATCCCATTAAAGAGGGTAATGTGAGTAAGCCTCTTCCAAAGGGATTTGACCAGAATGATTTTTGTGATTTTCATAGAGAACCAAGGCACACTACTAATATGTGCATCAGCTTAAGGCACAAGACCTAGGATTTTATAGATGTAAACATCATTGATGTGTGTAAACCTATAGACCATTCAAATTCACAACTGAGTGAAAGGAAAGAGATGAAAAATTTATGGATCCTTTTTGAAAGCATACATATCAAGAGATAATAGATACATTGGGAGTTCATTACAGATATAATTCATACCCTCCATTAGTTTCTTATCATTCTCCTAGAGAAACACAAGATCCATTGAATAGACTCATTGGTATGGACCATACTCTACTACCATTTAAGCCACTCATCACATTAATAGAGCATGACATTGTTGATGATGAATAAATTTAAACTTTTTTTTCATTAAAGCTCACATTAATCACCATCTTATTCAAAGTGTTAGCATTCACAATGGTTTAAGTGTGAATATGTTCATAATCACACTTCATTGTTATTTTGGATACATAGATGAGGATTTTATTCCAATAAAAATAGTAATAAAAGGTTTCAATGGTCACATTCATAGATTCATTGGTGAGATTATATAACCATTATAGGTTTGTCCAACACATGTGGCTATGAAGTTTATATTAGTACCTAGTGTAACCATATTAAATATGTTATTAGGGTGCCCTTGGATTCATTAGATTCATATAGCCCCTTCCAAATTTCATAGGTGGATAAATTATATATGTTAATGAGGTTATCATAATTTGGGGTATCGCATATGAATAACCCCTACAATAGAAATATATGGTTTCCATACAACATATTATAGTTGAACCACCTAAAAAGGTTCAACCTAATCAAAATTTTCAAAATAAAGTATCTACCCTTCCAAGGAGGCATATCCTTGAAAGGCCACTTAAGGAGAGTTTTGTTACAAATTATAGAGATCCTCTCTCTACTCTTACATGTCCTATATTGATAATATAGGGCACTAAGGGTGTTTCTCATAGAGTCAATACACTCCACAATGGGCTCCAAAAATCCATAGAGTTCATCATGCTAAAAAACATGCACAATATGTTATAGATCATCATCATGATAGTGGCTCTTATGTTATAGAGGGAAATTGGTATTCATATATTAAATTTATCTCTATTTAGTAATAGTATGAAACTTTCTATTCTTAAAATGTCACACTTCTTATACCAGATACATGACCCATTAATTATGAGTCCTTAGTATGACTCATTGGTTAATATTCTTATTTCTATTACTCAATTTATATATGATTAAATATAAAAAATCAAATATTCTAGAAAATTCTATAAAATAGTACCCATGCATGATTTGTGTATATTATTTGCATTAGTGAAATGAACCCAATTTGTTTTTTGAAATAAGGGTTCTTACATTGTAAACCCCAATAGGTTATATGAATAACATTCCTCTGAATGTTAGAGATCTATCATTACTAATAAAAAAAATTAGAGGAATGATCTCCATTCATACATTCATCTGACCCTTTAAATAATGATTCAAATTTTAAGCGCTTAGTCAAAAACTTAATTTTAATCACAAATAAGTTTAATTAAATTGAAATTGATTATACAACACTTTCAACTTAACTATTTATCTCTTAATATTTAATTCTCCCCAATGTGAGTTATATATCACACTTAGGGTAACCAAAATAACTTTAAAATAAACTTAAATATATAGAACATTCAATGTCATTGCATAAGCAAAATGATTAATTGGATTTACCCCCTAAAAAATATTTAGTACAACTACTACAACCACTTTTGAACTTGTATAAAAACACCTTAAAAGTTTCAAATCTATGGGGCATTCATTCCTTATACCATGAGATGACCAAAAGTTCTAAACATACTTTAAAAAGTGGAAACAAGATAATTCACCAACCATTACCTAAGGTTGGGCATATATTATAAGGTGAATCTTTTAAAATTTAACATTACATGAAATAAGCACTACCCCTTATAGGTTACAAGGTTAAAAACTCTAGGAATTATACACCAACTCTTCCTCTTTACAAATCATAACGAGATTGCTTCTACAAGATAGGGTTGTATAATGACCATTGTTGTTTATAAATTTTTTTAATGCCACACAATGCATACTAAAGGGAAAGCAAGAACAACTAGAATTTTTATTAATTCCCAAAGATTAACATGCCAAAATAGGACTTCTCATGATAAATAAGGAAATAACAATCAACACTAATCTTGTTGTTGGTTCATTTTTTAAAGCTAAGTTTATTGAACAATAGAACAAGCTTAAGGAACTACATGGATTTTATTAACATATCCACTTTTAGTCCCTAGACAATATTTACTTCCTTTTACATAATTTTTGTACTTGCATCTTGGAAAATTTTCAACTAGGATGTTAGTATAAATTGACAAGTAACCTTCTTCCTATAAAATAATTGGGCATGAGAAATTAACTGAAAACATGATAATATAATGCTTATCATTATAAGGTAACAATACATATTTAATAAATAAATTTATTTTACAAGAATAACATAATTGATCTAACTAATCACACTCACTTAAAGTCTACTATATATAACAAAACACTTTCACCTGAACCACTCAATTGGCATGTGGTTAATGCATATACCAAGGCAAGTTTACAATATATATTATGTTGATAAGCATTGAATATATGATAAAAGATAAACAATAATGATAACCACTCTTAATAGATTATGTCTCTAGGAAACCCTTAACAATCAAGGAGAAAAATGGATTCAATCATACTTGAAAAAATAAGCAAAAGAGTGTGAAAATGATTAAAAACAAAAAACCATATAACTGTATATATATTTTGTTTTTCACTTTCTTTTCCACTTTCTTTTCAAAATAACATAATCTCATACAACATGTAATTTGATTTACAACATGCATTTCCACTACAAGATTAAGAATTCACCTATGTTTATCAATCCAACAAGAAGTAACAGTCCATCATTATGTGCATAAAATCACTTCTTATTATTGATACAACTTACAATTGATTCATATAACCCATTTTTGTTTTAAAATGCCTCACCACATTTTAACATGGTAAAAAATGCATATAATCCATATGAAAAATCAACATTAATCTCAAACCTCTAGTGACATAAACTATGATTGTGAACATGTTTTAGGGATTAAAAAATCAATATTTACAACTGTTGCAATTCAATACTCCACAAAACAACCAAAGGAAGTCATACACCAATATGATACTACCACCACCAAGCCACCAACATGTCTCACAACAACAATATTATAATAAGATTAAAAGTCTATAGTCATCAAGACTCAATAAACAACTAACAACCATAAAAGAGGGTAATAACTTCATATACTAATAGCTTGTTCAAGCTCTCAAAATAGGCATTCATGACATAGGTCATGGCACATAAAAGAAACCTATTAAAAATTTAGTTTGGGCTCAAAAAACATTTAACCATCAATTAAAAATACACTAATTTTCCAAATTTATATATTTTTAAAGAAATCAATATCTTATAACCATTATAAGTGCTTCTTCAATAGCCACTAAATGCACTCAAAACAATTAAAACAATTATACAATATTTTGTTAAATAGCATGCACCCAAGAGAATACTTCAAGTCTAAAATAACAGTACAAGATGCATACAAATCAAAATTTAGTTTAATCATATATGTACCAAAAGATCATGATAACACTTAGCCCATGCATTTTATCGAACAAGCTCAAAATTATTATAAATAGATCTTGAAATCACCCAAACAAGCTTTACCAATCACTATAAAATTATAATAAGAACATGGAGTTCTAATAATTTTAGAAAACATAATAAATAACACACTCAGTCATTTTAATTAGAATGGCATGAAATAATTATGCCTATCAAAATAATTTCCCATAGAATTAGATACATAATTTATGCATGTATTCGAGACTAAACTCACCCGCTATTAAATAAATGTGCTCAAAGATGACTTGCATGAAAGTTAATTCTTGTCATTGTAAGCACCCAAATGTTAATGTTTAGGGGGATCAACCCAGTCCATTAATGGAGATGAGATACATAGGACATATTTAAAAATAAAAATAATGTTAATGATCTATGATTGATCAAATTAATCATCAAATAAATAATATCAAATACCAATTGACCTCTAAAATAAGGAAAGACTTCAATTCAACATCATAACTATTAAGAACATGAAATACACATCCTTACACATTTGAAATAACTATGCACAACCAATTAAAAAATTACCACAAAGTCCCCAAAATATATAAATGGTCAAGTACATTCACACTAATATTAATGGTGGTAAAAGCATAGTTAAATATTTGTAATTTGTAACAACCCAAAATGGAAGTCATTTTAATTTATTCTAAAATCAAATTCCAATAACTATAACCAACATCAACCCACTGGATAAACCTATATTTTTATTATCAAATGGGAGGCCTATCAAATCCATAATTTTAATCAAGTAGAAAGCATAAGCCATACCATGCTTCAACACAAATGAAAACCCAAAATTTGGAAATCCAACCTAGTTCCAAGCCCATAAAATAACTCAAAATTTTATTACAAGAAAAACCCATGAAATTAAGCCATTCAAAATAAGCATGCATCTCACAACCTAGCATAAATAAAATATTACTAGCCAATTACAGGGGGTTCAAATTAAAGTAATAAGAGTATTTACCCTCATTAAGCTAGAGGTTCACATAGGCATATTTAAACCTATAAATATGGACCTATATCTTAACTAAGTGAATTAAAAACCATCATACAATAAAATAAATTTACATGCAAGAATTTTTAGAGGAAAGGTGACTTGCCTGAAGGTTATGCCTTGGATGCAACAAGACCCTTAATTTCCCTTCTAGGTCACCTAAAATGGATTTCACATAAATTATAACTTAAAAACCAAGTCACAAACCCTCATAAGGAGTTCCATGATAACCATGCTCAGTTTAAGTTGCATCTTTAGCCTAGGCATAAATGCCATACAACCACACAATGTAGCTTGGCCATTTATAACTAATGGGCATTGTAATGCAGCTAGGCACCTTTCAAGTTAATAATGAGGAACATACCAATAGTGAGTTATTATTAAATATAAACTATTGTGGCATTAATTTTCACCCTTGGAGAGAGTTCTTTAGGCTCCCTCTGATTGAGCCACAAAATTGGAACAACCCTAAGGTATGGGTATACTATAGTGGGGTTGAACCTTTAAAGAAAGATTGCTTCCTCTTGATGGATCATCTAGACTAAAGATTCTACTAGGAAAAGGGATAGAGAGGGGGTAAAGGGTTACTAAGAGAGATAAAAAGGTGATGCACCAAATTAAATAAGGACTCACATAAGCATGAAATAAGCATTGATAAAGCATAAGACAATGCTTGCTCACACAATCTTATAGA
Organism: Torreya grandis; assembly: GCA_037957365.1. NCBI lineage: Eukaryota > Viridiplantae > Streptophyta > Pinopsida > Cupressales > Taxaceae > Torreya > Torreya grandis. The sequence goes on from JARHVA010002113.1 coordinate 2,409,475, forward strand.
GTAGCGAAATTGCATAAGTATTTTATAAATTAGGCTTACCAAGTAATGAATTAAAACAAAGAAGAATTATAATATTCACACCAAGTGTCCATTAATGGCCCAAGATCATAAGTTTAGACCTACAAACATCTTGAAAACACCTTAAAATAGGAAAAAAAGAATGACAATGGACATGGAATAAACTTTTTCACAATGCCATCATGCACAAGCTTGATAAAAATAATTCAGAGGCAAGAGATAGGTAAATAAAGTCTTTATTGATTTAATAGGTCTTTCATACAAATTTTGATAGGGTCTTACCTTATCAAATCAGAGTTTCTTGATACTCCCAAAAACTGTGAGTATATCTTGCCAATGGGGAAAAAATGGGAGATATAGAGAAAAGGGAAGAAAGAGAGGAGTGAGCAAATAGAATTAAATAAATGAGGTCCAATCACTTTGATGGAGTCCCAACCACCTTTTGATTGATTATCATTAATACTACCTCCCAATTAACCATTCATTAGATACAAATGTTCCTTAAGACCCCTTGATTGGTTTAGAATCATATTAGAAGACAAGAATTTTTTGAAGGTGCTGAGTCATGATACATTAAAATGGGAAAACCTCTAAAGAATTTTATAACCTCATTAAATTATCCACCTGCACTCTCCACCCACCAAATCTCTCTCTAGGATTTATATGCCATCTTCTAATTACCTTCATAATAAAAATAAAATCCTCATATCCATGGACCTGACTGAGCCATGGCTATGTCTATTTTAAGTGACTACATATACCTACTAAAATTGGATGATATGACTATGTTGAAAGATAATATAATCCTTTCATAATCAAAACTCTACCCCTACATCAAACCCTGAACATAGGTCTACTATAGATTAAAACCAATCCCATTGATTGGTTTTCATATAGTCACAATCTCAAAAGAGATCCATAGGCACTGAGATTTAATGGTGAACAAGACATCAATTCAAAACATAATTCAGACTTCATATACTGCATAAGTGAACCTTTGCATAACATTATGTTTTAATGGTAATATATGAATCTATAATGTTTGATCTAATAACCTATATTGCATTTTGATCTTGTGTTTGTACTTATCTAAGTGGAAAAATCCTATAATCTGACATGTCTACCTATGTGGGATTTCCTTGGACTATTTTATTTCATTTTAAATCCTAACCTATTATCACCTTGTACATGTGTCCTCATCTCGTGCCCCTTATAAATTTGATCAAATTTTCTCTATTAATCCCATCAAGAGTCTCTTGGACTTGACCTTCATTATTTCCATTGATATTTTATTTGATTTTGAGATTGTGCCACTTGGAAACCTTACATGCCTTATGTGGACTCTACTATCAGTATTCATTTGGTTAATGTGATTATACCACATGGTAGCCTTGCATTTAATCTGGGCTCATTGTCTTCATGAATTGACTCATACCATTAATCTCCTCTACAAGGTTGAACATGTTCCATCAATCCTTGATCCACTAGATCAAACATGTACTATTGATCTAGTAATCCACTATGATCATGACACTTGGCACCATCATTTTCAATCTTAGGATCTACTGACTTTTTGACTTGTGCTCACTATTAGATCTACTTTTGTGTGATTGAACACACACCATTAATTTTTTTTGACTTATTAAACTTGAATGAGAACCTAAATGCTATTTATATTTAATTTAAGCTTCTAAGATCATGTCACTTAGAATATTTATGTTCAAATTTAAAATTTTTAAGGATTTTTGAATCCAAACGGTTACTTCCCATGGCCTTAACTTGACATTTTTGAGGACATCCCACATTGCTAAATAATTTTTGAAGACCTGTATATTGAGATAGAAAACTCATCAAGACACCAAACTTGTAGGGGAAATTCATGGCATAAAATACATCATCTTTATGTAATTTTTCAACTTTGGTTGAACTTTTAAGTACACTTATAAAATTCACAAAAAAATTGACCTATTCATTCCTACATGATGTGCCATGATGGTCTGTTTTCTCTAAATCACTATATTCACACTTTAAGCTTGCTTAAAGTGTTTTAAAAGATACAAAATGACAATTAATAAGGTCATGATGTCTATGCTCTCCTATCAACATTTGACTACTCAGTCAACCTAGACCCTGATCAACTTCTCACATCACATCTAGGCAAAAGCTTTTTATGTTCGCCAGTTTTGGCCAACATTTTTGGTAACCTCCTAGGATTATATGCCTACTATGCAACAAACTAGTTACCTCATTTGATCCATTGGGCATATAAAATCATGATTATTTCCTTCCAACTGAGGTGAAAATGGTAAAAGACTATCCCTTTCAAAAAACCTCCACTTGAGCAACAAGGAATAAAAGAAACAAAACTAACAATGTGCCCAAAGGAACTTATGGAAGGGAAATGCAATTGAAAATAAATGTGTACAAGGCACTTAGAGGAAAACATAAAATCTACTCTAATATGTACAAGGCTACCACTTACAATTACTTTCCTCCTGGATCAAATGGGAAGCATTCAACATCATTCACTTGTAACGGACCAAGATGAAAAATACCTTATTTTAGAGGCACAATAATTGGTAAACTAGAATGATTGATTACCAATCCTTTAGGCATGCTCTCGAATGGATGAAGTGGGGAAAACATGTCTCTAATGTATACATAAAAGTCCTAATATTCAAATCTTGCTTCATGTTAGACTATAAGATCACATACAATCTTGTTCACCCATGGCTGATTAAAGTGGCATATTTGGATCTCAGTAGCCTCTTGAGGACTATCAACTTATTCATCCACCACTTATAGCTCATTGGTTGGGTCACTAATACTAACTCGAGTCACCTTAGTCAACTCATTATTTCTTAGTAATAGCCTATATCTTGCTTCCAAGAACTCAAAAAAGTCTTCATAATTACCTTATTCAACCATTTTTTAGACATTTGAAGCATTATTAAGGACATATAGTTTCAAGTGAACTACATCAAGCTACTCAATCTCAAAAATATCTAATATATGGTAGCTATATTTCTCTCCTTCTTCCATAAATAATGGAGGTTCATCATTGTAATCAAGGTTTAACTTATCATGATTTTGAGGCTCTTCACTGGTATGCTTCTCAAACTATATCACTTGAGAACTTGAGATGTCTCCTTCATAAACCTCACTCAAGGTTTCATCCTTTTTTTAAACTACAAATGAGGGTTTATTTGACCAACCAAAGTCCAAAAAGAGACATTTTTTTTGTTCAATGTCTAATTTACCTTCCTCTAGCTCTAATTTATTAGGGATACTTTCATCTGGCACTTCATCCTAAAGTGGGCCAACCTCTAGTACCTAGTTTTGATCCCCTTTCTTGTCTATGTAGAATACATAGTCAATGGTCCATTCAAGGTCTTCCCTATGTTTAGCTTGAGGATTTCCCTCTTATGGTTCAAGTTCACTAGTTTCAAATCCATGCCAAGAAGGCTAGTCCAAACCTAATTTTTCCTCCTCTAAATGAAGTGGGTTTCCTATCAAGATTTCTTCTTCATAGACACTTATATTATCTTCTAGTGGCTCACCTATAACTACAATATATTCCTCTATCCTTTGTAAAATACGATCTTCTTCCATGAGGGATATATTGGGAGGGTGAAAAATTTCACCTTACTTGAAACTTAAGTGGGTATCCTTCCAACTAGGGACCTTGAATGGTCTCTTTGGTGGTTCTTAAGGGAGGGAGAAAGAGTCATGGAACTTGTATATGGAAATCTCATTAATCTGAACCAACACCTCTTTTTATTAAACTAGTTTTTTGACTACCTCAACTAGTACTTCCTCTTTCTTCTTTATGCCTTTCTAAACTAATTTCCATGATGGAAATGTGTAAGATACAACCACATCTTATTTATTTTTACTATATTCCTCCTTCCTTATATTTAACTCTAACTCTTTAATTTTCCTATCTATATCCTCTTGGAATAGCTTCTATTTAAGGTGGTTAGGGGATTCATGAAGATAAGAAACAAAAAAGGGCTGGTATGAGATACAAGAGGATTCTTGAGGAAGATAAGTGGAATCTTGGAACAATAGTCTCCTTTTTTATTTAAAATATCTCTTGGATTGAATTCCAAGAAGGGAAGGTTTGAGGAACACATGAATTACCTGGAACACTCGAAAGTCACTTGGAATGGCCTCTTGGGGAAAAATGGGTGGCATATATGAGGGATAAGGTGGTGTATATGAAGACACATAAGGTTGATGGATTTGAACCTATTTTTATTCAAGGTTTTTTAGCTCATCCTCAATGCTTTGAATGAAACCACTTACATCCATCATCTCACTTAAGAGGTTTTTCCAATTTGCTCCCTCGATAGGTGCACATTCTTCATTCATTAGCTATAATACATCTCTTATGTCAAGAATGATGTGATTATGGATATCTTGACCATATCCACTCTATGTATAAAGGTCTATCATGTACCTTTCATATCTTGAGAACATTTGCCTCCAACTGGAAATGAATTGGTTTGATGAGTAACTATGGACATATTGAGTCTAAAAAGGTTGATAGGCTATTTGAGGATCACTTAGGGTGAATCCATAAACATTTTAATCTAATAAGAAGGATAAAAGAGCAAGGAACATGCATTTTGATCAAGGGATTGACAATACATATCAAATAGTGATGATCATGTACTTGGGATGCTTAAACCAACTGATTAATACTTCAAGTCACTATTGATATTTGCACACATGCCTCTAAATGCTGATTGGATGAAGAGAAAACTAAACCTCTTCACTCAGTGAATAACATAGTAGTCCCACTAAGCATGCTAGAAACTATTGTGGTATAGACTTTCAACCTTATGGGAGAGATTTTTAAGTTCTCCCACTCCTATCCATAATATGGGAACAACCCTAAGCTATGGATATCTTATAGTGGGGTTGAGCCTTTGGAGAAGGACAACTTCCTCTTTATGGATCACCTAAACTAATGATTCTATTGGGAAAAAGGACAGAGAGGGGGTAAAGGGTTACTAAGAGATAAAAAGGTGATGCACTAAATTTAAATTATAACTCACATAATAATGAAATAAAAATTTATGTATCATAAGACAATACTCTCTCACACAATCTCACAAACTAGCTTATTGCATAAATGTTTCATAAACTAAGCTCACAAGTAATGAATGAAGCAAAGAATAATTCTAAGATTCATACTAGACATAAATTAATAGTGGAAAGAACATGATTTTAGACCTATAAATATCTTAGAAACACCTAAAGTAGGCAAGAAATAAGGACAATAGACATGGAAGAAAATCCTTCACAATGCCATCATGCACAAGCTTGCTAAACACAATTTAGAAGTAAGATATAATTAAAGAAAGTATTTGTTACTTCAAGAGGTATTTCATACAAAATTTTGATAGGGTCTAGCCTTATCCAAATGATATTTTCTTACTATTCAAAAAGGAGAGAGTGAATATCCTCTTTTTAGAATGATAACCATGCTCATTTTAAGTTACATCTTTAGCCTGGGTGTAAATGCCATAAAACCACACAATGTAGCTTGGCCATTTAGAACTACTGGGCATTGAAATGCAACTAGGCACATTTCAAGAAACTCTGAGGAGCATATCGATAATGATTTCTTGTTGAAAAGGAACATTTAGCACATAGGCAAGTTCAAAGTTTCCTTTGTTATGGCTTTATTTTTAACCAAGTAATATGAGCAAGGGCAAAAAAAGACCCACATAGGCATGCTATGTCCCCCCCAACTACCATGAAACTACCCAAACCCCAAGTGGCACCACTAAATACACCCCCTAATGCATGCAAACCCTAATAAAAATTTCTCCCCAAGGTTGGGTTGACTTCTATCTCATACCAAAATCTATCAAATGATAGAATTCTTTTAATTATTTTATCCTTTATAATTTTATTTTTATCATTGCATGTTTTTAATCAAGTAGAGTCCAATGATTTCTAACTAATTCGTACCTCAATTCCTTGCATGGGATTTTGATTTTTAATCATGACTAAAGTTAAAATGGACTTGATATGATCACCACATTTTATTTACTAAAATAAAACCAAATAAAAGTATTTGTGGTAAATGTCAAAAAAGGATATTTTTATTATAAGTACTTAAAGGGCACATAGATGATTATGGATTCATTACTTAAAAGGCCCATGGTACCAGTCTAATTTATGATTATCCAACCAAATAATTAGGTATTAGATTCATATCCCTTCATAATTAACACAATATAATAATATTTTAATAGTAATAAAATAAAATTATAATAATATTATCTAAGTGACCACAAATATGATCATTGAGACTCATGAATTCATTATCATATGTCAAGTTATTAGTAAGGACTCACATACCCATTACACTTATTTTATCCCAACATAATAATGTCCAAGTTTTTATTTACCAAAGATGGTCCAAGGGATATTTACCAATTCTTGGAAATAAAACATAAACACGACTAAACCTAGTCTAAATAATACATAATTGTTATTATTTAACATTTAGGACCACGTCCTAATCCAATATCTAAATATATATACAATGCAACAAGATTTATTAATTTAATAAATAAACCATGCTTCTAATGGACCTCCTACCAAATTTGGTTAATGTCCTTAGTTCATTTCCAATTAATTGGTGGATGGAAATTGGGGTCATGAAAATTAGTTAATTATATGCCTATTATAATTAGTATATATATATATATATATATATATATATCCATTTTATATAAAATATGTCTCACAAGTGTAAATTAATGATTGCCTAACATACATGTTTCCATTTATATGCTTTGTTTTAGGTGATGACATTGTCCCAACCTAAAAAAATTGCATATAGATAAAAAAAATTATGCTCAGATAGTAACACACTACATTGTTGTCTAATTCCACAAGAATCAACCTAATGAACACAGGCTCTACCTTTTTAGATACAAATAATTCATAGGCATCCTACAATTTTTATACATTTGAAAATTTAAATGAGAGAATCATTTTACATAGTTTCCATCATTCTTTGCATATCACTTATTGTTCATACCCTAGTTCCTTACATTGTACAAAATTTATCATTATTGCTCACTTAATTTCACATTGATGTCTTACTGGTTACCTAATATGTTAAATACATTAATGTTATGAATTTATTACATTGATCAAGTACATTTAATATTAAATGAATTGTGTGTTTCATTTTATGCTTCATGTATTTTGTGTATTCATTATTTTGGATTGTGGACATTTGAACATGTCCTTTGTTTGTTGATCTAAGCCATTTTTATGTTTCTATGTGTGTGAGTGATATTTGAATATGTCCCTTGTATGTGGAACATTGGAATTCTGTTACATGTTTTGTGTGTATTCTTTTTAGACATCCAAAACTAGCCATAAATGGATTCCAACTAGACTTCAAATTGATTCTTATCAACCATTGCAAATTAAGCCTAAGAATCACTAAACATCTCAAATTTGCTTGTGCATCATTAATCAATGATAAAAATCATTTTGAGGCATCTCTATTTGATACAATATCCCATATACAATAATAACCTCTCATATATTTATCCCTAATCACCTTGTGACATAACAACTATCAACTTATTTTATGGACCTATTAAGTGGGTCACTTGAATAAATATCAAATCTTGAAAGTGATAAAATAATAATCAAAATAAATTAAAAATATAAATAATATTAAATGTTTATTTGAATTATCTATTTTTAATTAATGAATATCTAAAAATGGAAATTCTAAAATTAAAATATCCAAGCCTTTCATCATTGCCTTTATAAGTTGTCAAGCCCTTTGAAAATATCTAATTTGAGAACCATTCCTAGTAATTTTAAATCATAAACATGATAAATATAAACTCAATTGGAGTTAGTATTAACTCACCTAGGATTAGTTTGAACCCATTCCATGTTGAAACTCAACCTTAACTCACCTTAGGTGAGAGTTAATTCTTAAGGCTATAAATACAAGGCCATACCCCTTTATTAAAAAATATTGGATATTGTAGGGTTATTATGTAGGATTTACTCTATAAGACTCATGTAAGTAATATTACCATGCCCCAAATATTAATCCAAGCAATCATAGCCAAAGTGCCAAGGATATAAGGAGCTAAACACGCTTATTGTCAAAGAATTCTTGATGCACAAGCTAAGCAAGACATTCAACAAGCAATTTGGAGATCCAAATAAGGTAAAATACTTATTTATTTTTATGTTTTTGTTGTGATTTCAATTGGTTTTTATTACCTAAGCTCCCCTAGTTTCTAGGCTAGAGGTATTAGGATTTTAGTGTGTTCATTTCATTTATTTTATGAGATTAACACGAGACTAACCTCCCTTATATGTAATACTTATCCACATTTTAGCATGATCAGAGTGACTCTTCACCCTATGAAGTTACTCTTAAGGAATTTTAGAGCATTCCCATAATGATTTTCATGTGAATATTTAAGGTTGCTGATAAAAATATGTGAAAATTGAAGGCTAAAAGATGTTTTTCTAGAAGTCATGAATTTTCTCTATGCATTCATGGTTTTACTGTCTAGAATCATGATATTTACAAAATGTCTCTAATATTATAGTCATGATTTTGTCTTATTTCTTGTATTTTATGCCTAGCTAGCAAGGGTTTTGCTAACCATTTCATGCTTGCAAGGAAATTATGATATTACAATATCATGACTTTTGAAGTCATGGTATTATGATAAAAATTAGCAATATTTTAATTTCTCCACTTTAAATTTTTTGATATTACCATATCTTCTATGGTTTTGTCCAAATTATAGTGATATTGCTTAAACTACTATCAGTCTATGTTAATCATTTCATGTTATAAGTTGAGTTACAATATATCAACTCCAAGAGTAGTGATATTGGATTTATTTCTATGATTTTATGCTTAGACTAGTGATATTGCTTTAAATAATCTATTTTCAAGCAAGTTGTTGTATTATTCTGATAGTCACAATTTTGTAGAGAGAGTTGCAGTATTAATCTATGTTTCTGTAGTTTTGTACTCTACGTAAAAAACTAGAAACATGAGAGAAAGATTTGACAAGTCATTTATCCACTCATGATGTGATTATAAGCAAAAGGACTCCCTAACATGTTTTTTAGGACCCAAAGGACAAAAGGAGACATTTAAAACATTTCTAACTCACACATTTCAAATTTCAAATTGGCATTTTAAATATTGTTTTGCTTAAGTCATTTTCATTTTTTCAAAGTTTTCAATAACAAATGCCAAGGGGGTAAAATTTAAAAACATTCTTAATTTTGGTGAAATAAAATGAAATCTCACATTAGTTACATACTCATAAGAGTTTTTTGTTTATTTGTTGAATTTGTTTGTTTAATCAAGATGAGTGACACATGTATGCTCTCCCCCTATCCACTTTAGAAAATTTAGGTGATAAAAAATGCCCATTCTTTACCTTTGTTATTTTAGTCCAAAAGCATGGAAAGAAATTTGCTAAGGCCCTCCATAAATCTGTATGGTTTGGGTGACGCCAAAATGACTATAAAGTCATTTCACTTGTCCTTATTTTCATACATTTTAGCTTATGAGTGGGAGTTCGTCACCTCCTCATAGGTTCTCTAAGGGAAGTGTTGACCCAAAAATTCATCTTATGGCATCATTTCAACACCTCTCCATGATGGGGTATACAATTTGAGGGTGCCCATTAGGATGCTTATTTTGAGTAGTTAAAATAATCTTTGTTAGTGGTAATTGGCCTTAAAATTTAGGGGAAACTTAGAAATCACACTACATTGAGTAAATGACAGATGTGGTTTTGAAAAACAAAAGACCTTTTCACAAAAAGCTAGTTGATGTGGATATAAATGATGTGATTTCATCTGTAGTGTTTTCCACACTTGGGACCATCTAGAACAAGAAAAAATTGATAGTTTAGAACCCTAGTTACTGTGAACACATTGTTGGTGTAGGGTGCGTATCCCAAAGTTCCATATCATCGTACAAATTTTTGAGAGAATAAGGGGCCTAAAAATTCTACTTTTCATGTAATTTTATTTTTCTATTAAAAATTAAAATCCCTCAAGAGTGAGTATATTGAAAAAATTGAATATTATGATGTAACCTTGTCAGTTTTAGGATTTAGGATGTTACAATTAGGTGTTTATGTCATTTTATCCTTTCTTACATGGTCTTGAGTTTAACTATATATTTTGTTTATCTTACCACATAAAAAATGAGTCTTGTTTATACATCACTCATTTGTTTGAGGAGGCTTTACATCATCCATTTGAAATCATACTTTTGTTTTAATATTTTTTCCATAACCTTTGTGTGTGTGCGTGTGTTATTTGATTGAAAAGGGTGTTGTTATGCTGCCTAATTCATTTTGAGTATTGTGCCTTTGAGTCTTGAAACAAACTATTTGTCATACCTTTAGAGCACAATAATTTCATTAAGTTGCTCAAATTATTTCAAAGACTTGTGTTTAAATTCTAATTTATAAACCATGTATGCCTTTTGGATCTTTACCTAGTGTCATTATGCCATTCATTCTTGTCTAGATTGTTGTTTGTTTTGGAGAGCTTAGTTTTCTAAAGTTGGGTTTGAAATTAGCCTTAACAATTTTAAATCCAAATATTGATTGATTTATGCCTGACTTTTGTAATTTTGGCCTAGATATCGATATTTAAATTTTGGGTTATGTAAATTGGGTTAATTTTTTATTCAATTTGGAAACTATTGCTTGTGCCTAGATTTTTGGGAAGTAGTCTATATTTTATATGCCTATTGTTTCATGTATTTTTCCAAATGACCAAGTTTATGTTTAAATATTAATTCCTAGTTTATGCTAATGTGTTTAAAATTTGTTAGATTAAATATCTTACCATATTTTGTTTAAAATTCTAGCTTTTGTACCTTTTCCAAAAGACCTAGCAATACCTATTTTGAGACTAGATTTTGTGCCTTGTTTTCCAAAAGACCTAGTAATTTTTTTTCTATTTATATTAGACTTATTTGAAATTCTTTGTACCCAAGTTTGGAATTTTGGTTTTATTTCATTTATTTGACATTTTGTTTAAGACATTTGATGTTATATTATTTTGGACCAAGTTTTAGCACAAACCATTTCTAAGATACAACTCCAATTTTAGACCAAGTTTGGAAAATTTTTCATTTAGATAATATTTTTGAGATTTTTTAGAACTCAGCCTATTTTTTGAAAACATTCATCATTGATTTGAATATGTCTTACTATACTTATAATGAATCCATTTACAATCTAGATTATGATAATGTGGTTGCACAAAAGGACTTTACTCAAGAGATCTATGGTGATGATGTGGTTTTTGAGATGGATCCTTATCCTCTTCACACTGATCAATCTGGGGTACAAAGTCAAGATACACTAGCCCAATATTTCGTTAACACACCTCTATATTCATAGTAGGACCATGAGAAAATAATGCAATACCTTACTAGTGTACCATTGGTCATGGAACAAGTTCAACAACTATATTACGTTATAATGCCATCAACATATGATCCTTATTTGTTTGATCTTCACTTAATTGAAAATAAGGATGAAGTTTTAATTAGAGCCGTATAGGTAGGGCCCAAGTTTCTAATAGACTTACCCCATGAAAATTTGCCTAGTTTAGTTATATTGCCTTTAACCATACTTTATAACCAAAACATTGAATAGCCTTATACTCGAAATCCTCAAGCACTCATGCCAATGTCTTATCAAAACCCCAATATACTATTCAAAATAAAGGGCCTCATGGAGGAAAACTTTGTAGAAATGTAGATAGCATACCAAACTTATTTGAACTTAGCATGCAACTTTAATGACATGGCCACATCAAATGTTCCACTCATCGAGTTAGCTCCTTCAACAAGATTATTAATCATATTACAAAGCTAAGATAATTTGGGTATAGACCCATTCACACAAAGCACTTCAATTGGAGACATGATTAATGCCCCATCTATTAAATAAGTTTTAATCACATTAGGTAACATGTTAATGTCATCCAATTTAGTTCAAAGTGGTTTTACTACACCAATAACTAGTTTGAAATAAGTGACTTTAGCTAATACCATGAGTGGTTCACAATAATAGGGGCAAGGAAATTCTACATCCCAACCAAAACCAACTACCTCCAATCCTTAACCAATCACTTCTTTAAGCATGCAACCACAAGGATTAAGTATTCAAATGCAAACTAGTGTCATGCCTTAAGAAAATGTGGTGAATGTTACTCCACCACAATAGGTGATGATAAACATTCCAAAACAATAGGCATAGTATAATATACCATCAAAATAAAGGCAGAACATTCTACCACCTCAATAGAGGGCAACTAATGTTCCTCCTTATTAGGTAGTGATAAGTATACCTCAATAGTCATAGACCAAAATTCCTTTACAATCGTGAACATTATCTAATCAATAATGTGTGTCCATTGGTCAATGAAAAATACCAAAAACTCTATAAGCATCTACTTCACAATATATGTTCACACAACCAAGAGGTAATACTATTCAAAAAGTACTAATATGGCAATAATTACTTTTCATTTTAAACATGCCATAAATTTAATGACCAAGCCTAGTTTCACAATAAGTTACCCTTATTTAACCAAGCTTGATTAGTAAGTAGTAAGTCCCTACTCAAATTTAATAGGCATAGTACTTCACTCGAGCCATATATTTCTATCTCAACCATAATTCCATAAAAAATAGGCCTATATACCACATCTAAACCAAAATATCATACCACAATGTGTGCAATTCTAATAGTCATATCCTAATTTAAGAATGCATATTTTTGGTCAATTCCCTAACCAAACCAACATTACACAATAAACCATTCCTCCATTTTACCCCGGTTAAGGTAATCCACCTTTAACCACTTAGCCTCCACCTCAAGCCAATGTTCAATCTTGTTTGTTGGTGCAAGATCTACAACAAATGAAGGATGAAATTGTTGTCATCTAAGTAGTGAAATAAACCAAGAAGCTTAAGTTGGATGATGTATGTTCCCACCCATTCAACATGGTGTATCTATAGATACCATTTCCACTAGGGTATGAGACACCAAAATTTGACAAATAAAAAGGTAAAAGAGACCCTAAGGCCCATTTAATAGAATTTTTTGTTACTTGTCAGCCAATGGCTTAAAAAGACATTTAACTCCTAATTTTTTTTCTCTAGAGTCTAGTAGGGCATGCCTTGGAATGGTTCCTAAAATTTCCAAATAATTTAGTATCTAATTTTGATGACCTTTCAAACAAATTTGTGCAACTTTTATCCTACAATAATGAACCCAAGATTTCAGTAGGAGATTTGACTCAAGCCAAAAATAAATCTAGTGAAATCTTTTCAAGTTATTTACAATGATGGATAACACTTATTAGCCATTTCACTCATAGTCTATTAGACAAAAAATTAGCTACTGTGTTCACTAAAAAATTGCATAATGAAATATCTTATCATCTAGAGATGCAATGTGCACACACTTTTAAAGAGATCATCAACAAAGGTTTGCTAATAAAAAAGGCCCTTATTAATAAAGATATTATAAATCTCACCTCATCAAATAAAAATCAAAACCAAAACTAAGGAAATAGCCAAAATCAAAACCAAAACCAAGTCCAAGGAGAAGAGTTAGCACCATCCTAGGCCTATAATTATGAAAAATCTAAGCAATTCAACTACAAAAATAATTTTATTGGAAATTGAGTAACCAAGTTACATTATGTCAAAATAGTGGAAACATCATATGCTCAACTAATGTTAAAAATTTAAATTACTCCTCGCCAGCTATGCATTCAATAAGCATAGCCTTCATAACAATCTAAACTAACTCAACACATACAAGAAACTCTACCTTTATAAACCCCTCCTCCAAGGATAAATGTGCCTACTCATTGAGTATTCAATTATCTTGGAGATCCTAATGAAGTCATGTTTCATAAGCTAGCCTTTTCTCACTTGATTATTTGGCCAACTCCAAAGCACTATCTTGAGGGTATTCCTTATCTAGACTAGTACTAAGAAAATGAGTTCTATGAATACGATCATGTTTATGGACATACTATATGCCATTGTGTGCAAATAAAACATCTCATTTAAAATATGTTGGAAAATGGGGAGATTACATTAGATAATAGGGAATCTACATCTAATTATAACATGGGTATTTATCAAAACCCTTTTCCATAACAAAACAATAACAACTAACATCAACAATAACAAAGGCCATAATAATATAAATAATAATACCAACAACCAAACCAACAACAATATCAATAGTAACAATAACATCAACTAAATGGATGTAACCAAGGATATAATGATGCCAATAACAAATAGACTTACCACACATTTACACATGACTACAACAAAGTTATAGGCCATATTATAGGAAGTCATGTTTCCACTATCACCATCAATCCAAGATCAAGTGCTAACAAAACATGACTGTTACTAACCAATCCCAGCCAACTAATCTATACCAATGATCCTTCCTTGACATAAAACCACATATAGGCATAATAGTAAGCAAATATTAATACTTTTATACCTTATATAGATAACTCATCCTTGACCTTTGAACACATATAATATCACTTGTAACCAAGAATAATCCTATTTGCCCCCCACCATCATTCACTACAAACAATGGTCATGTATCTAAGCTGGATTATGTAATCACAACTCGATGGTAAAATATTACCATTTCAGGCCCATAACCATCTACCACTGAACCCATCCAATGCATTTTTTTGGATAGGAATAATCTATATACCACTATGAAGGAAAAGACATTCAATATTGTGGAACAACTTTAGAAGATGCACACAAAAATCTATATTTTAGATTTGTTACATATGTCTACCATCCATAAAAAAATCCTAACAGAGTTCTTAGGTCAATCCCAAGTTCCAAATGACTTAATCCTAGACAAATTCTAATATTTGGTTGGACATCTACCCCTAGGCTAATAACTAACCTTTGACCAAAGCAATATGTCATCCCTCAACCCTCTCCATAATAATCTATTGTACATCAAAGTTTTTATCATGTGACACAAAGTAAAATAAGTCCTCATAAACAATGGATTGAGATAGAATATTGTGTCTCTAAAGCTCATTAATCATCTTAGATATATACTAGTTGATCTCTAGATGAAAATGATCACTATCAAGGTTGATGACAATGAAGAATGGGAATCACAAGGCACTATCAGCTTATTGGTTATTATTGGGCCTTTGAAGATGATACACTTTTCCATGTTTTAGACATATACCTATCATATAATTTGATCTTGGGTAGACCTTGGATACATTAAATTCATGTAATCCCTTCAACATTTCACTCGTGTCTCAAGTTCTCTCACTTAGGTATGGAGGTCACCATCAATGGAAATTTGCATCCTTATGAACATTGTAAACATTTGAAGATCAAGTATAAAATTAATAATTACCACTTTGGCCTAGATGTAGTTCCTAAAAAGGACAAAGGCAAAGAGATACTTGTTGACTTGATATAGACCAATTTTATAGACCCAGATAGTCTTGATTCATCTTCCCATATGCCACCTCTTGAATTGTCCAATCATTTTACCATCTCAACCAATGGCTTAGGAGAATATTAGGCCCATGATATGTCTCAAATTTCCAAGATTCCACATAACTCCAATTCTTATGTAATACTTGAATATAATCCACCTTGCATGAAATGACAATGAAAAGGGAAGGGTAAACTTCATAGTCTAGTTCTTATCATTTTCACACTGGCCATTGACCAAGAACAAGATCCACTTGATAATGATGAAAACTAATTATACAATTAAAAAATGGATGATTTTTTTTAAAATTAAAAATACGCCATTCCTAAAAGGATCATAGAGAATCAAGCCTATGAAGGAGGAGATCTTGGACCAAATCAACAAGGAACACTTGAGCCAATTTCCATAGCATGATACAAAATAACCTATGGTCTCAAATTTAAACCACTTAGGGTTGGAACCACATATATTATTAGTGTTCCAATTACATTAATTCCAAAATTGAAGAAAAGTCTAATAACAACCATTACAAATACCTTGGAAAGACCAATTTGTTTGACACCTATGCCATTTCTACTCTTACCATAGTTACTCACAATATTCTACTTCTTCTTTATCATCCTCAACTTATAACCTAAGACTAACAAGAATCCAAAATACCTATAGATGTGTTTTAAAATGATAAGGTCTTTTGTGATTTTTTAGGCCTAAGACAATGTTTCATTAGGAGACCATAAACAAGGGTTCTCAATCAAACTATATCCTACAACCTATTTTGGAGAATGGATGAACACCCTTAGCCAAAAATAAATAAATAAAGAATTTAGGTCCTAAACTAAAAACTTCTTTGAGGAACTTTTAGACAAGGTTTAAATTAAAGAGAAAGACCATTCTTATGGTGAAAACCTATTTCAAGTGCCATTAGATGAGGATGTTTGCCTTTCCTCAAACATAGTTCAAGAAACCACCAATGATGAACTTGATTTTGGATTCAAGTTCAGTTATGCCAAACAAGATGCCTTTGATAAAATTATTCAATAATTTCCAATAATGTTTGTAAAATGGTCATCCCTACCATTTAGAGATTCTGATTTATCTTGCCTAGGAGACCTTGAAGAGCTAGTCCAAATGGAGGACTTTTCCACATCAGGGCAATTCAAATCTTTACCAACCATTTTGGATGATGGATTGACTCTCCTTATAGAAGACAATACAAAATTCAACATCTAGACTCTAAATGACCCAAAATTTATCAAATTAGGTGCATCCATCACTAAGGAGGAATGTAAAGTCTTCACATACCTTTTGAGAAAAATTTTTGACATATTTTATTGGGCCTATTCACACATGTCAGGCTTGGACCCTACTTTCGTTATACATAACCTTGTTATGAATCTTAATGCCAAACCTATGAATCATAAATTACATAAGATGTATCTTTGAATTCCTAAAAAAGAGTTGGAAAAACTCTTTGAAGTGAGATGTATTTGACCAATTGACTACTTAGAGTGGATCTCAAATGTTATGCCCATCATTAATAAGCTCAAAGGAATCAAAATCTGCACTAGTTTTAAAGATATAAATAGTGCCTACCCTAAGGATGAATTTTCTTTTCCAAACATTGACATGATAGTTGACTCCATAGTGGGGTAAAAAATACTTTCACTTATGGATAAAATCTTAGGATATACCTAGATCTAGATTACACCAGAAGACCAACATAAGATAACATTAACCACTCCATGGGGAATGTTTTGTTATCAAGTTATGTTGTTTGGTATCAAGAATTATAGGGACACATACAAAAGATACATGACAAACATATTTCACAATATGATGCATGACATTGTTGAAAACTATGTCAACAACATATTAGGTAAATCAAAGACCAGGGCTGATCATCCAACTACATTAAGAAAGGTATTTGAGAGGCTTCATGAATAAAAGGTCTGATTCAATCCTAAGAAGTGTGTTTTTGGAGTTACATTAGGAAAAATATTAGGCTTCATCATCTCTCATCAAGGCATTAAAGTTGATCCTACCAAAGTATGAGCCATTATAGATATGCCACCACATTCTAATTAAAAGCAACTATGCACCTTACAGGGCAAGAGTCAATTTATAAGATGCTTCATATCATAATTGGATAATAAATTCCATCTATTTACATACTTAATAAATAAGGGTGTTACATTTCATTGGGAGATGAATGCTAAAAGCCTTCTAGCACTTGAAAGACTATCTTTCTAGTCCACCTATTTTGTTGTAACCTATGCTAAGAAAGCCATTCTTAATGTATATATCTACCATAGACAAAGCCCTAGGGGAAATTATAGCTCATCATGATGATAATGGAAAATAGCATGCCATATACTATCTAAGATGTACATTGGTTGTGTATGAACATAATTATACACCTATAAAATAAGTTGGTTAGCTATGGTCTTTGCAACATAAAATTTGTGACATTACATGTTAAAAAATAAGACCATATTTATTTTCAAAGTATATCCACTCAAGTATCTACAATTCAAGATAACTTTACAAGGCTGCATGGCCAAATGGATCACGATTTTTAGTGAGTTTGAGGTAGAATACATCAACTAGAAGACTATCAGAGATAGAATACGTCAACTAGAAGACTATCAAGGGACAAATGCTTACAGATCAACTTATTGAATCTCCACTTATAGATATTGAACCACTCGCATTCCAATTCCCATATGAGTCCATTATGACCATCATTGAAACAACTATTGAGGAGCAACACTAGAAACTATATTTTGATGGATCATTCACCTCACATGGACCAGAGGTAGGCCTATTATTTATTACACCACTATGGGATCTTATCCCTAAATCATTTTGTATTATATTTCCTTGTACTAATAAAATGACTAAATATAAATCACTTATTGTAGGGATTCATTAGGAAATACAATGGAGTATTCAACATCTCAAGGTTTATAGTGATTCTCTATTAATCATCAATCAGGTCACAAACCACTTTTAGACCAAAGATGACAGGTTAGTCCCATATAAGGCTAGGATTGATACTCTCAAATAACATATTACTAACATATAATTTAAACACATAATAATGGATAGTAATATAAAAATATATGCCATGGACACCATTGGCTCTTTGATCTACTTATGTTTTAGTTCTTAGCTAGATAATATGGTAGTTCTTAGCTCATACTCATGAATTTAGGTTCTTATCTCGCCCCTATCTATGACATATATGAAAGGTTCTTATCTTATCTCATTAGGTTCTTAGCTTATGATTCTTTAGCCCATAATTAAATGTTGATGCCCTAGATAGAGAATAGATAGGGCTCTATCTATGCCCTGACTGAATGGTTCTCGACATCTAGATAAGGTAAAATAAAATCAATTCCTTGTTGAAAATCCTTAAGCACCTACTCATGAACCTTCAACTATCATAATGATCTATTATATTATTAGTCCCAATTATATATGGCATTTAAACCTTTTTACCTACCTTCATGACCACATTATGCCACACAATCTTTCATGAAAATAAGAAAGGCCTTTACCCACTAAGCCACATGATATAACTTACTTGGACCAACCCTTTACTATCGTAGCTTTGATGGAACTCTACTTCATTGTTTAAATTTAGTAGAATAAACATTAACATTATAGGAAGTTTATGGAGTATGTGAAGCCCACACAAGTGGGGCCTTCCTAGCCAAAAAGTTCCTATATATTAGGTATTATTTTCCAAAAATGGATGTAGATGTAGCTACTTACATCAAAAGGTGTGATAAATGTAAATGGCATGTTAATCTAATTCATGCCCAAGCCACAACATTAAAATAAATGCTTCATTCATGGTCATTTTCTATATGAGGACTTGATCTCATTATGAATATTAACACAACCTCATTTAATGGCCATAAACACATCCTTACCACTACCTAATATTTCAGTAAGTGTGTTGAATCTATACCCCTCACTTAAGTAATAGGAAAATAGATTTCCAAGTTCATCTTTAATCATATCATCTGATATTACAGTATCCCATCTAACATTATATCTAATAATGGTGGATCATTTAAAAACAAGGATGTATAATAACTATGTACTGAGTACAACATTACTAAAAAAATTTACTATTGCGTATTACCCATAAGGTAATGGCTAGGCTAAAGCATCCGACAAAACCATTATCAACATCCTTAAAAATATTATTAATGATGCCGATTGTGATTGACACCTCTAAATGTTCCATGCCCTTTAGGTATATCACACTAATTACCATACCCTAATTGGATCCACTCCATATTCACTAGTTTATGACATTAAAGCCATTCTTCCCATTGAGGTCAAGTTATTTTCTTTATGCATCTCAATAAAACATATCCTAGATGATGAAAATTATAGAGTAGCTTACCTGAATGAGCTAGAGTTACTTGATGAGAAATGCATGGCTGTAATCAACAACCTTTAAGCATACCATATTGGATTTCATGGACACTATAACCAGTGCATCAAACATAGAGAGTTTGAACTTGGGGATCTTATTCTTAAATAAAACAAAAAAAATACCATGATCAATAAGAAGCACAAGGGTATATCAAACCCAACTGGATAGGCCCATACATCATTATTGTAAATTATGGCTCCAGAGCATACATACTCACTACATAAGATGTAAATAAACTTGATGAACTGATGAACATTATATAACTCAAGCATTACTTTGATTGAGAGATCTAAATTATTGTCTATGAGGCCAATTTACATTGTATCATAATATAAACAATATTATTTGTATTATACTATTCTACCATATCTTTACTATTGACCACATAGTTATTTTTACCCTTCCTACCCAACCTCTTTGACCTTGGTTCTATTCTATTCATTCTGTAGGAACCTTTTATGAGGGGATTCAAATCAAGTTTTAGCAGTTGATTTAGTATTCTAGACAAAGGCAATATTTTTCACTAGTATGATAATGTTTTGGAAGTTGCATCCTTCATTCTTATTTCATTTCATTTGCTACTAATTACAACTAGCTTTGGGGCAATCAGAGTCCAACCATCATGCTACTAATTATAATCACCTATGGGAAAATTAGTGTCATTGGGCCTATGATGTTGTTTCCTAATTATAAATACCTATGGGAAAATTATGAAGAATACCTTTTATCATGCCTTGAAGACCCACCTTACCATTCTTATGTCATATTATGCCATTTTCCTACTTTGCCTACTTTTTATTGAGAAATTATTGCTACCTAGTCAGATTCCCCCATTGTAAGGTAAAAATATAGTGACTTGAGGTCCTAATAGGAATATTTAGGCATTGATTGATTCATATTGAGGTTATCTAAGTCACCCTTTGCCATGCTCTCATCATTTTATGAGTAATTTCAAGTTTGAACGCTCTCATTTTTTTATGATTTGGACCATTTAGTATCTCATCATTCTCAATTGAGTTGATATGCTCCAAAAATTCCAAAAACATTTAAAAATGATTTATAAAATCCTAAAAATCACCAAATCAACCACTTATTTACCTTATGGATTGTAGGAACCCTCGCTAATTTACAAGAAACCGCTTGTCATTTAATTTACCCATCCTTACTAGCCTAATGTCTCACACACTTGCCATTTTGCATGATCATTCCCATCTTCCTCTATAACACAACCATGTTTTCCTCAATCATCATTTTCTTCTATCCCATATCCTAGGAGAACTAAATTTGTCCTAAATTTTATGTTAGACCTTTCATCCATAGAACTATGTAAGTAACATCCACTTACCTAGTGCATCTGGGGATAGCTCGACTACCCCTTCCTTTTCTTCTATTCCCCTTATTCTATTTGTTTATGTTATTATGTCATATAGCCTATGGGCATTGTCTATTATTTTTTGTGTCATGTTTTTTGTTCTAACATTATATTTAACCATTATTTGTATTTGTTTCATTTTTTAATTTACTTTCTATTTATTTGGTATTTTATATTTCTATTTATTTGTTTGTTTTTCTATTTGTTTACTTTCATTTTTGTGCCTTGATTCAGTCTAGATGTGTCCATTGGGTGATTCCTTCTACATTATTCTTGAATCCATCCATATTCATAGATATAAATTATCATCATGGTTTTTATCATTGATGCATTATTTTTTATTATTTATTGTATCATGTGTTAGTCCTTATGCATATTTTGGCTATGTTATCATGGCATTCTATCATGGTGCCTACCATCACATGCTACATGAAAAATTATCTTAATAAATCTTAGAATTAATGAGGCTAATTTACTTTTTTTTGGCACCTAAAACACTCCCAACCTATCCCAAATCATTAGAAAAAAATAAATTAATTATATCACAAAAGAATTTTAATCCTTGCTAGTTAGGACATGCATCTCCATACTATTAGGTTGTCCAAATTCACCTTTTCCCTCTATATTGTCTTACTATTACACCATGAGTATGGATTAAAAACATAAGTCCCTTATTCCAATTTTTCATATTACTCCCATCACTCTACCAATGATTTTAACCATCTTTGGGAAAATGATTATGTATCATCCCACCCGTAGAGCCAATGATTATAATTGCCTATGGGAAAATCATTATGTTTCACTCTACCTAGAGGTTATGAATATAAACACCTTTGGGAAAATCATTTTCTTTCTTATACCCAACTAGGGAACATTTTTATTATGATAATGCTTATAACCACCTTTAGGCAAACCATTATCTCTATCTACCCAACTACGGCATGCTTTTATCTTACCAATGATTATAACCACCTGTGGGTAAAACATTGTTTTCCCTTTTGATGATTATAGTTGTCTTTAAAAAAATCACTCTTGTTAGCTATATCCTTTTTAATGATCATAACTACCTATGGGTAAATACTTATATTTTTATCAAACCTTACCAATGATTATAATTGCCTTTGGGTAAATATCCTATTTATCTTCCAAATTGGGGCAACTCACTATGCCACTAATTATAACCGTCTATGGGAAAATTAATATTTTCTAACACTTTTACCTTTTGGTCCCACATTTTCCTTTTTTTGAGGGATCAATTATCAACAATCTTTGTCAACCAATCCCTTGAGGGAACATCCATATCTCATCCATTACCATTGAAATAGTAGGAATATAAGACCTTTTCAATCTTTAAGAAGATGTTACTATGCCTATAGCTTACAATTCCTTCCCAAACATGGTCAAACTATAAACATCTAAAATTGGCCATAATTGGCTTCCAACTAAACTTTAGACTGATTCTTACCAACCATTGTAAATTAAGCCTAAGAATCATTGAATGTCCCAAATTTACTTGTGCATCATTCACCAATGATTAGAATCATGTTAAGGCATCTCTATTTGGGATACTAGCCCATATTCAATAATAACCTCTCATAGATTCATCCCTAATCACCTTATAGCATAATAATTGTCATTTTGATGTATGGACCTATTAAGTGGGTCACTTGAACAAATATAAAATCTTGAAAGAGATAAAATACTAATTAAAATCAACTAAAAATCTAAACAAGATTAAATTCCTATTTGAATTATCCATTTACAATTAATGATTATCTAAAAATGTAAATTCCAAAATTAAAAATATCAATGCCTTCAATCATTACCTTTATGAGTTGTAAATATCTTTAAAAATATTCTAAAATATGTAATTTGAGATCCATGCCTAGTAATTGACAATCATAATTACATGACAACTATTAACTCAATTGGAGTTAGTTTTAACTCACATAGGGTTAATTTAAACTCATTCCATGTTTAAACTCAACCTTAACTCACCTTAGGTGAGAGTTAATTCCTAAGGCTATAAATATAAGGCCATACCCATTCATTAAAAATGCTTGGATATTGTAGAGTTATTATGCAGGATTTTCTCCATAAGATTCATGTAAGTGATGTTACCATGCCCCAACTCTTAAGCCAAGCAATAATATGCAACTTATAAGGAGATAAGGAGCCAAGCAAGCTTCATTGTCAAATACTTCTTGATGCACAAGCCGAGTAAGCCATTTAGAGCTCCAAGGAAGGTAAAAGACTTGTTTATTTTATGTTTTTGTTGTGATTTTAATTAATTTTTGTTACATAATCTCACCCCTAGTGTCTAAGTTAGAGGTGTTAGGATTTTAGTGTGTTCATTTCATTTGTTTTATGAGACTAACACAATACTAACCTCCCCTTATGTAATCCTTGTCCACACTCTTTATGTGTGTGTACATTATGGACATGACATGTGTTCACTCTTTTTTGATTAATTTATGATGCCATGATAAAAATCATGAATTTCACCAAAAAATTAATGCCATGATCAATATCATTCATCCTTTTTTGATTTGTTCTATTTAGTTTTTGTACTTAGTTTTGGTCAATTTATCACTATATGCTTAATTTTTAGTATCTATATTAACATGACACTATATATGATTGGATTTATACATGAATATTAGATTACAAAAAAAAATCTTAGTTCATCTATGATTATGCCATACTCTTTGATATTATCATTATAACTCCATAATTAAATTTTCTATATAAAATATTTTTGCATAACTTTTTATTTTGAGTAAATTTATTACACATGATTCACATTTAACCTCAAAAGAGGGGGAATACAAAGTGGATTATCTTAGAGGCTAAGCTTGAAAAAAAATAAACATGCATAAAATTATATTATACCTAGTTGATCATAATTTATACCCATACTTTACTCGAAAATAAGTTTTAGAAAATAATACTCCATTTGGACATGGGTGCATTCTTGTAATGTCTAAAACAACGTGTTATTGTCATAGCTTGAAAAATATAGTTTTAAAAATTCTTAAAATTTAACTTAGTCTAAAAATCAATTACAATATTACTCAAAAATAGGTTTTGAGTTTTTCAAAGGCTTGTCATAGATTTTAGTTAGTTTGGGGGCATCATGTGTAAGATGTGCTCTAAGTCATCAAATAGTATGTTATTATAAAGTTGCTTGATGTTATTTAGTTCCAATACACACACACACACCTATATACTATATTGGGGGTATGTGCATGGCACATGACCACCTCCTTACTCAGTATTTACACTAGTTTTATAGATGGAATGTAAATCCATGTCATTCTCCACACTATATATACCATACTCAAATCATACTATATTTTTCACTCATTATTATCTATTTTTTCAACAAAAATGAACCTTGTTTCAACCATAGTAGTTGGTTCACCTTTTTACACCAAAATTTGAACTAGTTTTTCATTAGAACAATCTATTAAGATGTATAAAACTAAGATTCTAAGATATTCTACCTACTTTGAGTTGTGATATGATGGATTCAAGTAGACCTTGAGTTCATAATCACACTCTCATTTTAATGAATATTTTTTCATGCTTAGTACAATATAAGTGCTTTATTGAAGAGAAATATCTAAGGGTCTTACCCTATCTAATCATTAGTTTTACACCAAAAATGTAAAAATTCATATCTCAATCAGGTGTATTCATTCCTTGTTATTATATTTATAAGCTTTATTATCTGTAGTTCTTGATTTTTATCCTAAGTAATGATTTATTTTATACATGTTTCATTAGATTTTTTGTGTGAATCACCTTTAGCATTGTGTCCCAAATTGAAGATTATTCTTCATAGATAATTTTAAGTACACACTTTTCCTTTTATTATCATAATTTAACTTTTGTTGAATTACTAGAATAAAAAGAGGACAAATGTAGAAACATGTAATAACATTTATGGCTTAAAAAATTAACTTGTGACTACTCCTTATACACACTTAGCTCACGTCTTATTCCACAATCCTTAAATTCCCTTCCTTCATTTCTTATATAAATTACCCTAACCTCCTCAGTAAATTTTTATTCTAAACATCCATAT